>WEKY01035207.1:0-144497 GCA_013390045.1 Picathartes gymnocephalus
GTAATAACTGTGCACCTTCTTACCCATCAGTAAATGTAAGATCATTTACTTCCAAGAGGGGGAATTCAGAAGAGGGATAGGCAACCTCAAATTACTACACATTTATAACCATGTACAAGTCTCCCCACAGGCAGTTACCACAGATGAGCTAAATTACTGCAAATTCAGGCTCCAGCTTACATCATATTAACCGTATTATGTGCCTATCTTTACATTTTAAAAACATAATTTCTACCCAGAAGACATCCAATTCTTATATAGTGATGTTAAACTGAATTGTTTAGACAGCTGGAAACAAACAAAACCTCAGGTTTTTTGAATGTAAGAAATTTGTGCATTCCACTCCTTTTATCAAGGAAGTTTTAGCTTCAATCACTCTTTAATATCCTACTGTCAGTTTTTTCCCCCAAACCAATTCTTTTCAATCTCAAGGTGAAATATCTTTTTCCTGTTGAAGTCTATGGAAAAATACAGTTTGATTTCCATCAGGAATTCCTGTCAGTTCCTGAAAATTTAGAATATTTTCTCATTCTTCTCCCTATAAAACTCCTACTACAGTTTAAGGTACCCATTTTCTAGTGCTCATCTAGAGACCAAACCTCACAACTCAGGAGTGTGAGTTCAGTTAAGGCTGCACATTGTCAGTTTTGTTTTGTAAGCCATGTCATCTGCATCTGAATTTTTTTAATTTCTTCCGAGCTACGTTAAAGCTTTTGACTGCAAATCCACCCCACACTTGGGGAATTCCTGCAGGACACTCTCTGCTGGAAAGAAATCACTCCATCAGGACAACTAAGGCAGTTCACACCTTGAACTGTTAGGAAATGAACAATGGCTTTCCCTCTCTGAAAAAAGGGTTTACTCTTCTCACCTGGCACACAGCCTCCACCAGCAGGTAACCTCTCATCCCTATGCACAACCCTGGACAGCAGATGGGCAGGCTCTGCTTGGTTGTTATTGTTGCCCCCATGCTGACTTGATGAAAAGTAGATCTGGACTTCATTCTTCACCAAGTTACTTCCCCCCACTCCAGATGACAGTGAATTAATTCCTTTTATCACCTCAGTTAGATGCACTCTTGATCAATATATTCAAGATTCTGATCTGTCTGGAAACTCTTCAGTTCTAGTGTCCACATTCAATGTTTGTTGTGGGAGCCATCTCCAAAGTTCTTTTCTACTGCATATTTTTTCATTCCCAGGAGAGACGATGTGTGTTTTTTAAACAGGAGGCACTAATCCCAGAGTCATTCAGGCTGGGCAGGGGCTTGGGAGAGCTCTGACACAGCCACTGCTCAGAGGAGAGTGAGTGCAGAATTCAGACCTCCAGAGAGCTGTGGAAATTCAGGGGCTTAGAGTGAAAGTTATAAAATTGAGGAAACTTTGGGGATTTACTATCATCTCCATACAGTCATCACCTGGCTAATGGCATTTTGAAAATAATACAGGCTCATGAATCATAGATAATCTACCTGTGTACTTGCCCAGCCAGTTGTTACTTTGATTCACTTTAATAAGCCATTTTTGCTCCAGTTTTTGTATTTTACTCTTCACCTCCTGTCTCCTTCACATACATGGAAAGAAAGAAATGAATTAAGTAGAATCAGTCTGTGCAATCACAGCTGAAGCCTCCTGAGCTGAAAAATGACTCACATTTACCTGCTGGCATCTCTCCTCACAAATCTGCTGCAGCAATATCTCTCAAATTCTCTACTAATTGAGCCATTTTCTGAATTCTAACAGTGAATGGGACATAGTGAGACAGAGACCAACTAGCATATGAAATTTGTCATTAGTAGGAATGGCAGTTTTCCTGGAAGATTTTTGATAAAGTTTTATTGAAAGTGCAGTTGGAGAAGTGCAATTTACTGCAAACCTGCATTTAGCACTGACCTTCATGCTACTCAATACCAAGCCAAGAAGCAATGATGTTAAAATACAATGGAGGGCTTAAATAGAAGTGACTGTAATTAAAAATATATACTGGATTTGGGAAACGCCTGGGTATGGTTTTAATAAAAATGTTACTCTGTTGCTGATATTAAGATTTAAATCCCTCAGAAAATCACAGACACACATACGTGGTCTAGCTCTCTAGACAGCTAAAATGACATGTTCTTCTTCTCCTGTATTATGTTTCCAGCCGCCTTGTCTTTTCCATTTTGCTTTTGTAAACAGGTTAATTCCATAACCCCATTTTTTATGGTTTATTAGTATGGAGCTGCGGGTGCTCATCAAAAACTCTCAGTGTCACTAACAGGACCCTTGACCTACTGAAAACTCATGAAGGATAAATTCAGGTATGGCAAGGCCGTTTCACACCTGTGGGCAGAGAATCCCTCCCTGACAGCTAAAAGACTCCAGCAATGCCAAATGGCAGCCTGCATCCTTTCTGCTAGAAGAAAAATTGCAGTACAGCAAGAGGTGTGAAAATCAAACTGAACTGAAGAAGAACATAAAAGCCATTCTGCTGGGTTACAGAAAATGTCTGTTGTGCCCAGCACTGTGCTGGTATCATTAGCTGGTTGTAGGTGCCAGCAGAAATCAGATGAGAAGAACAGCGTCCACTCCTGAGCTGTGCACCCGTGCCTCTGCCAGTCTGCAGGTTCGAGGATTCAGAGCATCCTGGGACAGAGGATTCAGCTGTTTTTCAGAGTTTGATGGATTTGGCTAATGGCCTTTTTTTCATCTGCTTTATACATTTTGCATCCAGAAAATCCCTCAGCAGCAAGTTCAACAGTGTAGCAAAGTGGTAAGTGAAATAAACCTTCATTTTATTTGCTTTGAATGCTCTCATTACTGATTCCTCTGTGTCCATCAAGTTTTATCAGTAAAGACAAATAATAATTCTTATTTACTTTTCCCATGCAAAATTTAAGAATTGTATGGATTTTATTATTGGGTTTGATGTTCTTAAAGGTCTTGTCCTATCTAAATGGTTCTAAGATCCTCTTTTTTTTCTTCTTAACATAGGCAAAAAAGCTGCTACTCAGCATTATTGGCGTGAGTTTTCTGGACAAATGTATTTATATACTTTATGACAGGAGAAATTTTTTCCCTTCAATTACACCATTATGATTTAGAAGAAGGAACAAACCTATGGAGGTAAAGTCAGAGGAAAAGGTGGACAGAGTTTATTTAAACTCTCCTCAGGTTTCTGTGTTCACCCGATCCATATCTCTGATCATAGTGCAATTCATCCCACAGTAGCTGCAAGGGATATTTTCCACATCACTTGTAATCCTGAAGGAAAAAGTCCTGACTTGCTTTTAAGTATACTCCACCTTTCTTTTTATGACTCTGTGTATATTCACACAGCTACACACACCCCTAAACTGAAAAAAAAGATTTTTTTTTTCCTCTTTCTTCACAGCCTTGAGTGTGATATGTTTGTTTTATATCCTTTGGTCTCTGGTTTTGCAATTGAATCTCATAGTGGAGATGGTCTTGGATTCTGCAGGTGGATGGGTTTTGAATTGACTGGATCCATACTTTCATTCTTGTACAATAACAAGCGCTTGTAGGGGCATCTCTTGGATGTACAGCCAAAAGTTTCCCTGGTCTGTGAAGCCTCCTCAAGCATTCCCTTTTGCTGTTTAATCAGAGTTAGCGTCGTCCTTTTCTCCACACAAACTCCTGGTGGAAGTCTTTTCTTCCACACAAACAATGTGGAAGCTTGCCATGTGGGAATGCCATGTCATGATACCATAGAGGATTAGGGACACTCAGCTGCAAGGAGAATAAACTTATAGCTCTGAAAAATCTGTGACATTTTTCCAGATAAGCAGCACTGAGGTTTGCAAATTTAATGCTTTTAGTTTCCCTTCTGGTGGAAATTATGGCATTTCTTTCAGAATACTGCATACCTATACTATTTCTTCCTGTGGCAAGAAACCTTTTAATATCTATTTGAAGGTAAAAAGAAAGAAAAAACAAAATCCTGTGATTACCTGAGATGTTTGTAAAAGATCTCCAGTTAGATTTGAGGTTTTGGTTTGGACTTGATTGTTTGCATCTGTCACTGATGTGTACAGATAATTAACAGTGGGGTTAGAGACCCCTTGGTCCTCCAAAGCCACAGCCCTCAGCAGACTCTTCAAGCTGTCCCTCGTCAACTACACACAAAATAGTTGGATAGAATAGAGGGGGAGATCTCAGCTGCTCAACACTCTCCACACATCTTCCCAACATCCAGGCACTTTGGATATTTTCCCCAGGATATTCCCCTCTGGAGGGCCACAAAAATGGGCCCCACTCACCTCCTACAAGCACCACAGGCTGTGCTGATGCCTCCAGACCTTGGGACCTGGGTAGGATCCTGGCTGCAGTGGTGTGACAGGTTTGTCTTTGCATGGTGATGGCACAAATCTGCATCTCTGGGGCTGTTTTGAGGAACAGCTCCACACGAATACAGAGTTTTGCTGCTTGGAAATGGGTTTTGCAACAGGAGGCTTTTACTGTTGGTACGCAGCAGAGAGGCAGGGCTTTCTGCTACCCCAGCAAGCTTGGTATTGCAGATTGAATTTTTGCAGGTGAGAGCAATGTTCTCTGCTAATACATTATGTAACAGCCCTCACTCTCATCTCACTTAGGCAAAAATATTATCAGCTGCACTGACAGCTGGATATTTTCTCCAGACATCAAAACCAAAACTAACATGAGTTTTGTTATCCAGATGATGTATATAACATGATATTAAAGGGCTTGGAGCATTTAAGAGAGGATAAATGTATTAAGGGCTGCATTGTTAGCCCATAGTGGACTGTACTTGTCAAAATTGGTTGAATATCCAAATTAAGTTGAAGCTAATCCCTGCACGAGCCTATAAAAACCTACTCCAAACAAGCCTTCATAATAAATTCTTTGCACCAGGAAATATGACTTAAATTGTTTTAAAGCAATAATGTTTAGGTAAGTGAAAAAAGTTTCCTACTGCGAGATATTTTATGAACAAAATTAAATATAAAACCATATTATTAAATTCTGTCAAAAAGGTATTAATCTTGTTACTCTGGCATTGGTACCTCAGTTCCCCATAATTATGGATTAAGACTTTAAGACAAAAATATGGTGTGGAAGGTAGTTTTCACAGTTCTTGAAAAAGAAAATAAAACTTGGAAGTATAAACCTTTAGACTTGCAATATGTCATTCTATTATTATTATTAACCTATTATGTGCTGTCTTCATGGTCAGCATTTTATAAAGCTCACTGGGAACAAATACTGTGCACAAATGAATTCATGAACTGTGGAATCAACCCCAGACTATCTGGTGGTATGAGATGGTCCAACACAGAGCTATCTGTGTGCTGAGGTTAAAGAAAACTCCTCCATTCATTTCAGTAGCTGGAATGTGGCTGACCAACTGCTTTTGATCACAATGTAGGAAAAAAAATAATCACCTGTTTCAGAAAGAGGGGATGTGGAAAAGGAAAGAAATTCTATTTATCCCAGAAAAACGTGCAAGGAAAAGACAGTTTTTGAAGACCACAACATTGGTGTCAGAATATGCTCCAGTGCACACAAGAACTGCTGTAGCATAGCATAGAATAGACTCCATCATTTCCACAAATGCCAATTTTATGAGAGAGAAAGAAAGTTAAAAAATATGAGAGGTGCCATAGACAGAACCAAAGGTTTTAAGACATCTGCAGAGGATTTTTTTCTCCCCTATGGTTAATTGGTCCTCATGATCTCTTTTAATTTCCCCACTAAAAATAATAAAAGCATTCTGAAGGTTTAGTACTTTTCCTAATTGGATTACCTCTGAATGAATGCCATAGGTAAATGTGCCTGTTCTACTACATGGACATCATAAGTCTTTCAGGGATCCCTGTAAGTCATTATCACTGGATCAAAACCCTAGAAATCAGTCAACAATTTTTGCTATAATCCAGATCACTTACCCAGATTTGTTGGTAGTGTGACGTGCTTGGGTTTCATTACAGTTTCTTTATACTCTGAAGCATGTGCAGGCAGTGCCCAATTACATTTGTCATGTCTGATACCTACTTTGTGTTGGTAAATCACTAAGGTACAAGCAAAATAAACTCAGCAAATAACCTTGACTTTTCAGTTATTCTCCTTCCAGCATTGTAGAAGACTAAATTAGTTTTAGTCTGTCACCTTCAAGTAATAGCTCTGTAATTAATTCAAAATGGCAGCTTTCTGGTGGTGGTTAATTAGTCTAGGTAGAATGATTTTGTTTAATCATTTTCATAGAGAGTATTTGACAACAATACACTTTTTTAGACATAGGATTAACAGGGATACATGGTTTTAACCTCTGCATATATGACAATAATTATCTTTTCAACCCACTTGGTCCCTCTTGAACTCTCCTGATCCTATATGGGAAGACATCCTGCACTGCACTTAGTATTACATGTACTGTTTGTACAATCAGAGAAATACAGAAAATTGTGCTCAATGAGATGGGAACACCATAAATAACATAAATTCTGCAGTGATTAATAAAGTTTTAAAATATATCTTGACATTACATTAATATCTGATGGTTCTGAAAATTTTGAAATCTCTGCTTGATAATATACTGACACAGCAATCTGTATAAATATGTAAATGGCTGAATTTTCATTACTTTTTTTTTTCCAAAACCAAGCTTCAGTTACCATTCCTTTCTAAAACTGTTCCATGTAAGGACATAAACATTTGGAGAATTCATAATATGTAACTTGAGTAAAAGAAATTATTTTCCTTAAGAACCTTTTTGTACTTCTTACGAGAGCAGTCTGGAACAGTGAAAGTACTTCAGAGACCATAAAATCTGGGGATGTAAGTGCCCAACACAAAAATTCAGGAACCTATTCCATTGTCACAGGGATCTTGGACAAGTTTAGGGTATGGTCTTCACAGTAATAGAAAGAGCTGCCAGCTTAAGGCCCGGGGTCAACCACAGCCTTTCCATTCAAGGGTGACTTGTTTTCATGTACAATTACATCCTCCTGTTGTTTGCTTCAAATCTGCAGCACTACTCTGCCATCCTCATCATTTAGATTAAAAAAAATAAACTATTTATACTCAATGGGGTGGATTTCAGAGGGAGCAAGTGAAAAGGAATTAATTGAGTGTTGATGAATCTGTGAAATTCTTTGACCTTTGATGACTCTAAAACAGAAGCATTGGCTCTTTCATAAAAATGTGTCTCCTGATGCTGTATATAGAGAGAGGACTGGGTGGGCAATGATTTGAAATTTATCTACTTTGATTCAGCTTGGAGACACAACTTGGTATTGTTCAGATCAAGCCATGTTTCAGCATTGATTTTTGTTTCTTGAAGATGCAACTAAAAGTTGTTTGGCTTTATTCACATTTGTTTAAATTTTCTTCCTTGGGGAAGAAAATGGTATTGAAAAAAATGGAAAGAAATAGTCTTTTCTGACAACCTTTACATCACCTCGCATTTTGGTCATTCAGAATGCCTAAAGATCCATCAGTGAGTCAACACAAAAAAGGGACGTGACTCTGCCCATTTTTTAAGTAATATCTTTTATTGAAATTAGTTCAGTGGAAACAGCTGAATTTAATAGCATCTTAAAAAAATTAATTAAATGGCCCCAAAAATCAGCAGGTGCTGAAAGCCAAGCTGATTCCTGAAGAAAAGGATGCTCTGAAATGTCATGTACAATTCTTTCATGTCTTGAGGACCAAAGAGAAGAATATAGCTGGGATATGGTCGAAACAGTCACCCAGCTACAGTTTTAGCAGCTTTGTGCCTTCTAAAATAATTCTGAGTACCAAACACCTGACAGTGGGGAAGATAGAAAAGGAAAAAAATAACTTCAAATATTCCAATCTTTCTGTTAGAAGATTTTGTTTACTCTTGAGCCATTGGGCATCAATTCAGTATAAAGCATCTTTGCTTCACTTACACCTCCTTTAAAAATGCTTTAAAATTCAGAAAATAAATATATTTTCTGAATTCCCAAGAAGCATGGGAAGTGTTTGGATTTGTATCTGCAACCAGTGCTCACCAGTTTGCATTTACAGTGTCAAACACCTTAATTGAATTTTCCTTCTCCACACATCATCCTTCCCTCCATCATGATAACCCCATCTCCCCATATTTGTCTCTCAATTTCCACAACTAGTTTTGCTGCTTCAGTCACTCCAGGTCATTTTGTGTTTTCTTGTTGTTGGGTTTTGCATCGTTGGAAGCTCTCCCACCTTACTGGGCTTTCGTTTTCCAGACCATTGAGACAGAAAATAACAAGAGTCACTGGCCATGCTCTCCTGCATGGTCTGTGACTCCAGGCTGGGGTGTCTGGGTGCTCACCAGGGCAGTGACAGCCTTTGTCTGTCCCCAGGAAGGGCTATATGGGCACAAGCACATGGCTGAACCCAGGAACACTTCAGGCACTGAAACTTGCTGATCCATACTGACAATAGCCATTAAATCACAGAAAACTTTATGTTGGGAGGAACCCCTGTGGTCACCTTGCCCAGCCTCTGCTCAGCTTACAGGTGTGGTTTTGTCTTAAGCTAATGCACATTTTCCAGTTTCTGGGCATGACTTGTGGACCAGAAATTGGTTGCAATAAGGGTTTTGCATGTGGTCACCCTGCTCTGCAGGCTAAGGGAAATTCACTGTGAACATGGTCTCCTTCATGCCAGAGAAACTCAAGTTAAGGGTTTCTGTCAGGCCCACTTAACTGATTAGTATGAAGGTAACCTCTGTTAACTCTGTTGACACCCTGGATGTGCCATCCATGAAAATAAGCTGCTAAGTATCAGTGCTGGCTTTACAGAACTACGCCACCAGGCACCTGACATCTTCCACACTGCCTGGAGAAGGAATCTCTGTGAGGCATTAGGATGATCCCTGAGTTAAAAATAAAACTCCCTCATATGGGTTTAGACTATCCAATGCATTGCCTTCCTCACAGGAGAACTGAAAGCAGACTGTTCACCTCAGGACTACATCAGTGCACCCTGTGCCTCTGTTATTATCAGCAGATTTGGGGTGAGGAGGGGATTTCTCTGCTCCCCAGGCAGAGCTGGCAAGGACAGTCAGGGGTTTGGGTGGTGACCTCCCCAGTGAGGCTGTGGTCATCCAAATCACCAGGCTGATTTAAGCCCTGAGCTACGTTTTCTCAGGTCCATCTTAACAGCATCAATCTTTGTGGCATGGCTAATCTCTTAACTGGCTTTGGGTGGTTAACAAGTGATTGTATCTGTGCACGCAAAGCCAACAGGAAAACCACACTGTGGCCTGGATTCAGCACACAGGCTGGTCTGTGTATTCCTCTTTTTCTGTTCCCCAGGCACCCCAACTCTCTGTCATTACTGGCAGAAATTAAATTATAAACTCTTAAGGGCGGCTGCTACATCTTTCCTTATTCTTAGAAATTCTGTACTTTTATTTAACCCTCCATATGATCTTTTTAATAGCAAAGAGCCTAAGTTTGCTTACTGAAAATTTATTGTGATTTTTTTATTTGTTTCTTCCAGGGAAAATCTTCCCTTTTCAATAGTGTCAATGTTTCTGTCAACGCATTTTTCCTTGAGAATGTTTCTTGTAGAGGAAGTGGAATTTCTCATTAAGAATATTTTCAACTGGGAAAGTCTGAATAGTTGTAATTGATAAAAAATTTAGACACAAGTGAGAACAGCAATGAAGAGTGATATTTCAGTATAAACCTGCAATTCCTTGGTCTTCTTCATCAAAATTCAAGATCTGAACAATTCTCAACTTTGGGGAAAGAAATTCAGCAATTGATTTCATGCAGCAAACTGATCTGTTTCTCCCAGCAGTGATGCTATTAGCAACTGCCACAACAAGAAACAAGTATATTGGCATTTTTTTCTGTAGTGTTTATCATGATAATTTCGAGAAATGGGTCTAGGTAGCAAAACATGCCTGGATAATGCCAGGTTAATTACAGTATTGCTCAGTGTTGTACCATGTAGGAATGCCCAGCTGGCTTTCAATAAGCCTGTAAAAGATTAAAAACACATAAGGCAGCACGATGCCCTGGCACAGCTTGACTGCTTCAAATAGAGAGAATCATTGAGGTTGAATTTGGGTGTCACTGCATGAAATTGCATAATACGGTGCACAAACAAACCCTTGGAGTTTTGGTGGCCTAGTTAGGGTGGCACAGTGATACCAGCAGAGTTATGCAACCAAACCCAGAATGCAGAAAGCTCCTGCAGTGCCATTTCTTCCAAAACGGGGAGATATTCCTCCTCATGCATAACCTGCCCTGCTGGAAGCACATTTAGCAAAATAGGCTGCCAGTGCATCCCTGTGCAGGATGGGAGTTGGAGTGGTGCTGCCTGGTTTTCATTTTCAGAGCTCTCCATCTTAAAGAAGAATGGTGAGGCAGATCTGAACCTGCTGTCTTTAGTCTGAATATCCTTGGGATTCGTGTCCTTTTCATCAGCATGAGCACCTGTACTCCTCTGCTGGGCAATTTCCTTTCCTGGAAACTTTTTTTTTTGTAAAGTGACAGCTCTTTTGCACCTGCACCTTTTGCCCTTACAGTATTCACAATATCCCTTTCCACAAAGCATTCAACAGAGTGGGTATAATGAATTTATCCTACCTACTCTAATTAAAATTGGCTGCATTGTCAATGTATTTTTCCTCTTTTCCTGAAGTCAAGCAATTATTATGAGATTGAGAATGGTTATTTATTTCTAAAAGGACTGTCCTTGAAATTACTTCAATAATCCATTTCTGTGATTTGAATTTATCTTAAATATCCTGGGAACTGTCAACCAAAGTGATCAAATCTGTCACTTACATTGTTTTTTCCATTCTGTTAAAAAATAATGAATTACTGTTTGACCTTCATAGTGGTGGTTATTTTCAGATTATTTTTTGTTGATGACTGTTTTATTTATTCAAAATCTATCAATTCTTTCCCCTGTCTGCATTAGTTCTCTTATTTTTGACATTTTAAAGATCTGGTTATATGTGTGGTAACTTTTGTAGTTAAGATTTTATGACATAATTTTGTTCTACAGGTTTTACTGAGCTTTGAAATCAACTACAGTGAAACAGGAATCCTGTGGGCACTGAGTGGTATTTTCTACAGTGAGTGACTCCAGGTCCAGTATGTTCTTTGGGTCATAAACATGGCCCAATCCTACAAATATTTATATGCATAAACACTGCTGGGACTGGGAGAAACCCTTATCCCATTGAAATGAATGGGAATTCAGAGAAAAATATTCATTAATCCTTTGAGGAGCTTTAAAACACCCAAGGCTAATCTGTATGTGGATCTCTCTTTGGTAGATTAGCTTTGTTTTTTCCGAAGTCTCTACCTTGACAGTGTTTTATAAAATAGTTTCTTTGTACTAAGTGTACTAAGTCACAGCACAGAATTTATAGCATATATAGAATGCAAAAAGTATTTTTTTCAGAAAATGTACGGCTGTAGAGAATGCTATAAGTTTTATAAACTATTTATCTTCTGGCACACAAACTACACTCTCACGAGGAGATACTGGGCTTTGGAGCTGGGCCACCCCACAGTGAACAATGAAAGACAATATTGAATGCCCAGATTATATTAAAAATACATATAATAAATTAAATATTAAAATAAAACCAACCAAACAAAAAACCCCATCCTGTGAGACACCACTGGGATACAAATCTGTTCCAGATAAAAACTCAGAATCATACTAGCTTGGTTATAAAATTTCCCGAGTTTTCTCTATTTGCTGGTACACTTGTGCTTGGCCTTTTCCTCCTGATAACCAGTATGCTGGACTTCCATCAGCCAGCTGGAGAAAAATGCCAATCCAGATATTCCTAGGAAGAGAAGGCCATGAAAAATCTTTGGGATCTGGTCCAAATCTCACATGTAATCCAATAGAGAGATAATTCAAGTTTGATTAGAACAGTCTTTTTCTTACTCTTGGTCTAACAGCATCATAGTCATACTGCTCTAACTACAGGGCATTTAATTACCTCCTTAGATTCTGCCTCAGGTATTTAACATGTCACACATCTACAAGGGGCCATCTCATAAGGTGTCACACAGTGAGAAGGTTCTGTTCTTTTTTGTTGATACTGTTCATCTATCAAATTGAAGTCTTTTGTATATTTTGGCTTGCCTCTGAGTCCAGCTGAGTCCAATGGAACATGATATGGAAAGGTTGTTTTATGGACAAATGAAGGTCTTTTATCCCTAAAACTGATGCAGGAAAAACGAGTTGTTCCTTGGGTGGTTGAAGTGATACACGAGTTGCTGTGCCTGTAGTTCCCATGGACACAGCTGGCTTAGGCAGTCTGACATACACCTCAGCACTCTACTTCCCAAACAAAAGCCTGGCCACACCACACTATTGATCCTTTTGGTCCACGGGCTTGTTTCCTACAGAAAATAGACATAGAGGATGCAGGGGGATGTGCCAGGGTAGTAGTCCAAAGGCAGTAACATGCATCCAGGATAAAAGCCGTTAGGGACAGTTCTAGAAATCCTGAGCTAGTGCTTATGCTTTCTACCAAGACCCTTGCACCCCTCTTGGCACAATGACTTGATAAGATTCTGTTCTGTTACGTGATTCATTTTCTAGATCTTTAGGATAATGGATTAACAGCTGTCAAACTGCTGCAGCAGTAGCCCTGTCCTTCTGAAGGATTTGTGTAAATTCCTCCAAATCTGGTATGAGCAGTTGAAAAATAAACCTTCTGCTTATGTACTATGAAACAGCAAAATTTGTAAATTTAAGCTTTCAATGTACCCAAGTGACTGGGTTTAGAAAAGCTTGTTGAGAAAATTTATAGACATGCTACGGATTTTTATCCATGCACAGGCATTAACAAATATGCTCAATTCCACAGCTTTATTCTTGATGGAGTCTGCTCACCTGGGATATGTTGCTGGCTGCACTTATTTTGTAAGTTATACTTAAAACTAAGCATAAGAGACAAACCATGAGAGATAGGAAAAAGCAAGGGTGGATTTCTATGTTCATTCAGCCAATCAGCTTTTTAAGAAAATATCTTTAATACATGACAAACATACAGTTTGTTAGTTTTCCCCACAGATTACTCAGAGCACATGGGCTTTAATCTGATTTGACAGCCTTGTGATATTTTCTGCCATTCTTGTTCTTAGCAAAGTGCTCTAAAAATGCACTCATAATTTATTTATGGGACCTTCTTTAACCCTTGAGTAACTAGAATGTACACCATACCTTTCATCCTTGAACTGTCAGGGCTGATTGTGGAAAGTGCCATCAGACACCTCTGAGGTGAAGCAGCTGAGCAATACTCTTTCTTTCTAAAACAATAAATAGTGAAGAAGGCATTGTTTTCTTGTCAGAATGCTGAAGAAGAAATATCAGAACCTTCTACCACATTACCTCTCCACAGAAAAACTCACTAGCATCATGAAACACACAGCTATTAATAATTTTGTGAGATACTTTAATTTCTAACAAAGGAAAATCCCAGGACAATCTATTTTTATCTGTAGCAAGAGCTATTTTTTCCCACTAAAAACATACTGAACTTCTTTTAACATGAATATACCATTACAAATTCAATTCAGAAAGCTCTTCATAATGGGAACACTTCCTATCTCTAGCAGAGCTCTTAACTTCTCTGGTACTTTTTTTGCCTCCCACTATATTTAGGTTTGTTGTAATTATTTAATACGAAGTCTTCCATTTCTGTGATGCCAGAAGTGACTGTTTGCTGTAAGTAGTTTTATTACTGAACCAGATGAACTGGTAATATAAGGAGTAGCCCCAACTCTGATGCATTTATTCTGGATTTGGCCTCTCCATCTTTTATGTAATGATAGGGTATATTCCCTTCCCTTTGGGCTGAGAAACATTAACAGATGAGCACTGTGTCCTACATTCCTGCTTGTGCTGCATTCATACCCCCATGTTGGGTGGAGTTTTAATGCAAACTTAGGCTTCACAGACCCACAGAACTGTTGAGGTTTGAAGGGATCTTTGTAAATTGTCTAATCCAACCCCTTCCTTCAAGTTCAGTCAGATCAGGTTGCTTGGGGCTGTGTCCAGTCAAGCTGTGAACACATCTGAAGGCGCAGACCCCACAACTCCCCGGAACCCTGTTCTAGAGCTTGAATTGAATACTCGCTGCCTTTACTCTGGGTATTTTTTACCTAAAATCTGGTCAGAATTTCCCCTATTGCAATCTGTGTTCATTGCCTTCTGTCCCCTTTCTGTGCACCCCTAAGAGGAATCTCGCTCCATCCTTTTTTTAGACTCTGGGAAATGTGTCCTTCTGGCCATATGGAAATGTCTGGAGTTACTCACATCTCTGGATGTTCTCATGCATGGTTGACAATCACTGATCACCCTGCAAGTGAGGAGATGGTTGTGTCACCTTGGCTCTGGTCTGGTTTTGCAGTGTCTTTCACACAAGTGATGTTAGCCTGCAGGCATTTCCATCCTGTGCCAAGTGATGATGGCTCCCATGAGGAGGCAAAGAGCCCAGTTAAGATACAGGCTGCTCGAAGCTTCCTGTGTGCTGTGCAAGCGCAGGTTCTTGGGACACTGACTCTGCATGTTTTGGGGAATCTCCCCGCCTTCCACGGGAGACATTCTCAGAGGTCAGCTCAAGCTATTGATCAAGGGTTGTGCAGTCTATACAGTTTTAAATTTAAATACGACACCAAAGAGTTTGGTCCCAAGAAGTATATCCACTTACTTTCATTTAAGCAAAACACTTGCCTTCTTTTTTCCACAGCTGGCACATTTTAAACTTATGGCTGGCAGGCAACAGGACATCCAGCTCAATAAAAGAAGAGTTTCTGGAAAACCTAATCCTGGAAACCATAAAGTGGGGAGTAGTGAGTGTGAATGTGTAAAGGGGAAAACACACTGAAGCAACCTGATCTCCCTCCATGCTGAAAAGCCTCATGTAGTGGGTTGAAAATGGACTGACCTGCTGGACTCGAAGGGCTGCATCACTGGTATGAAGTTCATCCGGAAAACAGCTGCTGATTATGCACCCCAGGACCTGGTTCTGGGGCCAATAGGGTTTCACATCTCCATTAATGACCTGGACAAATGGCCAGAGTACACACTCAGCAACTTGGCAGATGGCAATGTTGGGGGTTAGATTTTCTTTCCTTTTGTTCCTTTTTAAGTACAGAATTTTTTCCCATAATTTGCTAAGAAACACTAACGACTGGGTACTTAAGGAGAACAAAAGAAGTGGCCAAGCCCTGAGGAGAGGGGCATCTCCGTTTTACTGTTCTCCTGTCTGGGAGTTTCTCTCAGAGCGGGGGAAACAGATCTCAAGAATTGGGGCTGGTAAAAGGCGGGGCTGGAGCAGCTGTGGGCTCTCTCTCTCTCAGCTTCGGAGGAGGTGCCATTTTGGGGAAGGGGAGTTTCCTTGCTGCCGCTGGACCCCCTGCCTAGAGTTGCTTCTTCTGCCATGGGTGAGCCCCTGCTCTGAACTAGAACCTATTTACCATCTGCTCGGGGGCCGGGATCCTGAGCCAGCCTCTCCTTGCCGGGCTGGGAGCCGGGCTGCTGCCGTCCTGCCCCTGCTTCGGCACTGCTCTGGGTTTCACTGCGCTGCAGCCCCTGCTCCCCCTGCCTGCCGAGACCTGCTGTCCCAGCTTACTGTTTCTGAGAGTCCTGCTGGGGCACCGGGACTGACGGCCCGAGGGGGTTTGTGAAGCAAAGCCTCTCTCTCTCCCATCCCTCCCCGTCCCGGCCGAGCCGCCATTGCCACGCGCTTCTGGAGCTCGCGCCACAGCGCCCCCTGCAGCCGCGGGGGAATCATCGCACCTGCCCTGCCCACCCAGCGCCACCAGCGCCCCCTGCCGGCTGTGACCATCACTGCACCCAAGGGGACAGTGCCTGCAGGCCCAGGGGGCTGGGACCGGGTTCCTGGGTCTGTTTTGTTGTTAGTGCCATAAGAGTTGTTGATTGTTCACTTTATTATAAATACTAGTAAAGAACTGTTATTCCTATTCCTATATCCTCGCCTGAGAGCCCCTTAATTTCAAAATTACAATAATTCGGAGGGAAAGGGTTCACATTCTCCATTCCAAGGGAGGCTCCTGCCTTCCTTAGCAGACACCTGTCCTTCAAACCAGGACAGGCACTGAACTGGGAGCCATAGCCGATGCACCAGACGGTTGTGCCACTATTCACAGGCACCTGGGTGGGCTGGAGAAATGGACCAACAGAAGCCTCATGAAGATCAGCAAAGGCAAATGCCAAGTGCAGCCCCTGGGGAGGCACAGCCCCACGCCCCAGCACAGGCTGGGGGTGATCAGCTGAAAAGCAGGATTGCAGAAAAGGACCTGAGGTTTCTGGTGAACAAGCTAAAGATGAGCCAGCAATGGGCTCTGGCCGCAAAGACCAACAACATTCTGGGCTGCACTAGGAAGAGCACTACCAGCCTGTCAAGGGAGGTCATCCTTTCCCAATTTCTCAAATCCCTCACAATCATGTAGAAATGAAAGGTTCCCCTTATTAATTTTTTCACCTTATTTTATTCTGCACTGTATTTTTGTGCCCCTCTGTGATGAAAACCAATGCTGTATCCATTGAAAAATATGCACTGCAAATTACAATGTAATTTTAAACCACAGTTACTTTTCCTAGGCTTATTTGATTAACGCATAACTGTTACTTAGTAGTATTGACTAGTTTTCTAGATTACCTGGAGCCAAAATAGGATGATGGTTCCTTTGATATTATGTAATTATCCTGATTTTGTTATAGATCTTGAGCAACCCTATCCTTAAGCAGTAGAAGAAATTATTATCTTGGTACTCTATCAGATACAGAAATACCTGGGTGAGTAAAACTTAAGAGCTTTCATTATTTCCTCAGCACACTGTACACATCCCTAACCTCTCAGTTCATTCCTTAAATTGGGACTATGTAAAATAAAAAGTTAAAATCTTATATTTGGGTGTCTCCACCTCTGTCTCCATCTCTGTGTCTTCTGACTGTGAAGCAGGCTTAGTATTTCCCTATTTGTCCCTACTGGAGGCAGTATCTTTGGGAGGGATGAGGGGTGACTATGGGTATTTGCACAGACAGATGCATGCTCAGGGCCAGGCTGCCCAGACATGAGTCAGCTCCTTTCCAGAAGTGCTGTAGACAGGGGAGAACAATGAATTATTCACAAATCCCAACTGGCACCACAGTGCAAATCTGAAGGTGGCACTTGGACCCGTCCATGTCTGGTGGGCACCTCAGAATCAGTGCTCCTGCCAAGCTGCTCGATCCAGCCTCTGTAGTTAAGCCAGTTGCAGGTCTGTAACAGCAGCCACATCTGTTTTGGAGATTGGAAAGGAGGAGCCAGGAATTCCCCATCACAGCCTGGATGCCAACTCCTACATAGCCCTGGGCAAGTCATTTAACTCCTCTGACTCAATTTCCCCATCTGCTAAATGGGGATAATAGCAGAGGAGTATTGTAAGGATTAATTAATTAGCTAATGTTTGTAAAGCGCTTTGAAGATCAAAAGCACAAAGTACTATTGTTGTTATCTAGGGTGTTGAATTAACTTTCCTCATTTTGGCACACAAACCCCAGCACTTGGTCTGTTGCCTCGGGGCATGTGCTGGCATTAAGAACATGATGATGATCATCTAGTCATGAGCAGAGCTATCAGAGTGCTCTTGGAGGTGCTGGTAGTCACCAAAGCCCAGGCTCCCCAGACAGGTACACCATGCCATCATGCAGCAGTTGGACAGTGATCTCTCCAGGTCTTCACTGGCTCAGGATAAGCATCAGAAAGGGTGTCTCACTGCTCCTTCTGGGCACATAAACAAGTCCATGAGGAGTTACGACTTTTTCTCACAGCCCATCAGGTTTTCTGGTCTCTCTAGTCTTTCCACACCTCTCTGATTATTGTTTGAGTGTATTTCTAAATCTAGGATTTGTGGGTCAAGCTCTCTCATTCAGCTCCATTTCCTTTGAGCTGGTTGGCATTGACAGAAGTGGAGCACATCCTCCTTTCCTGGAATTAGGGTGAGATATCTGTGATTAACATGATATAGTTGGTGTTATATGTGCACACACACATTCTCCACCTGCCCAAACAGCAGATGCATCCCCAGGTTCATGGACCATCGTGGCTTACAGGCTGCCCTGCACAAGGCTCACCCTGAGGTTCATGCACCTCTTCCATTGCCAGACCTGTGCACCTGCTGGCACAGGATGTGTCCCCTGGTGCTGGGGATAAGGCACCTGAGATTTGTGTGTTAAACCATTCCCAAGTAAAGTGCACTGCCAGAGCAACTGAACTGTGAGAGCTGTTCCTCCAGAAGAGGAAAACAAACAGTGTTTCCCAGTCTTTGAGGAGCTTGGTCCTCTGCTGCAATCTTTGCAGAGCCCCCAGACTAGACTGAACAATTGTGATAATTACACAAAATGAACAGAAGGCAAATGTTGGTTGATAATAGAGAATTATTGTCAAAATGCCATTTTAACTTAATCATCAACAGAATGAGCTAAGTGATTATTAACAGCTAAGGACTGTGAAATCCACAAATCATCCATTTGCTAGAAAACAACCATTGAAATGACATTTTAATTCCACCTTTTATTAGTGCAGAAGAAATCATTCATAGCAAAACCCAATGACCTCCCCCAGTCAGTATGAAGACAGCAATTATAAAGTGTAACATGTAAGATTTTTCTTTGATGCTGCTAGGCAAAAAAAATGCACTATTATTGACAACTTCTGTGAAAGTAGAAGTGAAAAACCTCTACATGTGGCCTTGCCTGCATTTGGTCTCTAATGGACTGTGTTTTGCTTCTTTTCCATAAAATTTACTGAGGAACTATTTTAAAAATGAGGTTGTTGAAACAAACTGCTATGCTGGTTCTCAGTATAGATGAAAAACGAGGGAGTTCAGGAAGAGATAAAGGTGCTGAGTTCATCAAAGCTTTTATTCAGTTCATTATGTTCTTTGTACTAACTAGGCTCACTCAGTCTAGCACAAAATACATGGTTTTAAAGTTTTCTAAATGCACTTGGGTTGCTGAGATCAGTCCTAAAATACCGTAAAACGCCTGAATGGATATCTTTGTGTCTTTTAATGTTTATAGAGTATTTTATAAAAATAAAAGCCTGAAAGATTGTTATTAGATCGAATTACAACCTGATTATATGCTGCTAAAGAACTGCAATAAATGTTTTAGTTTTAATTTTGGGGTTTTTAGCTGACAAAAATGGATAAAATTTTGCTTAATCAGTCTACTAAATGCAGGCTGAAATAACAGTATTAATTTCTGCATTTGAAAAATGCTGTGAAACATCTCTGTTTAAAGAGGGAGTACTTTTTGAGTCAGCTTTGGTACTTAATTCCAGGACATGCCTCCATTCAAATGCAGAGCACTTAGATGAAAGTTACCTCAGCTCAGCAACTTGGTAGGTTCTTCTCCAGGGTCATAAAGGTGGTTGTGTGCTTTGTGCTGTAAATAAGTGTCCTGAAACAAAAAACCTGGCTCCTAGGTGTCTTGGTTTAGGGCAAATTTGGGAGGAAACCCTAGAAGGAGTCTCCTTTAATCAATTTAGTAGCCCCTCCCTTCAACTGGTTAGGGAGAAAAATTTCCTTAGAGAAAAGTGGAAAAAACTTTATTTAGCCAGAAAATTATTTATAAGTATAAAAATTGAACAATATTAAACAATAGACCCTCTCGTTGCTCTGAAGAGCTGGCAAAGTCAGAAAATCCCTTTGTGGGGGTGGCTCACTCAGTTTCAGTCTCTCCAGGGCTCGGTGCTCAGGCCCGCTGTGCAGCTTGTGGGGGCTCCCAGGCAATTGTCCTGGTGTCCTGGACCCAAGAGATGCTGAACAGTCCCAGAGGAAAAAAAGTACAGTTTAGGTAAAACTCTTCTTCCTTCAGCCAACGAGGAAAAACAGTAAAAAAAGCAACGAAAAACTCCCTGTCCCTCTCCCTCTGCCAAAGCCGAGAGCTCCGAGAGAGCACTGAGAGCCTTATCTCTCTCCCTGTCCGTGCTGCAGACAGCACAGTCCGTGACAAAAGGAATTCCGGGGGAGTACAGTGCAGTTTCTGCAGATGAACTGTGTGTCTGTTCTCCCCCCCTTGCTGTCTCTGTCCCGCCTCACAAGCACAGAACTCAGTATCCAACATAACTAGAACAGATGACTGGAGATACAAGCATCATAAATCACTCTAAGGCACTAGGACAGCCCATATGCATTTCTTGGAGGAAGTGTGAGATGCTGGGAATCTAATGTTTGGAAATTGTAGTAGGAAATACTGCTCCACAGGACCTGTCATAAAAGAGTGAGCTACATCACAGCAGCCCCATCAAACCCTGCCCTTGTATCTCCTGGTGTTTTTACAGAGTCCTGGGGAAAAGGATCCTGCTCCTTACATCGAATCAATATAATAATTCATTACCACAGAAACATGGAGCTGCAACACCATGAAATCATTGAAAGGTTTAGGTTGGAAGGGACCCTGAAGACAGCTCTAAAGCCACACATTAATTGGATAACTCTGATTTCAGAATGTGCAGGGGTTTATGTGAACCCATTTATCTCATAGCAAAGAACAAAAGATATGCTAAGGCAGGCATCAAGATTTGGGGGTTTTGCCCTTTCTCTTGCAGAAGAGTTAACATAGCACATTTTCTCTTGTAGTTTCCTAAGTAAGCCCACAGCAGGCTCTGTGTAAAGACGTGTCAGAACATCCATCCATGGCTCAGAGAAAGGTACAGACAGTCTGCTGTCCCAGAGAGTTCAGGGTGACACAGAGCCATAAAAAGCCAAGGTAAAGGCTTCTGTCAAAATAGAACTGAACTCTGGGAGGATGTACTTTAGTCTTAATACGGAATATGGGCAGGGATTATGGGCATGTAGCTGATGTGCACCTAGAAGAGGGGTGGGTGTGTTGTATCAACATTAATTATTTCTTTGCACTGTGCTAGAACCAGAAAGATGTTTCTGGTTAGCAGCCCCTGGTGCTGAGTTCTGTCTGCACACAGAAGTAGGCAGTCCCTGTCCCAGAGATTATAATATCTAATTATAGTCAATATTTCTGCTGTCCCTGAGGGTTCACAATTTCAGAGTTCAGACCCCTAAAACCTTGAGGTTGGCACAAAAATAATGAAACCGGAAAAAAATCATGATAATAACTGAGTTTATTTTTATTTGCCTTCTGGTTATCTAAGCCTTTGCAATTCACTTGAGTCATGTTTTCTCCACAGCCCTAACGAACTAAAATGTAGGTCTTGCCTACATGGGATTATTTTTTCTTGTCATAATCTAACATGTAAATTTAAAAAGATATTGTTAGATCAGTAAAACTTTCTTCCGGCTGGTCACTCACACTGGGACCTAACTTAGGCAAGGTTATAATTTGACTCATCTCCAAAAAGTAGCCCAAACACCACCTTGTAGTGGAGGCACTGTCCCAGGATAGTTGCACCAGTAAAATTCTGTATATACCTGCTGGCATGAAATACTGCTGGGAGGATCTTTTGGCAAAACAAGGTGCTACTTAAACACCCCTGAAATCTCACATGCCATGAAACACACGACTCCAGGAGCTAATGCTAAATATTGAAGCAAAAGGTTTGATGCAAGACTCGGGAGAGAAAGAAATCTCAGATGCTGGCAGTGCTGTGCTGAAGACAGAAAATGAGTAGGAAGGAGGACAACGTGAACTGCGATTATATCCAGCTAGGACAGAAGCCAAACTGCTCTGGGTCACTCACACTTAGCCTATTTATAATTTTAGTACAATACAGTTCATGGATAATATTAAAATAAATAGCATGTGCCTTAATGACCTCCTCTTCTTGTCCATGTCATGTGAAGAAGTCTCTAATTCTCTGCCTACTGACAACCTGGTGCTTAATTGCTTTTACACCCTTTTATGCACCTTGCCCTTAACTGCAACTCTGTCGAGCATAGTGATATACAAATTTAAATTTTTACGCTTTCTGCCCAACTCTGTGTCAATGCATTTAATTCTGCCAATGGATAGAAATTAAATTATCCTCAACTGGCAAAACCAAATATTGATATGAGCTGACAAAGATTTTATAGCCACACATTTCTTGTTGAGGTCTAAGAAGAATTTTTAATTCATCAGGTTTACATTTGGCTTTAAGACCATGAAAGTTCTTTCCTTTCATGACACCCCATTCTTCTGTTGCACCTGTGTATAAAAGCTGGTTGTTCTTCTTTTTCATCCCTTTATTCCTGTTCCAGTATAACCCCATTCACTGCAGTGGGATGAACCTAGAGGCAGACCCTGGAAAAGCAAGGGCAGTGTATTTCAGAGAGAAAGTTTAAGGTCCTCAGCATGGACCAAGAGATCACCAAAGATTTGCTACTATCAACCTAACACAAAGAACCCAGCTTTTTTTGTCACCTTGTGCTGTTGTAGATAGGTTTGGGTTTTTTCTGAATTTGCTCACATTATATTCTTCTATCCTCAGTGTGTCTGCAGTACTTTTCAGGAATTTAGCCTCCAGTAACAGTGATTCTAGCCCTGGGAAGGCAAAATACCCCATAAAGCTGACAAGAAAAGAGTAATGCTTTGTAGCAAACCCTGAGGTCAGTTTCTAAAAAACCAGATATTGTTAGATAGATGGGTAAAAAAGAGATATTTATAGTTATATTTCCTTTCAGGTTTCTGGTCTAAACCTCACTCACATCTCCAGGAACTGTCTGAACCAGGCCAGAAATACTGCAAACACCTCTTTAATATTTCTTCTGACGACAAACACAGCAAATGGAACCTTGAGGCATTCTGCATATTGCATTTAGGCATGGGTCTTAAAGTAACAGAATATCAGAAGAAGATAGAGTGAAGGCTAAAATCCATCCTGACCATGTAATCAAAGTCTGTTCTAGTTGTTGCTGCATATGAGTTCTTCCTTCACTCACCTCCCTGTATTATTTTGTCTTCCTGCTTTTATATGGGTTTTTTTTTGCTATTTTCTTTTATTTATTCATTTATTCATTTATTCATTTATTTAGACTTGTTTTCCTGATGGGTAAATTAGCTTCTTACAGATATTGCAAAATAAAGTGATGTTTCCGTAAGAAGAACATTTGGAATAGTGTGTGAAGAATTGATGCTCATGTTAAGAAGTATGCTAAAAATGTAAAAGTTTGGTACCTATTTCTTAGCTGTCACCCGGAGATGACAGGTGAGCACATGGATCCCAGCCAGCCCTTGCGAGTGACCTCACACTCTCTATCAATGCCTTCCCTGCAATACTACTCCCACATAGTGAGGATTTATTAATACTTTAATAACACTTGTCCCAATATGCCTTCAGCATACTTTACTGCTGGGAATGAACCAGGGCAGTACTTGGAAGCAGTGTCAGTCTTTAATATAAACTTGATAAGAAAGGTAAAAATCTAGAGCTTACTACTTGTATTCTGAATTTTTCACTTTTTTTTTTCTGGGAGTCAAGCTCCAGGACTTAATTTGGCTGGGCATGTGAAGAAGTCAAAACCAACAACATTCATTGTCTAATCATAAAAAATATTGCTTCAATTTAGTGTTCTGTTTTCACTATTGTTTAACTGTTATTTCAGAATTTCACTATAATGGAAGTGGTCACTGTTGCAACCTCTGTAAACAAAACAAAAATGGCAACACCCAGGTAAACTAATAGAAATATTGAGGTTTGAATTTTTCAATGTTTCAGTAGGAAATGAAATAGTTTAAAAATAATAAAAGAAAATTGAAAATGGACCCTGTGAAAAGTCATCAACCTGCTCTGGCTGTTCCTAGTGGGCTTCCCACGAGAGAAGTTAAAGGATCTAATGATTTGATATCCACAAGAAGAGATCTTCAATGACATTAGCTAGAACTCAGACTCCTGTAGTGATTCCACTGGTAGCCTTGGGGCAAGTCTAAAGCTCTGTTTACAAAAAATAATAACAATTCTGTCCTGCTTGGTTATGAACATCAAAATTAGGAACCAGTATTCCATGTTCCCGGGAGTTTTTTAACTTGCTGAGCTTTGAAGTGCTTCATGTCCCTCTCAGAGGTCACACAGAGGATGTATCTATTCTTAAAGGAGCACTGAAGCTCTCAAACTTGGCCTTTAAATGTTTTAGTGTAGCTGTGCAGATATATTTTTCCTAGGCTCTACATACAGACACAGAAGGGAATTTCAGCTCATTTGTTTAAGACTAGGCAACCTTCTGCCTAACAGCATAAAATCCACAAGCCTCTGGCAGGGTGTGACACAGTTGGGATGTGGATAACCACCTGGGGGTCTCAGGTGAGCTGTGGGAGCAACAGCTGCCCCTTCAAGACACAGCAAAGCTGGAATGCACACTCTGAGAGTGGCAGCAGGCTCTGTGCTGGACCCTGCTTTCAAGGCTTGTAAATCCTCTTCACTGTTTTATAAAGGTTCTCTCCTGTTTAGTACTGCAGAGATAAAGGAAATTAAATCAGTGCGTATGTTACTATCAAACAAATAAACTAAAAGGCCAGATTATGCCTCCTCATGTATCAGAATATGATTTCAGCATCAGAACCTCTTATCTCTTATCTGAATTATTCTTTCAGGAAGACAGAGAGGTCCTTAACTCAAACAGCCATTATTACATGCTTCAAATATTCTCATGCCTGCCTTCTTTTTGTACCTGAAGAGAACACTCTAATGCTAGATTGGTATCAAGATTTCCCATAAGATCTGCAAACTTCTGTGAAAAAACAGGGCAGCGGCTAAGGGACTTAATGAGAGACACTAAACTCATTCTGTGCTCAGAGAAGGGGAGTCTGAGAGGATGTGCACATTGCCAAATAATTCCACTTGCTATTCAAACACATGGAGAAAAAATGGGCTTAGTGTTTGGAGAAAGGGGCTGAAAAAATATGAAAGCAAAATTGAGCACAGAGAGAGAAAAACACAGGCTAGTTTGCTACTGAAAATGATTTAAATCAGCTTTTAGAATAATGCTGGGGGGGAAAAAAAACCGGGAAAACTGGTGCAAAAAAGACCTGTGCTGTAGAACAGAAAGAAGCAGTTGAATGCTATATGCAGCTCTCATTATCTGTGGGGGCTTTTGTAGAGATTTATATAATTTATTGTGCTGTACATGACCAGGCACAAGTGAAAAGAATGGTCCAACAAAGGACTTTGCACAGTGGTTGATGGGCAGGAAGAAAGTCTGTCAGGACTGCATGGTGGCTCAGCATCAGCTCTGTCTGTGCACTGAAATGCAAATGTGCATCGTTGTTGTTGGCTACGGTGGCAGGGCTGAAATTGGAGGAAGCAGATGCTGTAATCTGATGATGATGTTGTTCTTGCTGAGTCTGAAGAATCACTTCAAGAGCTAGTAATGAGAGTTGCTGAAGCTAGTGTTGATTACAGACTACATCAGAATGTAAAAAGATAAAGGTGATGACACTTCTGAAATGGCATATTGCAGCCACAATATAAAGAAAGAGGTTGAGTAATGAAAGAAATTCAGTTTCTAACAGATAGTGGGTAAAAATGGAGAGTCTCAGCTCTTGGAGGAAGACATCTCATTCTCTATTCATGCATATGAGCTATTAAGGATCCCCAAAGGGGATGGTGAACACAAGACCAGGTGAATCTCTGCACCTATTTGCTCTGCTCTAGGAAGGGAGAATATGAATGCAATAGAACAAAGCAGGTGGATTAGAAAATGTATGAGGGTTTGCAACTTCAGGCTCCCTCCAAAAGCCATCAAAGTGGACTTTGGGGTATGAATACTTTTAAACACTTTTCAAATATTTAATGCTTTAAAATACTACAAAATGCTTTTAAAAGAATGTCTTCCCAAGGGAGCAAAATGAAGCAGCACAAGAAGGAAGCAAAGGGAAGGTCAGCTGGTGGTTTGAAATGGCTACACATTAGCTGATTTAACTGAGCAGGGGTCTCAGATATTGAAGATGTTTATAAAAATGTAATTGAGCAGACTTTACAGCCAGAAAAGCCCTCATATCAGGAACACACATCTCTGTCAAACAGATCCAGCTATAACAAAACTATACTCCTAAGGGTATCCACAACTTCCCTGTGCAACCTGTTTCAGTGCATCATGACATTCACAGTAAATAATATCTTCCTAGTATCTAAGCTTACTCTACTCTCTTTCAGTTTGAAGCCATTGCCTCTTCTCCTGTCACTCCAGTCTCTCTCCATCTTTCTTGCAGGCTCACTTTTCAGGTACTGGAAGGCCACAATTGAGTCACCCTGCCACCTTTGTTTTTTTCCAGGCTGAACAATACCAATTCTTTCAACCTTTCCTTGTAGAAGTGCTCCACCCTCTGACCACCTTGGTGGCCATCCTTTGGATTGTCTCCAGCAGGTCCATGTCTTTCCTGTGCTGGGGACCCCAGAGCTGGATGTAGCGCTGCAGGTGGGGACTCACCACAGCAGAGCAGAGGGACAGAACCCCTCCTCTCCCTGCTGCCCACACTGTTGGTGATGCAGCCCAGGATATGGTTATTATCAGTCCTGCAGTCCAACCTAGTGGTGCTCCACCCCTGACCTTTTTTATTCTGTCACCTGGATTATCATTCTCAGCTGGGGCTGTACGTGGGTGCTGTTTCCAGCAAGAGTCAGTTCTCAGCTTGCTTAGCAGTGAAATATTAAGTCTCTGCACTGTAGTATTTTATCATATTGCATATTGGCTAATAGCCACATAATTTCCAGTTCATAAATGCACCATCATCCATCAGACATGACTGCTGAGGGTGTGAAACAGCTTTTGCAAAATTAAAGGGATTTCTAAGTCCTTGCACTACAAGTAACTCTTGTTTTTATGTGACCACTCATGAAACAAAGGCCTGTCCATGGTTATCAACCCCAAGACAACAGAAAATGGTCACAAATGGTCTAATTTGTATTTTGCAACCAACTGAAACTGCGAAAGATCTAGAGGACACATTTTAGAAGAGCTGATGACCTGGTTTGTGTTCCTTTAAATGTCACTGCTGTGTCACATTACTTCTGACACATTATGTCATGTGTGGTGTGATTTCAGAGAGCAGGCAGCCTCTGAGCCAAGTATGCAGCAGATGTTGAAGAGACCAGGTGGCCATAAGAAATGGTAATTTTAGATCTCTCCAAATAGTTCAGCAGCCAGGCTTCTTCGCTGTTTGTGCATCCCCAGTCCAAATCTCTGACAGCAAAGACAGCAACTTTGATTTCCCAAAGAGCACCATCAAACACTTTTGGTTGTCTCTTGATCCTCAGGGTTCATCTACTTGGGTTTATAGCAGAAGGACAGGTGAGGGACTGGCAGGGAGGGTGATAACAGCACAAGTACCTCTTTGCTATTTGTCAGGCAAATGCAGTCACAATTGCCAACCTGCTTCTGCTGTTCCAGTGAAGCTGATTTAGTTAACTCTGCCAACTTCCCACTCCCCATCCTCTCCAATACAAGTAATTTCAATATTGCCTTTACTCACACCTTCCTGAAGCTCAGTCATTTCTTATTCTCAATTCTGATAGAGCTCAGGGCAATAAACAGCTGTTACAGCTGAAAATCTGACTGCTTCACTCCCAGCACATTGTCCTAAGAGCAATGCTTGTCCATACTGATTTGCTGCTTAATGGAGTTCAGCTCATGTAACTGCAGCCATCTGAAATTCGGTGTTTGCTCTAAGAAAGCTGTCCATGCTCCCTCTGTAGCCCAGAGAGACAGAAATGCTCTTCCAAATTTTTGCCAAATCTATCCCATGTGCCTGTTTTAGGACAGGTAAAAAAAATGTCTGCCCTCCGTTGACTATAGAGGGATCTTAGATGATAAGCAGAGTTTTAAAGCCTAATTTTCAGAAACACAATAGGATAAATCCCAATGCATACTATCTTTCATGTTAGTTTCCATGTTGCAACCCCCTGTCAGTTGTGAAGGTAAAGTATGTGCAGAAACCACCTCACCTGTAGCTCCTGCTGGTGAGGGGCCATTGAGGGTCACAGCCAAATTAGAGGGAACAATTTTGTATTTTAGGTAAAGGTCTTTGAATACCTGCACCAATTCCCTCACCAAATTTTCAGTGAGTAAGGAAGCAACTGTTCCCAGAGAATATTTCCTTCCTTTTCTACTCAGTAACTACACATCATGTCAGTAGCAAATACTTCAGGAAGTGGATCAAGTTATTGGTTGTGCACATTATGTTGATTTAAGTATCTTCCAGCCGTCAAAGCTCCCTAGATTTTCAAGAAATAGATTGTGCTGCACAAAGGTTTAGCTACATGTGTGCTACCAAGAGCAGAACACCTTTTCACCTATAAATTTCAGCAGATAGAAGTTGTTCATATCCCTGCCGAACTCTATAGTTACAGAAATATCACTTTCCTTTCTCTTGTAT
Organism: Picathartes gymnocephalus; assembly: GCA_013390045.1. Lineage (NCBI taxonomy): Eukaryota > Metazoa > Chordata > Aves > Passeriformes > Picathartidae > Picathartes > Picathartes gymnocephalus. The sequence goes on from WEKY01035207.1 coordinate 28,293, forward strand.
CCTGGAGTCAAAGAGTTCACTTTAGGTAATAAATCCTGCATAACAGTGGTATAATCCAAGGAAGCAGTAACTGCAGTGATATAGAAGAGGTTCTATTTTTCTCAGTCATGATTTAGGTCACAGCTTCATCAGATTGGTTATTGCTATAGCAACCACAGCTTTTGCTTTTGTACAGAGACTTCTAACAGTATTCCACAAGGTAAAAGAAACATTCAGGAACACAGGAGATAAACCAAAGGCATAGAGGCATAGAGCTCATCAAGGGAAAAAAACCAAAACCAATCTACACTTTTCTTAAAGTCTGAACTAACACCTCATTGTGAGAGAAGAAATGAAAGTAATGAAAATAAATATAAGTGTTTCATGGACCCTGGTAGAAATGAAACCATGGTAAGGCTATTAGAGCTCAGAACACAAAGGACTCTTTCCTCTGGTACAGAAGGTCACAGATTTAGCTCCTGCGAAGGGAAAATCCAAGCATACTTCATTCACTGAGCTACTACACTAGAATAAGCACCTTTAATTATTTTAGTCTCTCTCTCTACTTTCCAGACAATGACAAAGCCTTGTAAAGGCAGGGGTTTTATTTATTACCTAGTTCTGTAGGACGCTTTATTTAACCAGCCTTGCCAACACAACTATTTCCTTAGGAAACTTTGTCCCTCACTACAAATTACGTCCTATTAATTTAAAGAAGCGGGGACAGAAATTAACTTTCTGCCCCTTTTGCCACAAACCTGCTGTGGGCCATTAAAAATATACCAATCTGACTTGTTCAATGTACTTTAAATCTGCTGGTTTAAATTGCCTTGCATATAACGAAAAAGTTTTTGAGTTGCCTTTCAGTTGGGTTAATGTATGAAAAACAAGAGAGGGCCTAATGATGGCTAATGGTCAGCACTTACATAGCAGAGCACTTTTCATCTCCAGAGTGCTTTTCAATATTAACTAATTAAATTTAACCCATTCCTGCAAGGGGGACATTATGAATGCTTTATTGACTAGGTAAATGAGGGTAAAGGTCTGAATGGTTTCACCCCCAAAGCCAGGTAAAATCAGTGACAACCATGGCTCTACACTTACAAGATGTTCTGAGTATCTCAGGTCACCCTGCCTGAGACGACAACTAGTGACAGACCCCAGTATTTCCACTGGGCTCTTACAGAACAGGACCATGCAACTTTGCTAAAAATTTCCACCAAGAGGTTTTGGTTTTCAGACAGTGAGGCCCCAACCCAGCAAAGAAATCTGAGCTGGTTAATATTTATCCTGAAAATTCTGTGCTGAAGACTTCATGCTTGGCACAGCGCTGTCTGTGGCAAACAGCCTCAACAAAGGACAGAGAGTGCATTGCCTCACAGTGAATATCAATGGATGAGTCCCACTCTAGAAACTTTACACAAAAATTAATTTCTGCAAACACAGACTGATGTTTGGCCTGAAATCAGTGTTCCTCAGTATTGTATTTCATACAGCCACACTGTCAACCTTTTGACCATCTGACATTTGTTCAGCCTTCATAATATTTACTTACTCATGTTTCCTTTTTTTGACTGTATTTGCTGAACTATATAGCTTTCTTTTTCCCTGTAGATACAACCATATGCACTAGATATTCTAAATGTACCCACAGCTCTAAAATCTTCTAGCTGTTTCCTCAACAAGATAAAAATTAAAATAATTATTTTAAAAAGTTTAAGTATTTTTCTAGTATAATAATTCTAAAGAAGCCCCCCAGAACTTTCCCAGTTTGTTTTCTAAAACTGTTGGAAACCAGTCTCTGACTCCATAGACATCACCCTGATCCCACAGATTTAGACTGTTTTGAGGATTGCCATGAAATACAAATTCCATTTACATAAAGATAGTACAACCATTTCAGTCTTTATGACTACATCCACCCTAGCACATAAAATGAGCCAGGTCCCGTTCTTTGCCAGGATGGGCAGTGACAAGGCATGGCTTGTCACTGTACGGAGACATTCTTGTTTTCCATCCTGCCCACAGGGAAGTGTTCCTGGCCAGTGCTATTGCCTGCATTGTGTCTGGGCATCACGCTGGTGATGGCTTGGGGCAAAAATGTGCCAGGGTAGTTGCAAGTAATTAAACAGCATGGACCTCAGCAGGAAAGTGCTTGAAAGCCTGCCCTGCTCCTCTAGTGTGTGAGTATAGATATGGGCTATGGCTACACCTCAGTGAATAAAGCAAACTGGAGAGTGATTCTCATCCACACAGCAACTCCTCCAGGGCCACCAGCAAGGGATCCTGATCCCCAGCTGTGCCCAGACATCAAACAACTGTGTGGATGGTCAGTACCTGACCTTCACTGCCCCTCTTCATTTACCCCCAAGGATACAGCCTATGTGGCTCTTCAGCCCACAAGGGAACATGGTTGATTTCAAAGTAAGGGAAGTTTTAACATGTGTTTAAGCCAGACTGACCGCATTTCAAGCAATAAGCACCCGTGTGTTGCCAAAATTGTTTTCAGGATTCTTGGACACCCCTCTGTGAGAGATGACACACAGGACACCACAATTTGGCCATTTTGGCTTGAGGAGACTTTTTGGTTGTCTATGAGAGAACTGGCTTCTAAATTCAATAGCACCTGGGACAGGATGTTAGAATAGCTTGTCAGTGGAACAAAATTATACAGAAAGTTTGTAGCACTGCACTGAAGTTCCCATTGGAGTGGAAATGAGGCCTGAATTGTTGAGATAGTCTCATAAATTCTTCTGAAATCAGCCTGCCCCTGGTAACTTTGTATATCACTTGTCCTTCTCTTCCCCAGGCAAAAATCCACAACAGTAAAGACATCCCTTATAAAGCCTTCATTGTCACGTGGTGTAGCTCTTTTACGCATTTCACTTACCTTAGAGGTGTTGGCATCAACCTGGGATTTACCCCTGGTCCAAGAGGAGGTGGGTAGGAGGATTGAGGATAAGATTCCCCATTTCTGCTGAAATGGTTTGCCAATGTTCTGGATTTTCCTTAGAGCTATCAATCTTTTTTGGTGCAAGTGTCAGAATTTTGGCTGTACCTGTGGGGTGTTGGGTAGGATAGGGTTGTGTGAATGCTGGACAAGTGAAGGAGGCAAGGGAAATTGAGAAATTACAGGCAGAGCAGTAGAGGTTTTTCCTTCTGTTTGTTAAGAAAGGTCTTCAAAGCTGAATTTAACAACAGAAATCTGAGGCGGATATGATTCAAAACTATTCTGGGCTTGTTCAACTATTTTTAAAAATGCAAAAGCTTTTATTAGCTTAACATACTATTCCAATCCACACAAGTAAAATAAAGCGTGTCTTCATAATTCTGTCAAGATTATGCACATTTCCCTCCTGACTCACGACCATACTGATCATAATGGCATTAATTGATATTCATGTGCATGCCATATTTACTTCTGCAGAGTTCCCGTGTAATTGAGCAATAGTTAATGGGCACTTAGGACTCTATTCACAAGAGATTACAAATGTGTGTGTATTGGGGAGCTTTTCCCTGTGGAGTTTCCATGTGTCTGGATAGGTGCATAATCAGTGCGCCAGTCATCAGACAGAGCAGCTGACACTCGTGGCCCTGGTGAGGGCTGGAGCGAGACAAATTCTCAGCCCCTTCCCAATTCGGACTGGGGGGAGGGATGGGGACTGCAGCAGGGGGAGATGAGGGCTGCTCAGCAGAGCCAGAGATGGCATCCATGAAGATTCAGGATGAATCATGGCTCCAGCCTTCAATAATCCAGAGCTATTTCCTTTCTCCCCTTAAGCAAACAAATCTGTCCTTATTTTATTCTTAGGCAACCCTACAGGCTGTGTGACCCTTTCCCACCCTCACACCAGTGGGACATGTGGCATCCCTCACATCAGCCCAATGATCCATTTCCTCCCAGTTTCAGTCTTCAGACACAGCCAGGCATTCACAGACATCCTTCCCTGAAAAGCACCAGAAATACCAGAAGCACTGGGACCCTGCAGTGCTCCTCTGAGCAACCTTTCAGATGTGGCAACAACACATTCAGAGAGTAGGCTGTGCTGAGTGGAACCCCAAAGCACTTTACAAATTACAGAGAGAGGAATAACTCCCTCCTGGTAAGCTCTCAGTCCTGGTCTGCAATACAGCAGCTGGTTCAGCCCCCAGCAGCATCTCCAGCAGTTCTGGACAGACAGCAGGACTCGGGACAGCATCCAGTGGCACGGCAGGAGGAAATAAATCAGGCATGGTGTGACTCCTTGGATTGGACAGTGGTTTTGGTGTGTGCTTTTGGGGAAGGTTTCAAAGGAGGATGGGTGAGATTGGGTGGTGACTTCCCTGGGATTTTTGAGTTAATGGAATAAGGGAGAGGAATTAATAAAGATTAATAAAACACTTCCACATCAGTGTATTTAGTGGAAAATAATATACTCTTTCCTTTTCATTTTTTTATCCTCTTTTCCTCATTCTGCTCTGGTTGCTGGGATTATTAATGTAGAACCCTTGAATTGGTAAAAGGAATGCCCACACTGGAACTGCCCTCAGCAAAGGTGTCCCACCTGGGGAGGGAGCTCAGAGGGTCTGGGGATGGGACAAATTTCTGCATGTTTCAACAAAATCACCTTTTCCCTTGGTCAGGTAACGGTAAAATTGCTTTCCACCCCAGGAAATGATAAAAAAAGCATTATCCTTAGGTTTCAGGGTTGCATGGAATGGGTATGAAAGAAAGACCTCCTGTGAGGTGTGGGGAGAAGTGTAGGAACATTTTCTATCAGGGTTAAAATACAAGGGAGCTTACAGTATGCACGTTTTACACATAGATTTCACTGACATGAGTTTGCAGCTATCACACTGCATTCACGTGATGATCGTCTTCAGGTGGAACAGCTGCAGCAAACAAGAATGAATATCGGCACATTTCCTTGTATTTGTCATGTTAGAAGTAAGTCTGGTTCTGAACAGTAAGAGCATCTCTTCCTAGTGCAGGTAGTGTTGTCTTTATCCCTTGAATCATGATCCTAAGTGCAAAACCGATGGTTCACAGAACTTTTCCAGTCCAAGATTTGATTAAAAATGAAACCTCTGATTTTGCACGTCAAAATCTTGACTGGATGAGATATTGTTACAGCACAGAAGTGTTTAGTGTTTCATCCAACAAAGCCTGACAACGTTGTTTGCTTCACACTGAGACAATTTTGGTTCCAGTGCAGGCTGTGGTCCAACAACTTTCACTGCTTTCAATTATTTCTACCTTCTCTTCCATTTGAATGCTTCACTTCCATTTATCCTCTGAGGCAGAAAGCAGTCTAGGACAAGATTTTCTTTATCCATCCTTTTGGAAAACTTTCTGTGGAAGACTGAAATATTCACTGGGTATCACGGATTCAACAGGATTTACAACCATCCATTTATGAATTAGAAAAATCTTCCCTCATCAAAATATAAAATTTTGTCTGAAAGAACTATATTTTTCTTGGGATAGACAAATGATTTGGGCAATAATTCTAAAATGAAATGCTTCACAATGACTAATCTAACTTTTTTGTCTTGATGAAAGAAAAATTGTTTTGATTCTTATCTTGCTTTGGCATTATATTAAAATGTTGTTCAGTGCAATGTGTATACAGCTATCAAATTTTAAATGTGCTAATCTTTTTTACATGGTCAAAAATAATTTCATTCTTACAACTGAAGTGATTTTACAGAATAATATTCCATTAAATATTTCAAATATATATATGGGGCCCCACAACAAAAACTAGTTTTAAATTTTTAACCAAAGCAAAATTGAAAGTGCTGAAATTGCCCAGAAACGTAGAATTCTACTTGTTGGGAAACTTTAAGTATATTTGCTAAAAGTTTTCCATGCTTTTGTATAGAAACTTGGTCACTCACTGCAGTGAGAGATGTGAAAAGGTTTTCCACATCAAAAGCATGCCTCAGATTGAAATCAGTCCGAACAGCAACAACAACAAAAATGCCATTGCTTTTTAAGATTGAGAGAAGAAAAGTGTATAAATTTTTTTTTTCCTTGAAAACAAAATATCTGTGGATGTTTTTCTGAGAAGATTTCACATTTCCATGCCTCTATGAGGCTTTTAAAACTGTCAAAAAAGACTGATTTATGGGAAAGTCCTGTACATTTGTGAAAATGTTCCAATCAATGAATATAAAAGACTCTGGACAAGAAAGACTGAATATGTTCAATAGACACTCATTAAACTTTGGCAGCTGAATTTGTCAAAGCTTCTGCCTATCTTGTTGAGCAATGAAGAGATGCCAACCCAAACCTAAACCCCTCTCACAAACCAGCAACAGAACTTTGGATGCAAATCAGAACATGGCCAATATTTGCTATTCTCAGTGGAAATGCTAAAAGGTCATCCCGTATCCCAACTTATTTTGGTCACCTCATCATCACAGTCCCTCTCCATGCTGATTTACATCCCTGCCATCCCTCTGCATCCAGGAACAGCAATGCCATGACGAAAATGGATCTCACTAGAGCTGTCCCATAGTGTTGCTGATTGCATGGGAAAGAGAAACAAATTAGGCCTCCGGTCCCTCTCTCCCTTATGTTTGTACAACCTTCAAAAAGGATTAGACACAGGTTAGATGGTGCAATGAATGCTTTTACCCCCCTGTGCTGCCACTCACTGAACCAGAATTCTTGCATTTAATTCAGCACACTTCTGCAGAAGTTCCTTAGAGAGTGTCATGCTCATAACCTTAGAGAATAATGACAAAATTTGTGATTCAACTGCATCCTGAAGCTTTTGTGTAACTGTGTGCAGGGTTTAATGGAGCTGTTCCACAGAAACCAACTCAGCTGCAGGGAACTTCCACATTACAGAGGCACTGGAGAGTATTGTCACAAAAAAACAGGGGAAAGGGCACATGACCCACTGACTGTACAGCCAGCAAGGTGTGCTTGCCTGCCTGCTCCACAGAAAGGGTGTTAATATCAATTTGTTACATCCTTAGAAGAAATAGAAGGGAGACATACGGGTTTGAGAGTACAAGTTTGCCCTGGACATTGACTATGCCATGCAAAGTTGCTAAATTATCCTTCCTCAAGGGGAAGTTGTAAACTGGGAGCTTATGACTTGTGTGACTGCAGGGTGTTGCAACTTAGCAACCACATAAAGTCATGTAGGGTTGAATGATGTGCATGGGTAACCCCATCCTGCCTCAAATGTAATTACAAAGCTAAGGACTTGAATGCATCGTGTAAGGTACCATGAAGATAGCACCTAAAGCACTTTTTCTCTAGTGCCACTTACCCATCCATAAATATTTATAGATATAATGCAACTAACAATAAAAAAATGCATCTAATGCTCTTTCGTTGTGTGTCTATAAACATGTCCCCTAAAAAGAAAGAATATATGTGTATATATGTGGCATTTTTTCATTTTGTTTTAAAACAACTTTTTTGATAATGTGTTTGAACAGTCCCTGGGAGTCTTTAGATTTCAGACAAGTGGACTGTGTGACAATAACAAACATCAAATTGCTGTTACTTAACAAAGTTGATTAAAAGTAATTCCAAAGCCATCATATTTCTAATTAAGTTTGAAAGTGATGTATAACAAAAGGACTCAGAGAAACTTTAATTTCATATTCCAAACTAGTTAGTCCTATTTGTTTGCTTTGAATCACTCATTTCAATAAGGTGAAAACTTGTGTTAATCCTCCATTCATCAGTTGCCTGGGTGCGTGTGAAATGAGTCATGTGGACAAAATAAACCACTGCTAGCTGCAATATTCTATTGTCCTTTAAGCTTCTTCAAGGGGCCTCTTCACAGGTACCAAAAAGCCACTCTAGACACTTCACATATTTTTGAAGATCCTCCCTTTTTTCACATCGCACATTACTCACTCACTGAAGAATAGCCAAAAACAGGCATAAAATGAAGGGAGCTGAAGTAGGCCAAACTCATTTTCTACACAGAGAGAGATAATTGGCACTGCAGTAATTTTGAGGAACTGAATTAAATGAATAAATTGTGACATGGGAAAAACTGAAAAGGACAACAGTTTCCTGGCTTGCACATAATAGTTACTTTGGGCAGCATTTTTCTGGAGACCAATTGATAAAACAGGACAAAAATGTTTTTCCCATTAATTGCTTTCAAACATTGTCCTGCTAAATGCCCAATTAAAAGGTAGAAGTGTGAGCTTCTTTTTTGCTTATAATGACCACATATTGGGGGGAAAAAATCAGTAGCAATGTCTTAACATTTTCTTTTGTGGATGTGGAATAAAAAGATCAATGGAAAATGGTTCTTAGCTTACCTTAAACTAAAACAACCTCAAAGTCTGGAGACCAGCATGGGGCTGAGGATGGGGCGGTGGGACATATACAGTATCACCTTACTGTGCCAAAACTCTCATTTACACCATAAAACTTCATTTCATAAGTTAGTAAAATACAAAACCATAAATTCATACATTTCCAACTGTTACTTTGAATAGTTTATAAATGAGGTTATTTCAGAAGAAGAACTATTTCTAAAGAAAACAGTATCCCAAAGTTTTCCCTCCTTTGATTTCAAAAAACACTTGCTGTAAAGACATGGTTCTCTGACAATGAAAGAAAATTCTGATGGATCAAATAGATAAAAGACAATGGAGTCAAAGTAATCTTTGAGATAACTCCACTGAATTAAAATGGGTTAATTCATCACCTTCTTATTAACTGCATTAGTTGAGCTCTAAGAGAGTTGTCACTGCAAGCCAATACTATAAACATTCATTAATTTTCGCAATGTTATTTTTAACAGCAGATTTCTAGATGGGCCAGCCTAAATCTAGCAAAAACATTTTAAAAGGGACATCTTGATAACAAAGTAGATTTTATCTGTCCATACATCTTACCTGTGCATCAGTAATGCCTATATATTTCACAGAGCTTTACAGTTTCTTCCAGACCATCATGCACACTCATCACTATCCTTGCATTGAAAACATGATTAAATGGTCGTACAGATTAGTTACAAAACATCCAACATGGCCTTGCACTGGCTAGTAATACACATGGAATTAGAGATGTGTGAGGTCCTGTTGGGCTGAATTTAGTGATGAATCCTGCTTCAGATGAAAAAATCTGCAATTTTCTGCCTACTGGGAACACTCTAGACCAGAAGATGTGGGTGGTGCTGTGAAGGAAAGCATCAGTTCTGGGCAAGGTGCTCATCTGGACCCCACTGTGTACAGACTCTTCCTAAAGCTGTCTCTGGACCACACCTCAGATAAGCCATTGAAGGGATGCATCCAAATCCACTTATGCTCTTGCAAGGAAGGTTCCAACAGAGGTAGAGTCAAAGGCCAGTCCCCTTCTGACAAAGGGAAATGAGGGGTGAGAAGTCAAATGATAAGAGCTCCATATTTTATAAACTGATTAACAGTTTAAAGTCTCAAAGTCCAGCAGAAGGGAAGGATGGCAGGAGACACATGTTCTCCTGGATACTTCATGAGGCTGCTGTATTCCCCTCAGAGATGTCCTGTGCATCTGCTGCACCTGGATGGACATTCCATGTAGTCCATCTCCAGTGCCAGTATAGGAAAGATCCTTCCATGACCCTTTTATAGCCATTTCTAGGCCAAAAGAGGGAAACTTTCTGAAGACATCCTGATTATAGTGATCCCTACATGTCAGGATTTATGTTGTTGGGTTGTTTTGGGGTTTTTTTCTCATCAGTCTGCCTTTGTTATAGAAAACAGATTGTTCCCTCTGGGACAGTAGATTTCTCTTCATCCTCGTGGCCCGAGGCACTGATTAAGTGAAGTGCTTAAGCACCTGTCTGACTGTAAGCCCATGAACCATTGCACTGAGTCAGTGAAAGGTAGTCACGTGAGAAAAAGGCTTTGCTTCTGGAAGGTTGCTGTGCAGAGCTATTAACAGGAACACAAGCCAGAAATTACAGTAGGGAACTTCTACACATTTTTTCACTTTTTATGGGTATTTAAAGAGCTCTGTGAAACAGAGCTTGATCACAAATTTCAAACTATTAGGTGAGTTTTACAGAATCATTCTCTTTTGTTTTAAGACATCATGATTTAACCTCTGCCTCATAAAGCTCTATCTTTTAATTTGAAAAGTGAGACATCATTCTTATGCACAAGGGGGAATACAAATAAACATTGCTAAACATTGTAAAAAATAGGCTGAAAGGAAGCTGGACAAAGAGTTTTGAAAATTTGCATACAATGTATTCCCTCAGTGTACCACATATCTTATTTGAAACAGGAAGTGAGAAAAATATCACAGCATAATGTCACAGAAGTTCCATCCTGCAGCAGCCATCCTCACCTGCAAATGAAATGGTTATTTCATTTAAAAGAACACATTTTCTTTTAAAAGATCTCATTATAGCATTATATTACCTGAATCTTCAGAAGTTACTTAGGGGGCTGTCTGTGAGGGAGTGAAAACTCTGCTTTTGCTCCCCTCCTTGCGCCTGTGAAAGAATGGCAAAAGCCTCTTTTGTTGCTGCCAGAGGCTTTGGCACTGAGGCTGTTATCCGCGATGATTTGTGCAGGGACAGAGTGGGCCTGCAGTGCTGTGCTGGTGTTGTGCCTCTGCGCAGAGTCCTGTCCCACACGCCTCTGCCTGCAGCGCACGTTTGGGTGCTGTTGAGAACTGTGACCACATCAGGGCAAAGAACACCTGTTTCTGTGATTTTGGAAAGCGTTCTTCAAATCAGAAAGATTGATCTAGGCCAAATCTGTGTTTACAATGAAAGAAATGGACGAAAGTGAGCAGCTTCCACTGGAGTTCTTTGCCACCACCTGCACACCCCTGTTCCTCTGTGCCCTGCCCACCACGTGCCTCTGACACCTTTGGGTCCTGCAAGTCTCTGCAGCTGCACTCAGCCCAGTGGGACTCTGCTGCTTCAGGAGGGATATGCAATAGAAATTCTGGGGTCACCTGCCTTCCTAAGGCATTCTGATCCTAGAGGGAAGCAGGTCTGCTCCAGCTTGACTGAAATGGATTACAGGCAGCTCTATGGTGATATGACATCAAGGAATTCACTCAAGAAACCATTAAATAAAGGTGTAAGTTTTATGAAAGCATTTACACTCCTGTGTTGCATGTACTAGTTCACTTTCCTTTTGCCTCCTATCCCACAGTGAATTGACAATTCACAATATCTTTGGGTGGTTTCAGGAACAGACAAGGAAAATCCAACAGCTGTCTGCTAGAGCTGCTGACAGAGTGGCCTGAGGGACACTCGAATCATGCACCCCTCTGAGGGGACACCAAAAGAGGACAAGGAGAGCCCTGAGCATGGCACTTCAAGCAGCCAGTCCCTGGGAGTGGTGGCTGGAATGAATTTTAAGAGAAGTGTTCGAGAAAGGAGACGTTCCCCCATCACATCTCACTCCCTTTCCCCAAGGTCTTTCTTTTCTCCACCATAGTTTGAGATCACTGCTTGTGTCAGGTTTCATGTTTATCACTTCTTTTAAGAATTATCTGGTACAGGACCTTTGGGTCAATAGGTAAGATCTCATACATTTTGTTAGCCACTATAGATTCATCCAAATATTGCAAGACTGTGTTACTTCTATGAAAGATTGTGCATTATGTTACACCATGCAGGAGCTAAAAATTCATCTGTACTCTAAACTGATCTTCCTCTGCTTCTGTGGACTTCCAGAACTGCACTGGTGATTTTCTTCCAGCATCTGCATGTCCATCATTTTCTGTTGATTGCTTGGTACTATTCATATTCTTCTATCGTCTTCGAAATGAGACTTGCTTTTTCCACTAGTTTCACTCTTCCAAGAAAGGTCCTTAGACCAAATATATATTCAAAAGTCATCATTTCCTTCATGTCAGACCTTCAACAGGTGACTCAGAAAAGTTGTGGATGCCCCATCCCTGGAAGTGTTCAAGGCCAGACTGAGAGGGGCCCTGAGCAATCTGGTCTAGGGAGTGGCATCCCTGTCCATGGCAGAAGGATTGGAACCAGGTGATCTTTAAGGTCCCTTCCAACCCAAAACATTCCATTATTCTATTATTCAAGCCTATATAAAATGACATTGTTCTGTAGACATTAGTGGAGTTACTCTGAGAGCTATGTGCTAGTGATTTGCTTCTAGTATTCTTATAGGGAATGTTGATACTTCTGCCAAAAAATCCGGGTCATGTTTACTGTTTGTGTCTTTCATGGGATGATCTGCATTAAAAAGTAATGTGCATTTTCTATTTTTCAAACAGTGAAATGATATTAATTTTGAATTTTTAAATATTGAGTTTCCAACAACTGTACTTCACATGCTTTGCCCTCAACCGCATATGGACACATTTTGAAAGCTGTAGATGAGCGGATATCTCTTTTAAGTAAAAATCTATTAAGCATAAAATGAGTAAAAGTCCTGTTACAACTTATCATTAAGGTCTACTGTGTCATCAGATCCATTACACATTAATGATCGCTCCCAAACAGAACTGAAGAAGGATGAATTTACATGTACATTGTATATCAATAACACTCATAGTAGATACTAACATTATTGCATGTCCTTCGCAGTATCCTGTTGAATATTATAGCTTCTATGGGAATATAAAACAGATAATTTGTGTTCCCCAAGCAATTTAAACAATATGATTTTTTTATGTCCCTGCTACTTTAAATGGAATTAGTGAAGGCAGTATGTTATCCTCAGTCACTATCCATCAGAAGTTATGTTAAAATTGATTAAAGTATTACTTATCCTAAGTACTGTTGACCTATTTTCTTTCAAACCTGTCACATATACATATAAGATTAAATATACAGTAGGAATGCAAGGATACAGGACGAAAACCTGGAATTCAGAACAAATCATAGCAGCTGGTTGTTTCCAGAAGAGTAACTTTCTGAATGTACAAGAGATATTAATAGGATGCAATTTTAACATGAACCTGGGCAGTGAAGATTTTCTTAGGTATTCATGTCTCTCATTCCGTCTTCCATATTTTTTTCCCTCATTCTTGTTTTCTATGCTTTCGTTTCATGTCGTCTTTCTTCGTAGCTACAAGCCACACCTCTCCCTTCACTTTTGCCATGGATGCATGAGGAAACTGTGCTTCTCACACCCCTCTCACCAAGAGCTGTGCTCTGGGTCAGGGTTCACAACCACAGCGGGCTGCCAAAATGAAGGAACAGCACAACCAGACCTGATGGTAAATATTATTTCATTTGTCCATTGATCCATCTATCGACCACTCATAGCCACTATCAGACACCAGGTAATTCCTGAATGGGGAGACAGCATAAGCTGCCATTCTCTTATTTCAGAACAGGGTCCTGAAAGTGATCCAGAAGGACATTTACTAAAATCTTGCTGTGGGCAACTGACATTTTGGAAGGGGACACTCACAAAATAAAAAAAGAAAAAAATAAAAAAAAAAGAAAATAAGAAAATGCCTTTTTTTATATATAAAGAGAAAACACCACCAAAGGTGAGCAATCTGACTGTTCTTACACATTTTGGGTGAAACACTTCAAAAAGGTACATTGATCTGTACCTTGGAAGTTTATGTTTATGTAAGAGACATTTTGGTGAAACATGGTGTGCTGTTCTTTCAATATCTCAACCGCAGTAAGACAATCCTAAAAATGTGGATGTAGATATCAGCACTGTCTTCTAAAATGGGCTGAAAATTTTTAATGTTGCCTACAAAGTTCTTCCGTATACATGTACTTTGATGCCTGTATTTTCTTTCCACAGCCCAGTTTTGATGGCCAGCAGATCCCACAATGTACGTTTTACCTAAACAGTCCATTAAAAAGAATCCAAATGGCTACAATTAAATATTTCCCAGTGAGAAACTAATGTAAAATCAAATACAATTTCTCTTGTAGTATAAAGACTTTTTTATATATATATATATATATATATGGGTTTTTTAAAATTGTCTTACTGTCTTCAACTGTCAATTCAATGAGACTTTGTTGATTTGAAAGGCTACCCAAGCATTGCCAAACACGCAAGAAAGCCTGCCCGGGTACCTGGCAGTCATGATCATGTGCAGGATTTTTGGAGTAGGTTGGACAAACATCTGTCAGGAATGACGCAGTTAGATGTGATCCTGCCTTAGGGCAGGGTGCTGGACTAAATCATCTCTTGTGGTCCTTCTCAGCTTTTTATTTAATTATTTTACTGCCTTGGGCCATGGTGACACATTAGGTCTGATCTTGAGCCTGGAATGTCCAAAAACTTTACATTGGTTACATGTGGGTACATAACATCATACCTTTCTGTCCACTGCTGCTTTATTCTTCTGTCTTTTATCTAAGTGCTATACACAAGCTCACACACTTCCTCTTTTTAAATCATTCAAACTGAAAACACGATGAAAAAGTATGAATATTCAGGGCTGAAAATAACCTTTGTCATTCCACCCATTTTGCAGTCTGTACTTTCCCTACTGGGGTTTGCTGTCAAGGAGAGAGCACTTAGGATTTTGATATATTCTAAAATCCGCAGTGCTTTGTAAGTGTTGCAGTGTTTGTGGGGATTCCTGGCTGGTTTTTACTGTTTGGTTTTCAAAGCTAGAGGTTTATATTCTCAGACACTGGGAGACAGAAGACTGCAGTTGGGTGAAAAGAACAGGTTCGTCAAGGGGACTCTGTAAATGCTGCTTCTGCCCTCTTTTGGAAGAATCCATGCATCTCTAATATCTGAGTTTTTTAGGTGCTCTGCTCGGGAGTAGAACCCCAGTTTTGATGCTGTGGGAACACCACTCCCATCTCCTTCTGTTCCCCAGGACTGTTATCACTGACTTCAGGGACTGCACCAGGTTTCACTCACACTTGTTTCTTAGGGACTTTAGCTACTGCTAACACAGAGTTGCCATGAAATGTCACAACTTCACACAGGGCCACACTGCAAGCAGACAAAAGAAAAAGTTAAGATAAAATAAAATAAAATAAAATAAAATAAAATAAAATAAAAACCATTTTTTACAAAAGCCAAAATATATTCTGTTTATATCGGTTTGTGAACTACCTGTTCATGAGCCTATCTGCAAGAAGGAAGCTGCATCACAAATTTTTCTGATCAGCATTTTCTCTAACTGGTCTGCACTCTGTTCACCTTCAAGCACGTGGTTATGAATATTCCATTCTCAGATATATGGGCTCTCATTCTGGGGCTGGATTAGTCTGTTATCTCCCTTTTCTTTAACATTACTCTTAAAGGAGAAAACAGAGATTTACCAGTCAAACTCAAAGACAGTGCACTACAATCAACTGCTTTAGATTAAAGCAATAAAAAGCCACCTTGACATCCTGTCCTGAAAGAAAATAAAGATTTCATTTTTGAGGAACAAATAAAAGTAGATTCATTTGCACAAGAAAATATTCTTTAAGCTTTGATCCAAAACAACATAACTGTCATAGAGTTCAGCTATCCTTTGCTTCAGCATAGACATTATTTTATGTGTGTACCTATTTCTGTTCTTCAGTCTTTAAATATGCCCAGTTCATGTCTGGTAAGTGTTAAAATAGAAATATGGCTGGACAAGAGATCTCTAAATGTAACATAACTGCCAATAGCAATAGTTTGATTCCTCTCTGTGTGGAACAATTACTGTATGTTATCCCTCTCCACTTTCCCTTTGTTTGCTTTCTGATCACTGGAGAATTCACTTCTATTTTCTGGTATTATACTTTTAATTTTTTGCAAAGTACTTTTTAAGAATAAATTAAAGCCTACAAGTTCTCCCTTACCTGGTTCCTGCAAGTATTCACCAGACATTCTCCAAGCTGAATTTGATAGACACTCTAAGACGTGTGGCTTTATTTCTGCTCCCCAGCAAGACAATTTCCATTCTATGAAAAGAGGTAATAAAAATTATTATCAAGTGACATGCTTTGCCACCACCTGTAAATATTCATTCCTGGCTTCCTGGCTCATACCCATGAATTCTACAGAATAAACAGTGATTTCATGACCGTGTGAGAAACCATCTGAAGATTCTCTACAACCCTGGATTGCAAGGAGCAGAGGAGTGATTATATCTATGTGTTTTCCCCCACCCCCCCATTCATCAAAAAACTCTGCTTTTTAAAGTGTGATAAAAAGATACACAGATGCTTATTTTTTGTATTCCCTCACATTCTAAAGAGCACACTGGAAAGGCACCTGCATAAAACAATATCACAAAGAATGGTCAATAATGACTGAATATAGTGTTAGTACAGGTGTTGTATTAACATCTTTGATCTTGAAAGCTCTGCTTCTTTTAAAAGCTTTAGGAAGAATGAATGTGTTTAAGTCAAAGAAAGAGCCTACGAGTATTGTTTTCTAAAGTAGACAGGAAGAAAAATCACTGACTTTACTCAAATACCTGCTACACTGCAGCAAGAATAAAGGCTGAAAAGAAGCTAAGGCTTTTTATGTATATTTAGAAATATGAGTGGATTAATTCAGCTATCACTGGCTCTCCAACAGTAAAAAGTGTCATACGTTATTCATAACCCTCTGATGAGCTACTTCTAGGTAGTCTCAGATATGTAATTTCTGATACAAATCTGATCTAGATACCCTTCTCTAAGTTCATATCTGTTAATTTTCTACTAGTTTGAATAGTAGGATAGCAAATATGATTGAAATGTTGACTGTGTTCCTGAAGTTGTAGTGAGAATTGCGGAGAAATTGTACATTTGCAAAGATATTTGTGTTCACTTGGAGTGTTCATGGAGGCTGTGCCACAGCCAGGAACTACCTGTCTTCATTTCCTGGAAGCAGCAAGACAATACAGGCATGAAAATACCTGCCTGGGTTGTACCAAGATTCATATGATGATTTAAGGGCACAAAGCCTCAAAGGTGAGAAGGCTACTGGATGATCCAAGGTGTGGGTTGTGCGTCCAGGAGGAGCCTGATTTTCTACAAACTGAGCCTTTGCTAAGTGCCTTAGTCAGGCAGCCAAACACTCAGGAAAATCCAGCTGCCTATTTCCCTATTTTGAGGTAAAAACCTGGTGTTTAGTGCATTATTATTGCTGGTAACTCACCCATAAGACCAGTCAGGGCACACAGAGCACAGCACTGTACAGTGAGTTTATTCACTTGTATCCCACTCCTTTCCAAACCCATACTATTGCTTACTTGAGACAGTTCACTCTTATGAGCAGAATAAAATATCAGGAGTTAAAAGAGAGAAAGAGTGCAGCCAGTTCAGGGTTAGACCCTAGGGGCTCAACAATAACCTGTAGCTCATCGTATCTGAAGGTTTATTTGCAGGCGGAAGTTACTGACTCCCTTGAAGAAAGAACTCGGTTTAATTCTTACATCTCTTGACAGCAGCCTTGGCCAGAGAATAAAGGCAGAGGCCTTCTCCTGAGCTATTTGATCCTTGATTTCCGTAGCTGAGATCAGGACCAAGCCCAAACCTCAGACCAGGGAGCTGAGAAGGTTTTTTATTCTCTTCAATCAGCCAAGACCGCGCTCTAACTCCCAAAATGCACAGCAGTTGAAAATGAAGGACAGAGATAATGGCCAGCTTTTCTGAGACTTTCCTACAGTCAATCACTAGATAAGGACCTCAAACATTAAGTTGCTGCTAAAATGTCGATATTTGTGCTTTCTTCAGAAAGCAAAAAATAAGCCACTAAATGACAACGGTTAAAGTCTAGCCCAAGTCAAGAATGTTGGTCAGAGTTTCAGAAGAGAGGTGATGTTATCAACCAGGAGTAAAGTTTACTAGAAAAAGAAATAAACAAATTGATTTGATTCAAAGCTGTAATGGAGCAGTGGAGTGTTCAGAATGCTCTGTGCTGAGATCTGCAGCAAAATACCAAGTGGTGTTAATGCAACCAAGTTAGTAACCAGGTTTTCAGCTGAATTTAGCCACTGCTGAAGCAATTTGAGTCCAAAGAGAGAGGGAGGCAGTAGGTGTTGAGATGACTGCTAAACAGCCCTTTTAACAAGCCAACTGTACATTGACAGTTGCATTTAAATGAATGTATTGTTATGATTTTGTCATTATTTCTTCTAAACGGTAAAGTTACAGTTTCAGTAAAGCTTAGAACAAAGTTCTATATTTCTAACAGAGAAAATAATACAAAAGAAGAGAAAGAAAGACTCTATTGCTGGCATTTGTTTCAGAAGGAAAGGCAGGTTGGAAACAAGAAATCAATTAGTTAACTAGAACTTTCATCTAATTGTTTTTGTTGCCTTCAGAGCAACAAAATTTCAAACCTGAATTCCTCTCTGTAGTTCAAGGAACTCTGCTGTGAGTTTCCCTTAGAACAGATACTGCTTTTTAGGATCCCAAAAGTAACCGTGCTCCATTGTCACACTAATTCCCAACAATGAGTTCCTCAGCCTCAATAGCAGGAGAAGGGCTTTACAATACCAAATTTTCACAAAACAAAGTGGCTAAAAGCTACTGTAACTCCACATTCCCCGAGGTGCCTTGTGAAAACATTCAGAAGCTTAGCACCGTGCTTAGCTGGGGGTTTTATAAGTTTTGTCTACTCAGCCCATGTCTGCGTTAAAAAAAACATTCAGCATCTCGGGATTACAAGAGCAACAATTAAAGTAAAGCCTAAAAGCTGACCTCTCTTCAAAACTTTGAGCTATTGCTGTGCAGAAAACTATTTTATACTTAGGTGCCAATCTTTGCATAAGCCTTAAGCTTCCCATAAGCAAACAAAGACTAAAGAAACCTTCGTCTCCACCAAACAGCAGTGGCGAACATAAACATAGGGGGTTTTGTGTATCTGGTGAAAAGACAGTTTGGGAACGGAACCATAATTCACTCTAATTGCCAGATCTGACTTCTGCTCTTTCAGAACAAAAAGATAAATTTGAAGCCTCACAATCTCTTTGGTCAACTCACCTACAACAGACATCAGACACTCTCATTTTCACATGGTCTCGTGATGAGTTTAACTTGAAAGTGCCCTTTAATGTCCTGGAAGAGAAAAGCAAAGCAAAGAAATATCTCCGACACCTCAATGCTAAGCCTCTTAAAGCAGATGGTATAACAACTAAAGTTGAAAATAAAACCTGGGCATCAGCATTTCAAATCATATATTCATTCATAAAAGATAGACCAATTGGTTTTTTAATTTGAAAGTGTTTGGCCAGAGTGCTCAACCCACTACAAAAGTTCACTACAAAGCAATTGCCAAGTGCTTTACTGAAATTGCCTTCTACTAACAAGACGGAAAGCTCACAGAAGAATATTTTCACTGAAATATACTGTTTGGGGGTAGAGTCTTCTGAGTTGCATATGTCAGAGTGGGGAGCTACAAACTGGTCTGGTCACTGCGATACCTCTGTCATTCACTGGGGGAAGATATTGGGAAGGGAGGGGCAAACTGGAACGTGGTTTTAAGGTTAATACCACTGTGGTCATACACACAATTTAGAGAGATCTGCAACCAATGGTAAAGCTGGGTTGAATTTGACAAGAAGAATGTAAGACCAGAGTTTTTCAACATCTTTAAATAAGCCAATTTGCTTATTCATTTTGCAACATGTTCTGGTTTTGATAACTGAAGCGTTAGACATTCACAGAGATTGAATTGAGCAGTGTTAACTCAGAGAAGGAGGACCCCTTCATGGGACACATTCTCTTTAGGAGGTAGAGCTACAGCCATTCTTATGCCCCATGGAAGAACCCTGTGGATCCAACTCCCTGAAACCACAGATTGCTGCACATTGAGAGGCTGTATAATGCCATTCACTGACAAGCACTGCAAAACAAAGGTGTTACAGAAGTCACAGATAAAAAAATCAAAGTAAAATTCACTGCACGCCAACATAGTTCTTACTTAACCTGACTAAAGAAGGAAGAGGCATAGATGTGGTGGCTCAACTATGATATTTATCCTTCAGGTACTTCACAGGAAAAAAAAAATTGAGAAGAATGAATTTGACTTAGACCTGATTTCATTTTTCTACTCTGCTTGGTCCAGGATTATAAGGCACATTCACAGACAATAAACTCTCCCTGATGGACTGTTTGAGGAAAGTCTGCTTTCCAAAGTCAGGGAACAAGAATAATTAGTATTTAGATAGCACTTTCAGTTAGAAAAGCATTTGTAGGAGCAGAACATAAATATTAAGTGAAAGAGGAAAAATGTTTTGAAGGATCACTTAAAAAGTGTAGTGGTATCATATAATATTCCCTTACTTGTGACCCAGGTCCTGATCTGGTGGGAGTTGTTCCTGCCATGGACAGTAGGGTTGAAAGTAGATGATTTTTAAGGTCCTTCCACCCCAAGCCATTCTATGACTCTGGTCACTTCATTCTGGGCAGTACTATTCAAAGACTGTCAAAAGGACTTTTCTACAGCAAAACTATCATGTAGGATATCTGGCAAAATGCCCCATTTTGTCTCAGTTTTCTGACATTTGCCCCCGGAATTTTTGTTGCAGGTGGCTTCCAGTCATATCAATATAATATCAATATAACTGTGAGCAAAGGAGGGAAAGATATTTTAAGTAACAGCCTTCAAGTATGGAGTCACACAGGCCAGAGAAGTAACAACCCTCTCACACACAGTTTATGTCATGTGTACTTAGTACATTCAGTCTGGACACATGGTGGGAAATCTTCTGTGTATCACTTGTGTTAAATACCTGAGCTGGGAGATAAAGTGGACAAACGCCACCCACAGGAGTTTCCCTCAAGGCAGCAAGTTATTGTATAAAACAAGCCTTTAGCTGTCTTTTATAGCCAAGAAAAAGGAAACATCCCCAAAGGGCAATTAATCCCTTACTTGAAGTAGCCAAGGATCCTGAAAGTGAATGTCACCTGTCCCTCCCCTTTAGCCAATGAGGGAGCCAAAAGGGCCAGCTCAGATACCTAATCTGTGGACAGATAAAGTAACAGTATTGAAATCTAGATTTCTTTTCTGAGCAATGCTCACATGCTGCCTTTAGACTGCAAGAAGGTGCTAGAAAAAGTATCATGAAAATATTTTTGTTTTCTTCTTTGTTCTAAGTCTTAAAGCCAATTAGGGAACACAGATTTTTTTAATGATGACAAGCTTTCGCAGTTGTCATGGAAAAAAATATTAAAATTGAGGCTTTATCTTTCTTTTCATAATTTGTTCTCTTTCTCTCATTCATGATAAATATTTGTCTTTATCAGACCACCTTTGGCACTAACTGAAAGAATTCATAGCTTTCCTGATACTTCTAGTATAAACCACCTCTTACTGCTGTTCCAGCATGGCTTGATGTGACCATCTGTTGCATTCAAATTGATGGAGGACGAAAGAAGGGGCAAGGATGCTTGCAGTGCCTATGCTCACTCCAGAAAAATCATCAGTAAGAAATTTCTTCTTTCTCCCCAGGATTTTGCCCTGCTCCCCCTGTTCTTCTTCTATAAATAAAAGAAGATAGAGCCGAGAGTAAAGCAGAAATGTTCATCAGCCTTCTGGAGTTTAGGAGCAAAGGTAGCATTTGCTATTTATGAATTGAATTACTTACAGTATTTCTACTGTAAAATTTTCAGTATGAAAAACATAATGGAAACATTAAAAAAGAAAAAAAATTTAAAAGGCTGCTTTCCCAATCATGCTAAAGCATATTGAAGTAGTCTGGCAAATCAAGCAAAAAGATAGCTAATGGGCCAACAGGATATCAACATCTTTCTCTGACAAGTGAACAAGTGTAAAGGTAGGCAGTAAATGTGAGAAAAGCGAGAGGAAGGAGGAGAAAACACTCAAATGAAAGAAACAACAAAGGATGCAAATAAGGACACTTCCTCCCACTCTCCCTTTCAGCAAAGCAGCCTCTCGTTTTCAGAGGGAAATTACAAGAACTAGAAGCAATCCTTTGAAAACAAAACAGGATGTTCTTCTGCCCTCCAAAACTGACAAAGGTTGGAGCACCAAAAAAATGTGGATATTGACATTATATAGAGAGTTGGCTGCAGCATTCTAATGAACACATATGCAAGTAGACTGCAATTCCGGACACACTAAATTTAATTCTGGGGGCAGCATCCCCAGACAAATTAGAAGTCCATTTAAAACTGGTTAATGGCAAACAATGCATTCGGTACTTTCACAAAACCTGCAAACCAAAACGAAATATCCAGACAAGGTGGGATCCACTCACACATTAACTCTGTGAGTTACCATCTAAGCACATTCCCATGCTGCTCATAATGATGGAGTCTCCCAAGGCGGCACTGGCAGAGTGGTTGCTTTGAGGCTGCACAGCACCCCAAATCTAAAGCTCTGCACTGGGGTCTGTGAGTCTGAGCAGGAGACTGAGCTCGTACAACTTTCCTACACCTGGATCCCACTCCTCAGCTACCAGCCACGACCCAAATGTGCTTGTCATCACACCTGCTCACAGGTATAGAACCAGACACTGCCTGCTCTGAGATCTGCCAGATGAAAATGCATCTTCCCTTAACAAAGAAGAAAGGCAAGGTCTCCCCACCCCGCCTTAGCAGCTAAAGCCACCAGACCTGAACTTGTGAAAACACCACTGTGACATTCAAGTCAAAGAGCAACAAGCTCAGGAGAGATGCTCAGACACACAACACTACAAGGTCTGGGCCACTGACCTCATCTGACCAAAGGACATGTCAGCAGAAAATCCACAGGTGAACACGGACGTCAGAGAAACTGAGGTGTTTCTGGAACTGGCAGACTTCAGTCCTTAAAAACTCGCTCCAACGCTTTTGATAGCCAGAAATCCAACAGTGAGGATACTACTATCAGAAGACATATTTAACAGGTAACCTGAAATATTTTTGGCTCAAATTCATACATCTACTTCATTTGCACCCAAGTTTTAGAAACAAAATGACGTAATCAATCACGTTTAAACAGTTTCTCTACGGTTGTATTCAGGACACATTCTGAACTATGAAAAAACAAATAGGATGTAATTTGGAAAACAAATGCCTATCTGTATATTTATCTATATGCAGCTGTTTACAAACATCCCTTGTTTTAGGACAGCCACAGTTTGTGGCTGTCTGACATTAGCATCTTCATGAAAATGTCAGAAACCTTCCTACTCTCTGCTTTAACCTTCTGGTGCTAAATTGCAAAATATATTGACTCCAAACATGCCACATATGGTATAGATTGCAGAGCTGCTTCAATACTGGTCAGCTTGGAGTGGAGACATAAAAAATAGTACCTGTCATCTTTGTCAGTGTACCCTTAGAATGACATTTACGTCACATAATTTGAGGTATCTAAAAATTAAGCATGTAGTTTAAGCCAGGCTGCTTCTATAGCAGAGAATGAACTTCTTGATGTGTGAAGCTCCAACTATGACTCATTCACTGACCTTAAAATGAAGAAATATTTTCACCTGACATGGTTCTTTTTGGATGTCATTGCTAAAGGAGCCCATCAGAAAAACATGGTAAGACAACTTACTGTTGACTCTTAATTCAAATTTTGATGAGTTCGTTCAATTCTCCTCAATATATATTTTACCAAATTAGTCTAGAAGTTGGAAACAAAACAAACAAACAAAAACAGGCAGAAGACCATCAGCTCCAGCTGTGTTTTCCTGACAATAAGACAGACACTACTTGTGCCATCCATTTGGGTGTGCAGATGGCAGAATCTCAGACATCTCTGTAAAATTAACAGCAAAGACATTCAAAGGGAATGACTTAGTTACATGAACATCCAAGGTCTGAGGGAATTCCTGAGACTGGACATTGGGAGTAGGAGACAAAGGGAATGTGGGGGTACATTCAGAAGATAGGGGCCTGCTCCTGACAATAGTGCAGCTGTACACTGTGTGGAAGATTTCTTGCACAATGGCTCAGTTTTATTTTTTAATAAACAGTTAAAAGAGAATGAGTGTCTGTATGGAACAGGTAAGTAATTAAAATTCTTAACTGTGCAGTCAAACACATACAGCAGCACATTGCCAACTACAGACAAAAGTAGGGCTGTACAAGTCTGAACATGCACCTATTTATTAAATCTTATTTAAAACACTGAACTAAGCGCAGTGTCTGATGAAATATTTAGGGTGTTTAAACGTGCCACAGCTGACAGAAAGCCTTTTTTTTTTTTCCTACTGGCACAACATTATTTTGTTTTGCTTTTTTCTCTCTTTTCTTTCAAAAAAAGACAAGGTAAATGATTTGAAAAACATCTAAGTACAAGGTGGCTTTACAAGCCTCTAGTTTCAGCATGGGGCTTTCTAGAAGAAGTGCTGCTGATTAATTGAATAACTTTTTGATTTGCTGGATTTTAATCCATAGAATTTCCTTTGTATTTCTAAAGACACAAGCGTTTGCATATAATATGACATTGTGCTGCTTAATATCACTGCATAGCTGTGCAAGTGGCCTCACATATAATTTAAACCTAGACAAACTATTCTTTTGAAGTGGGTGTCCTGGTAGTAATTCTGGCAAAGCGCAAAAAAAGGACATTGTATCACAAAAATCTTTTAAATATAGAGGTCTTACCACCCCCCATTCCTCCTTCAAGCAATAGTAGTTGTTAGTACTACTGCTAACAGTCCTGAACCCTCACTTGGCCTGGCCCTAGAATAACAGCCCCACCAGAACTATTTTGGTAAATCTTCCACAACTTTCTTTGCACAGCACATTATTCACTTTGTGTAGCACAACCTCCCAGTAGAGGTTCACACCTCCAAATAGCCATCCATTCATTACTGGCCTGTTGTGCACACCAAGAAGTGAACTGGGTACAACAGAAATTGCTTTTTCCTACCTTCACCTCTCAACAGGCTTCTGTCCCTTGTCCAGCCTAGACTTTGTGAGCTCCACCAGAATGCCACTCCCTTTTTGACTTTGTGTGAAGCTCCAAGAACCCAGAGGTCATTATCACACAACAGATAACAGCCTTTTCTGCTTCTGTAAGTGTTGTTTCTTTTACCTTGATCACCAGCTATTTCATGTCTCTGTACTTACACAGGGCTTCCTGTCAATGGTAATGGTTGTCTTGGCGCCTATTGGTGCAAAATAAATACCCCTGAGAGCAATGAGAACTCCTTAACGTTCATGCACACAACCTTATATCTGCTCTTCCTTGCTGTCCTACAAACCTACTACAAATTCTTTTTTGTAAGGCTATTAACACATTGCATTTGAATTTAATGTTTCTAGTGACTCCATAATAATCACTCAAGTTCCCTCTTCAGTCTTCCAGTTACTTTGCCTATTTTGCAGGCTATTAAGCATGTGTGTGGTGTAAATTATCCAGGAAAGCACAGAGCATCTCTAGGTCACTTTGAGTCACTTCCCCTTTACTGAAATGTGAGTGGTCAGCTTTCTCACCCAAGCACATCTGAGCAGCACCTCCCACCAACAGGAAAGGGTAGGGAGGGGAAGATCACCTCAGTGAGCTCCCTTAGGTTATGCCACAGCCACTGCTGTTGGGACGTGGTCCTATTTTGAGGACATAAAAGCAAGGATGAGGAGAGGGCAAGTCAAGGAGGAGCAGTAGGATAGGCATCAGGAATGAGACAGGAGTTTAAGGAATGGTGGAAAGCAAGCCAAGGTAGAGAAAATTGGGAAAAATCAGAATGGGAAAAGAAAGTGGTAATGCCCATTCAAACAGCACAGCCAAGCACTGATCCATAGCTTCTTCCCCCATGAGTGGCTTGGCTGGATGCAGAGGCACCCATCTGCAGGGAACACACAGGGAAAGCCTTAAAAGATAGGGCCGAGCTGGAGCATTAATTTCTACTCTGAGTGCCATCCATGGGAGCTGCAGACTCCAGCACAAACCACCTGAAAGCTGCTGTGCTGAGGGCCCCAGGGGGTACCAGGCTCCTCGGCAGACCAGCCCCTGAACTGACATCCGGAGAAGGTGATTTCCCATTTCACTCCTGACACGCAGAACCACCAGCAGACACTGCTGTCCAGGAAGTCCTATCCATTGAATTTGCCTCCCTGTTCCTTGTTATGTCAAGGTTTTTAAAGTCTCAGTGAGTTGCTTAACAGCCTTGCTCCTGTGCCTTCTGGATTACATGGGAGGACCTACTTTGACTGCAGCATGTGTTGGGGCAGATCTTAACAGAGCACTCCAAAGGCTTTCTCAATTACTTAGGAACAGCCTAAAAGACTGCAAAAAGTGAGCTTTTCTTTTTCTCTTTGGACACTTTGTAAATGTATCATCAATATTATAGATGTCATCCTATGATGAGTAAGTGATTTGTAAGTTATCTAGTTAATGTTTTCAGCCTCCAGCTGCAGTCCTCTCATGATTGTTCATGCTTCAGATTAAAAAATATCTGTTTATTCTTGGATGGTTTGGATGGTTTTGTTGGGTTATTTTGTTCCTTTTTGACTAGTCACAAAAGTCACATGATCTGTGCAGTTTCAACTTCCAGACTGGATAAATGCAAAAGCACCCACATCTTCAATTTTAAAATAGATTTTATAGTTGGCTTTTCACAAAAATTTCTACAAGCCAATTGTCCGCTTTAGACAGCAAATGAACTTATTTCTAAATTACTTAATTATAACTAGTTGCTCTAACAGCTGTTAGCCAAAAAGTGCCAGATATATACCATATTTTTTGCTTTAGTAGCCTAACGAAAATTTCAGATTTTACAAATAAATTGTAGAAATGACAAAATAAAAATGATATTTCATTCTTCTAGCTTTTTCAAGCACAAGAGTACATTTAGATTGTCATATGAATTATGAAATAGGCCAAAGATAACTCAGGTTTAACAAATATAATAATAGCATGCTGTTTCTTGTATTTGCTCCCTTCTCTCAGAATTGGAAGCTTCAAACTCTCTTCTGCAAAGAGGTGGACTAGCAAGTGCTTTTTTGAACAAATGAGAGCTGAGAGCCTCACATAATATTATAACACCATGATATAGAAATTTCAAAAATAAGTTAACATTGAAATGGTGACAACCCTAAAATAAATATCTACTCTGCAGGAGGGTAGAAATTATTATCCGGTGGGGGTTGACAAGACTTGTAGAGGAATCAGGTCTGCATGCAAGTTGGACCTTGGCAGCACAGGGACTACCCAGCCACATCCCCTCCAGGGCACGAGGTGCCAAACACAAATAAAACATCTCACACAACCTGTGCCTTGATGCTGCTTCAAACCGAATTTGTCATGGGCCTTTTGGCAAAGATGCCAGGCTTTGTGTTGGAGAAGTGGCTTCTGTGCCACTCATCCGAGTGCTGGGGAAGGGAGAGGCTTTGCCTTGGAGGGCACTCGCAGCTCCTGCCTTGCAGCCAGGGAGGAAATGCTTGGAGAGATGGGGGCAGAGGGAGGGAGTGAAGCTGGACCCAAGGAAAGGGGAGAAGGGATCGTGAAGGTGCCACTGGTCCCAAATTTACAGCAGTTGTGGCTGTACCTCACCATATAGAAAGACAATATCCTGCTTTCCTTCCAAAGACTGATATTTTCTGCTTTCTTGGCTGCTTTGCAATGGGCAGAGCAGACACTGATGCGAATGTAGCAGGAAGGAAAACGTATTGCAAACGTATTTGGAAGGAATAAGGGATGTCTCATCCGCGAAAGAGTATAAAATTGCTTAGACAATACGTCTGTAATTATTCATATAGTGGTAGTATGGAGACACTGCTCTGAGAACCCTGCCATGGTAGGTGGCACGTGTGTATTTATTAAAAATCCTAACAGTCTTTCCTCTAAAAACCTCAACATTTTAGCATGGGATGAAAACAACAGGTGGATATAACGAAGAGGGAAATAAAGCAGTTGGGATAACAGTGTATTTATCTTCTTCAGTAGAATAAGTAGCAGCACACCAGCTGCTGGGCTATTGTCAGATGTTTTCCAGCCACCACAGAAAAAGTGAGTTTTGAGGAGGGGTTTGAAGGAGAATAGATTAACAGCCTTATGGCATTATTATGAGGAGTTATGCATATGCATAAGGAGTAGCTCTGAGAAAGTAAGGAGGCTCTTGGACTAACAAACGACGAAGAGAGGCATCATGGGGCTGCCACAATGTGGTGCGTATTGAACCTGCTTTCATATGTAAACAGACAGCATGCTGCAGTCTCACAGGATCACTGCTGCCTTTTATTCAGCATCCCAGTGCTGCACAGAGTGGTGGCTGCTATGCCAGTGACACATTAAATACAATCAGTTAGATAAATAAATATAATTTACGAGGTCTCAGCATTTGAATACTGAACACAGCTACAGTGTGATGAAGAAAAAGGTGGGAAAGGGTAATTAATTATGGCATTCTAGGACTATTGGAAATAATGACCAATTTGCTACTGACATCACTGGAAGAGAGATTTCACTTTAAGCATTTTAGAAGGAGTAGAACCTTTAAGTTTCAGGACTTTAAGCAAGCCTGCAGTGTGACTTAGGAAAGGGTTTCTTTATTGATAGGTTATCTTACAGATACCTTTTGCAGCATTTCCACTTTTCTCTTGCACAGGAACATACAAACGACAATGTTGACTCCTTGCAGCTTACTGCTCACTGAACCTCACTTGAGGCTCATGCTTCTAAGTAATTTATTGACATAGCTGCCTCTTAGCAAAGAAACTTAGGAAAACATTTTGGAATAGGCTCCACAAGAATTAGGTGAAACTTTTTTCATTTTCCAATAAATCTGATTTTTTTTTTCATCAGTCTTTCGCATTAATAATATTAGGAAAATGAGGTGGTTTTTTGATGACAACATTTACTTGAGGACAGTGAATGTGCTTCCACATGAAACACATGGGCCATGTCAGTACACGTCCATGTACTGCACATAACCTTTCCATTTGAATTGTACATGTGTTAGGAACATATTCACTGGGGCTACACTAGATGCTGAACACCAATATTTGCACAGGAGGTTCTGTTCCTGCATTTATTCCTCAGTGGGCAGGCTCCTGCCCTCCTTTGAAGGCCTTTATAGGCGTATAGTTCAAACAGAATGTGCTGCAGACTGCAATCACCTAGTGCACAGTAATATATGGAGGTTATTTGCTCGGCTGCAGGAGCCTGAGACTGGAGCGTATCGCTGCAGGACGCCGTGGGGACTACGGTGTATTTTCATTAGGTACTTAGGATTTAAATGATTTGAAAACTGCATTTCAAGTAGAGGGAAAATTTGCTGAATGGCCTCTTCACCTACCTTGGGAAATCTGTGAGCTTTCCAGTATTTCAGATATTTCCACAAGCAAATAGGCACTTCTAGAATATCTCTTATGATTTATCATCAGCAGGGCTCTGTGTGGAAGGCCACTGGAGTGCCTTGGCATTCTGCAAACACCCTGAACAATTTAGAAATGTTATTTTGCCTCCTTATCAATAGATGGAATACATTACAAAGCCCAGCCCTGATAGAGAGCTCCTGCGCACACAAATAGTGGACCTAGCATTAAAATGAGAAAGATTTTTAACTCTTTCCACTCCCCTGTCATGCACCACACCAAGTCACCTCAGGGCTGCTACAGGCAGGAGGAAAAAAACATAAAAAGAGACATCCAACATGGTGCAGGCACCAACTGACCCCACAAAATATGTGGTGCTGAGCAGCCGACTCAAGGGCTGTCGTGGCACCCCGGAGGGGGCTGCACAGCGGGGAGGGTGGGCAGGAGTCTGACCCTTGCACCATCAGCCCATGGATGTGAAACCAGAAGTGCAAAACCATCAGGGATCAACCCACACCATTTTCTGGGAATGTTCTACGGGCTTCTGTATCATTTCAGCTGATCTGAGCCTTTCTGTGTTTCCTAGCAGTTAAAACACTGTTTCAAGCAGTTTGATTTCATTTTGTGGGCATCTTTCACTTTACTTTTACATCCAAAACAGCATAGGCTGCATTTATGTCTCCAATACCACTTCCAGAGTGGCCAATATATGAACAACAGGGTAAGTTATGAAAGGCCAGGGGATTAGGCATTTCACTTTATGTTTAGGAATGCTATTTAATATGCTTCAACACACTTAGTGGCAAAGTCCTATAGAAGGCTTGAAAAGAAAAACTGAATTTCAGTGTGGAAAAAAAACTGCACCTCTTTTTTTTTTTGTTTTTTTTTTTATTTTAAGCTATGATAATGCCAAGGGCAGTGTCACTGATGTGGCCTTATCTGTTTCTGTGTGTTAAAATACAGGATGGATTTTCAAAGGATGGGTAAGAATCCAGCTACTGTTGTCTTCAGTTGACATTTACCTCTCCAAATAGCCTTATAAAATAACCCCCTACAGGTGGAAAATTTGTTGGGCAGTCATGTACATTTTGCAGTCTCCTACACCCCATTTTATGTCCCTTTTTTAGCCAATTCCAGTCTGGCTGGGGACAGAGGCAGCCCAGTGTGAATGCTGCAGAGCTCTGTGGCTGTGGCTGCAGGCATGGGCACCACTTCCAGGCAATTGAAGGGCAAGTAGGATAAGGGAAAACAACCTCCTTGAACCCCCTTCATGAAATCCATACCAGCCACGGCAGGTCTCAGTTTGCACAGAAAAGTCCTTTTGTTGCTGCTCTGCCATGACCTCTGTCTGTTTGTCCGCCTGACCATCCAGAGGCTGAAAGCTCCAGCTCTTCCTGAAAGCCTAGAAAGTGCCTGTAAGGTTATGGGTACTGCCACAAACAAACATGACGAAAGACAAAGTCCTATAAGATGTTAATAGGAATGCAAAGTCAAATAGTCTTGCAAAATGCAGGAGATCAGACTCAATTATTCAAAGAGTCTTTCCTGGACCTCGCTGTTTATCATTCCATGATAAGGGATATATTTATCTTTTAAATTCTTTCTAGTCAAACAGAAGAGCTTTGCTTTGCCAGAGGAACGATTTCCCTCCATCCCACGTTGAACGCCTCCCTCCTGCCCTCCCCTCTTCCCGATAGACACAGCTCCTGCTGCGTGGAAACAGCAGTGGACATGTCAAGTACATTTTTTCTCCTTAAAGCACGTGTACCTGGGAGGTCACAATCTTTACAAAGTCAAAGTTTTGTGTGTTTGAGAGCTTTGCCCTACTACCGTGTAATTGAAATCAAGCTTTAAAAAGCTCACGACAATGTGTTTGTTCTTTAACCTCACCCAGCAAAAAGAGAGGGCTTTGCTGAGAGAACCCATTGTTAAGCTCCTGCACTTAACTGATAAGGCACTGATACAACCAGTAGCAAAGAAAGAAACTAATAATAATAATAAAAGAAAAGATTCACACGCCTTCCTTCCCCACTACATTAATGCCCTGCCCACATTAATTTCCCGAGTTCTTAAGAAAT
This sequence comes from Picathartes gymnocephalus, assembly GCA_013390045.1. Taxonomy (NCBI): domain Eukaryota; kingdom Metazoa; phylum Chordata; class Aves; order Passeriformes; family Picathartidae; genus Picathartes; species Picathartes gymnocephalus. The sequence goes on from WEKY01035207.1 coordinate 59,410, forward strand.
AAGGCACAGCATCTTTAATCATATTAAAATATTGTTATGGAACTTATTTAATAACAGGCAGATATAATGAGTTCTCCCATCAAAAAATGGAGGTTTCATTCATTTGAAGATCTGCTCATTATCTATTCTTCCATTTTAATGATAGATGTGTCTATTACTCAAAAAAGTAGAGGATCTATTTGGAAATTTTTGAGGCTAAATGACTGGAACAATTCTTAAGCCATCTGACGTCATCTACCACACATATGGGACACTTATGTGAAAATCTCTGAGCACATGGGGATGTAGCACAAAGACTGAAATGGGACAGGGCTGAGGTGTTGTTTTCCCTGATCCCAAGGAGGTGAATGTAGGCTGTGTGAGTGTATACAGCAATCAAAGCAATCACATCCTTTCCCATCCAGGAACTGGGAGCTTGCGAGTGAACTTTGCAAGTGTTTGGATTCTGATTTTTTTTTTTTTATTCATGCCAAACACTATTCACAAAAGCATTTGTTTCCTCAGTAGAAGGTTTGCAGAGTGTGATCCAGCTTTACCAAGTCACACCTCTGGCATGCCATGCAGTTTATAAATCCAGAGCTTTCCTTTGGCATGAAAACACCTTTCAAGGATTCAGTCATTTCCACCCTTACTGGCTTGTTGATCTGCAAGTTTTTCTTTCCTTACACCATAGTGCCTGTGTGAAAAAGGAACAGGGTTTCAGTAAGTGGTTTCTATTGTCCTCAACCTTCAATAACACAGAAAGATACCCGAGATCCAGCAGTGAAAACCCTGGAATGATGGTGTCTTTAAAGATAAGAAGTTTCCAAGGACACTAATTGAATTTAACCAGCAAATACTTCTAAATGGAAGATTGCTAGTAGCCAAAAGGTTTTTCCTGGGAAACCACCCAGAGATAGAATTTTGAGCTGATTTCATCAAAGGAGATTCTCAACTGTGAAAAATGATAACACCCCCATGGCAAGTAGTGCATCAAAATGAAATAAGGCTTGGAACAGTAGTAACTAGAAGGGGAGTTCGTTGTGCTGTAGCAAATATCCGTGTGCTGCATCTGCAAAGAAACACTATGAGATAGTCTTTAAAGGGGCAAATTTCCACCACACTGTAAAGTCCTTCCAAAGTAGAGAGCAGTACAGATCCGTATGTTTTTACTGAATGGCGATCCAATCCACTTGGAATATGAAAAAGATCTATTAAAGTATACATTCCTCTTAGCAGAGATAATTAATAAAAAGGAAAGATATGACCTAAAAAACAAAGCCATTCTCAGCAGCTTGGCCAATTTTTACAACTGAAAGCTGCCCATGCCCTTATGTAATGCCTCATTGTGTTTTTGCAGTGTTATGCTTTTACCCTCTCAGCCAGTGGGGAAGCATCCTCAGAGCTAGAGCACTTGGTCTAAGGAATCCAAGACAGAGCAATGCTGTTTATACAGACAAAGACGGATGCAAGAAAGCCTTTTTCATTCACTGCTTTTTCTGCTGCTTTATCACAGTGGCCTTATAAAGGCAGCACAAAATTGTCTGGTTCCCACGAGGCTGCCATCAAACGCCCTGGCTCAGAAAACAGGTGGGCACAGGGAGCATTGATGCAGTCTTGAGCTGAAATGTCTTTTAGGCAGCAATCACTTCACACCACCTGTCTCAGTGTTATCAGGGATTTTTAGTTGCATTGTGGCCTAATGGTAAATAATTCAGCAGAAACTGAGAATCACATACAAACACAGACAAAGCCAGAAAAGTAAAATAAAAAAAGATCAGAGGGAAGAGCCATCACTAGATTTAAAAGGTCATCAGTAAAGCCCTATTTATAGGCTTTTCTGACCAGCTGAAGCTCTGTCCCTGGAGGTAAAAGCTGCCTGAAATGTCCCAGTGTGGGCAGAGCAAACAGAGCCATTCTAACGAGTGAGGAAAGGTTAGGCTCAGGGATGAGTATGAGTGAAAAATATTTGGCTAGACTCCTGGTACAAACTCCCACGCAACGCTTTGAAAATCTACCCGTCTGTGTCCTTAGCATTGGTTTTCAAAGTACAGCAGCCTAGAGACAGATGTGCCATTATTGTTTATGTTTCAAAGGCAGAGAACTCGTTTGGTGGGGAAATAAAATCCATACTAATAGAGCAAGTACCAAAAAATGTTCTAAGAGGGAATAAGCATGTTCTAAGGTGTTTTAACAAACTTCTGGCTCCTAGCCCAGAACTCAGTTGGAACAGTTGTATTCATCTCCAGGCCACCACTCTTTGAACTTATGGAAACCTATGGTTATATTTAGCTAGTTAAAAGATATATGGCCAGTGCATTGTAACCCTTTTGTCAATGTCTCCCCATTACAACTTTTAATTTTATTGCTTTTTAACCACAGTTGCTTAATTCATGAGTTCAGCTAAGAGGGACGGAAGGCAGTTGATGGATGGTGTGACAATGGCACTCCTGGCTGCTATAAAGGCACTCATCATCTTAGGAGGAAAAGCCAGTTTGCACCACTCTGCTCAATGGCTGATCCCAAAGTGACACGTGCTCTGAACCAGCCCTCTCTGTGCTTATTAGATCTGCTATTAATAGATCTGCTGCTAACAAGACAGTTTGCAGACAGAACATCCCCTTAGATAGGCAGCGTACACAAGGCATCACTAAAGAAACAACAACAACAAAAAAAGGAACTTTTTCAGCAGCCCACACCTAAAACTTTTCAACTATAATGAGTATCATATTCTTTTGTTATATGGGGATCAATCAGGAGTACGTCAAATCTTAATGAAGAGAGAATAAAGCAGAGTATTCCGAATATTCGTAGAGCTGAAATTGCCTTCCTGTGTGATTGTAAAGATCACATCTACAGATAATGTGCCAAAAGGTCAAGCAATTAAAACCACTGAAGCTCCAGCCTACTAATAGGTCTGGTAAAAAGAAAAGTTTCAGTAAGTGAGAAGCTGTAAATGTACCATAGCTGCTCTGCGGGGTAGCCCAGGTTTCCAGCAACCCCAAAATAGCAGTACAGATAACGGGTAAATGTGAGGCCTTAAAGGGTAAGCAGCAGCTTTTCTCAGTTTGGCCTCCAGTTTCCAATGCCAGTCCTGAACAGGTGATTCCCTCCAGACAACTTGTGTTCTGTAGCCACCAACAGGGACTGGAATGGCATCAGGAAAGATGAAATGAAGATGTGAGAGGTTGAACATACCACAGAATTGAGTGGCCTGATTATTTCCACCCCCCCTACTTTGAGCGCAAAATATTGGCAGTGCTGTACCAGACACAGGGTCAGCAAATGCATGGGATCAGTGTGTCATGGTCCTTCCTTCCTTCCTTCCTTCCTTCCTTCCTTCCTTCCTTCCTTCCTTCCTTCCTTCCTTCCTTCCTCCTGCTGGGGTTTGCATGACTATGGGCACAAAGGAGGCAGCAGGAATTCATATTTGGAAAAAGGAAAAGACAAAACTGCACCTTTCAGCAGCTGCCTGCACAGAGTTTCACTTAAAGCAGTCATGAAACTGCAGCCTGTCTTCATTAGACCTACGGAGACCAGAGGTAGGAGTTTGGTCTAAAGAGAACTTGTGCTGAAATTCTCTCTGTAATACTGCTCAGTGAGGACCAGCAACCACACATTGCCTGCCTTGAGAGCTGGCCCCTCAAAGCACTCAGAGAAATGGTTATAAATAGGAGTTGGAAGCAGTCCTTCAGTTCAGTGCCTGAGCAGCAAATCAGTTGGATGCGTGAGGGCTGTGTCTGAGTGCCAGCTTCATGTCAAACTTCACATCCTCTGCTTCACTCAAAACCAAGGGGGTCACCAGATGTGGGTTCAGCAGCTGCAACTGCAGCTGGATACAAGGGCTCCTGAACTTGAGGAAGCTTGGAGCATCTAGATTTTGTTTTCCTTAGGCTCTGGAGAAAGCTAGTGAGATGTGTGAACAACCTCAATTCAGGTGGGAATATATACTAAAGAATATAGCAATATAATATCATTTTGAAAGGGTGTCAATACACTTACTGCTCTCTATTATGATATGGTCAGTAAGTTAACACAAAGCTTTCCTAGAACTGCTTGGAAATACTTTTGAGAACATATTAAATACTTGCTCACTATCAGTGGTCTGCTGCTCTCTCTAAAGCCTCTCAGCAGCAGGTATTCACAGCTGCAACAGGGATTTCATATGCAACAGCCTTGAGATTTAACCCTATGCACAACCCAAAGTTCAGGCTGTGCTCATCAGAAAGACAGTGGAGGGAAAAGTGGACAGTGAGGGCACTGTATGAATTTTGTGTCTCTCATACCCTCTGACTGTTGTTCACACTTACTAAAAATTAGATTCCAAAACTAATGACTGTTAATTAGTCTTTTCCTGCAATGCAACACAGCCTACAGCCAGTGTATCCATCTCTCCACGTCTGTGACTGGCAGGCAGCTGAGACGTGTCCTTTGAACCTCACAGGTTTTTCTCAAATTCTTCTCCCATCCCTGTTCCCTTCTGGCTTCTCCAGTCCCAGCTTATCTTCCTGAGTTTCCCTCCAAATGCTGAGACAAGGACAAAGCCTGGTACAACAGGCAACACCATGTTACAGGTTATCCCCATTCAGCTTTTCTTTAGGTTATCATTACAGAAAGTGACCCAGTAACAGTTAAGAAAGATTAATAGTAAAACTTTCTATCTGTCTACATATATGTTAATGTAGCAGCCTAGGAAACATGTAAATATTTTAGTCCCTGTCTCACCCTGAAAACCTGTATTATTTTCAGGAGCTGTCAGCACTGTGCAATCACATTGGAAGACAGCCAGAAACTCCACATTCAGAGGTATGCCTGAAAACTTTCCTTTTCTGGTGGATTCTTTAAAACATTTCTATAAAACGGTACCACATAATCTGAATGGGAGCACACATCAGGCTGACACATACAAGTAATTCAGTTCCTCCTCCTCTTTACCCCCAGCATGATGTAAGCAGTTGCCAAATCTTTTCCTCACCAAATATCCTGGAAAAATGCAAAGGGATATTAAGACCTGTGCAGTTCAATTTAAAAAAAGAATATTCCTATGAGCTGGAAGCTGCTGTTTAACTGTCTGAAAGAACAACTGCAGCAGGGTTATCTTCTCCAGTATCATTCAGGATAAATCTGGCTGTTTGACAACAGGCCCCTAATGGGGAGCTGTGATAGAATAGGTATTCAAAGGAGATGGGATTTGGAGTAATCACATCAACATCTTGTGGTGAGGAAAAACCTTTGGTCTCACCTGAATTATGCACAGAGCCTATGAAAGCAGAAACCGCTTCATGATTTTATAGCCTAAAAGCAATTTTAAAAATACATAACAAAGGGCTGTAACAACTCTATCCAAGTTAACCAATGAAATTTGCTGCTACCACACACTGCTGAGCCCTAGGGAAAGCACCTCAAAAACCCGGGATTTGAGTCTGAGACAATGAAAAAGAGGTTTATTCATCAGAAGTCTGGAAGCACAGGGTGGGATTCAGCTGCCCAAACATATGTGTCTAGTGCCATTTTTGATGCCTTAGGGTGTTGCATCTGGCCCCCAGCAGCTGCTCCAGAAGGGAGCAGGTCTTTCATAGATCAAGTGTCAGATCTGCCAGTCCTGTGTGGATGTCTCAGGTGGCCTCAGGCATTGAAAATGATGCTCTGTGCTTATATTTTGGCACCTGAATTGCTCCCGTGCTACCTATAAGCAATTTCCGGTTCTGTTTTCAGCTTTTTCCCTTTTTTTGTTGTTGTTCTCCCCAGTCTGCATTAAATCATGGAGATTAGTTGTCTCACTCTGAGCACCCTTTCTTCCATGTGGGCCTGCACAGTCTATCTCAGTGTATAAGATGGCAGGAGAGATGCTTTGCCCCTTTCTGAGCCCAGGAGGAGCTGAGCTCAGCCCCAATTCCCATGGGCTTTGGTGGGAGCAGAGGCAGCTCAGTGCATCCCTTCCCTGCAGCCCTCTGCCTGCTCTGGACAGATGCAGAGGAATGATTCTCACGTGAACCACACACAGGCAGCACAGGACAACTCAGCATTCAGTGCCATGGGGCTTTGGCAAGGGACAAAATTTTATTTCTGTCTGTACCAGCTGCAGTTTGGGGACCTGCTGATGACAGAACTGGTTTTCCATTTGTAAAAGACATTCCTTTCTCACATTTTTTATCAGACCCTCAGGTCTTTGAAAGAAAAATGAGGATGACTAACCCTCTGAGGGCATTTCAGCCATTATCTCAACCTCCTGAACACCTTAATTTTAGCTACAAATACACACTGTGGTGACATGGCCACTATGGCAACATGGGCACACGGGTGTCCCTTGTGCTCCCTGAAAGGTCAGCTACCCCTTTTGCAATGGAGAATTGGGTAGGCTGGGAACACACAGGACAGTAAACGGTATTTGGAAGATCTTCACCACTTCATTCAGCCTATTTATGTAGCAGGAATTGTTTTTCAACAGGGACTTTATTACATTAGAATACAATCAGTTATCGTGCCTGTGAAGCAGATATAAGAATGGTGAAGGTATTTATTGTTATATAACAAGTCTTACGAGGAGCAGTTGAGGGAGCTGGGAAGGTTTAACCTGGAGAAGAGGAGGCTTGGGTGGGGGGGACCTTATCATTCTCTACAACCACATGAGAGGAGACTGTAGCAAGATTGGTTTCTTCTTCAACATAAAAAGGACAAGAGGAAATGACTTCAGGTTGCACCAGGGGACGTTTAGATTGGTTATTAAGAAGCATTTCTCCACTGAAAAGGTGGTCAGGCTTTGGAACAAGTTGTCCAGGGCAGTGGTGGAGTCACCATCCCAGGAGGTATTTAGAAGATGTGTAGATGTGGCACTTGGGGACATGGTTTAGAGGTGGAGTTGGCAGTGCTGGATAAATGGTTGGACTCAATGATCTTAGAGGACTTTTCCATCCTAAACAATTCTACTATTCTATGATTCTACCATCCAGAGTGGCTTTTCATAGACTATTGTCACTACAAATAGCTACAGGATAGTGAGTGCCTCCCGTGATCTATTAATCACAGACAAACTCACATAAGGTTCTGCTACAAATAGCACAACTTCATAAGCCAACCCTAACACATCAGCGAGTAAATCTTCGTAAGCTGTTTCAGTACAATGGCATGAGAACAGCTCTGTAACACCACCTACAAGTGCCAGTGAAGGATCCTGGTGCGTTTTTTTGCCAAGACCGAAACAAAGCAGTGTCCACAGGTGCTTATTTTGCCTTTTTGTACTACATCAGTGTCGTGCAACTGTTGGCTCAGTCAGCAAATGTGTCAGGTCTTGGAATAACAGCTACTTGCGTAGCTTAGGTACCCTGCCAAAAGGTAAGTGTTTTAAAGAGTAAAATCATAAAGTATCATGAACATAAAGCCTGTGATAGCAAAGGTGACTCCTCAGCATTATGCATCACAGCAACATATTTTACCAAGGGCAGGAAAAGTCAGCTTCATCATCATCAGCATCATCACTCTTAAATATTGCATCCTAGGCAGTTTTCTTTTGGATTTAGACAGATGCTTTCCCAAGGTCTAATTTTTGCTCTTTTAATCTCTGGTAAACACAGGGTTCTCAATGAACAATTATGAGTTGCTGTCACATGGCACAGACCTGTGCAAAAAGCACACAATAGTCCGCAGTACTGTCCTGGGCAGCACTGTGTGCACATTGCTGTGCAAGCATGAGCATAGGGACAGCTCACAAGAGAGCTGGGGAACCTGGAGAAAGCCAAGCAGAGGGCTGACAACATTGTCAAGGGCCAGGAGAACGTGACTCAGAGGGAGAGGCTGAAGGAGTTGGGTTTATTTAGTCTGGCAAAGAGGATAAGGGGCAGTATAATAGCAGTTGACATCTACTTGACAGGGAGTTACAAAAGTGACAGAGCCAAACTCCTCTCGATGGTGCTAGACAACATGGCAAGGAACAGTGGACACAGGCTGGAGCTTGGCATGTTCAAGTCAGACATTATGGAATTGTGCACTTGAAAGGAGCTGCAGCACAGGAACAGGTGCTTGGAGAGGTTAAGAAAACTCTGTCCTCGGTGGCTTTAGGACTCTGATAAAGCCATAGCTGAACTCATTCCCAGGTGGCAACATTCTCATGGGAGGCTGGATGAGAGACCCCCAGAGTCTCCTCCCAACCACCATTTCTGTTTCCTGTTTCAACTCATCACCTTTATGACTCCGCAGGGACTCGTGCCTTAAAAGTGCAATTTTCACTTTGCATTTTCTCATGCTCCAAGTGAGCCTCTGAGCCCCTGAGGTTTAGAACAAGGTCAGCGCTACTTCTTCCTCTAGTGGGCTGTGCCCTGTGTGACTCCCCATGAAGTGGGCATGTTCAGACCATGGCTCCCAGAGCTGAGCTTTGCTGTGAGGCTGGGTTTGTCACCCTGTGTAAATAAGGTGTCTTGCTGGATGTCATTAGCTCCAGAGTGCTTCTGATATTCCCAGGTGTGGAACTTTACGTGGCTGCTGTTTTCAATCAGTTGCATCGTAGGCAGTAGCAGCGCAATGTTCCTGGGCTTTGGTTTTTGGATTTAGACAACTAATTGGACATAACTTTGTGTGAGTGAGAGCAAAGTGGCACAAGAAGAGAGTGCACCTAAAGCATTTAATACATAGTGTTATGTAGCATACAAAGCATTATAGAGTGATGTGGTATTTTATTAGTTGTAGAAGCACAGAAAGACACAATTCATTATTCATAATAACAAATCTTTATGAATTTTCTGTAGGTAACATGGGACATAAGAATAACCATGCAATATTAAACCAGTCTAGCCCAGTATTCTGTCTCTGATGGTGGTCAGTTGGTAAATATTGTATGAATAGATGAAATACAGAGTTCTTCCTCGGCATAATTCATCCTCCTAGTGATTCTGAGTTATGGGCTCCTTGCAATGGCTTAATTGTCATCAGAGCAACTATTCTTCACAAATGTATTAAATTCTCTTACAATTTATACTTTTGGCTTCCACAAATTTCATTGTCAAGGTGGACCAGAATTTAATCATGCTTCTTAAAAAAACCAACCTTCTATTTGTATATTTAAACTTATTCCTTTATAGTTTCACTGCATTCCCCTTGATTCTTGCATTATGAGAAATTGTGAAGTAGTCACAGAGGAGTGCTGTGATGACTACACTGAAACACTCAAGATGAGTAATTTTGAGTAATCTGTCCTTTGATTACATGATATTAAAGCAGAAGGAAAACCAGACCCTGCAAATAATTTATATCATCTTCCTGGTAGCTTTGATTTTCTGAAGAAGATATTCTACAACTAGATGCAGGCTAACAGTGACATTTCTCTCTGTGTGAAGCAGCACAGCTAACAAAGCATGTCTGTGTAACACATACACAGAAATTGCTTAACCATTTCAGAGGGTTACCTTGGCACTGTAAGATAAAAGAGAGTAGAGTGAAGAGGGGTGATGGGGAGGTTGGTGCATTACAAACAAACCTCCAGAATGCTTCATTTCGTTTCAGAGCTGACACTTGAATCATGCTGGAAAGTCTTCTGGTGTCCTTTATTGTAAGTAACCCAAGTCTTATTGACTCTTATCCCGTACTTGTAACCTGTGTGTGGGTATGTGTGTGTATAAATATATAGACGCTCAAGCTTTTTCGAGCATCCCTTTCAATTCCACACCAGAATCTGACCCAAGAGAAGACATGGCACTCTTGGAGCAATATTAGTAATTACCAAGTGTCATGGTGAAATCTCTTTTCTGAGGTATCACTATTTTCACGATTTTTTTCCTGCACTAGTTGAAAGCAAAGTGCGTCCGCATGACAATTAAAGGCTAGAATGATTCATGACTGCTCTTTAACAATAGATTACTGATGGATTTCTGAAGACCCCAATTCAATTCTCATTATAATCTCACAATATGCACTGCCATCTATGCCCTTCAACACTTGACATAAATTATTTGAGGCAGTATGTATTTCATCTTCGTTGATACAAGAAATTGCAAGTGGCCTAATGGTTAGTGACAGAAGTTGACATATCAAAGGATTCAGAGAAACATAAACAAAAAATAAATCACCATCCCACCGCCCCTCCCCAATACTAAATTCCTCATTTTACAAAGACCATATAATCCTTTCTTTTTTAAACAAATACCACCGTATCACTGTTATTCTAGCATAAGCTAGCATAAAGCTTACAATAAGGACCTGTTTAATGTGCTTTTTAATAGCCCTGTTTGAAGGACTTCTTACTGACATCATATCACTGGGCGATCCAGAGGGGATTACACGTGTCAGCCAAATCAATTGCTGGTAATTGTATCACAAAAGACCTATCTGAGAGCTCACACAGGCACAGTAAACCGTGCTTCTACATTCGCCTACCTTGTTAAGAAAAAAAAACCTCTATTAAATTAATTGGCACTAAAAGCATGTAATAGTTATCTAATCTATTAATTTTTAGTTTAATATTAACTAGGGTGTCTCCTATGACAAGTATTTGACCTGTAGAGAAAGAATGGAGTAAGATCGCCCGTGCAGTCTTTCAAGTTAACAAAATAGTTGCTTGAAGGAAAGAGGTGAAGGCATTCTTTAGCCTCTGCCTCGTACTCTAAGATTTTATTTGTTTTCATCCAAGTATTGACTTTATGTGGGGCCAGCCCGGTTGTGCCTGACGCAGCATGTTTCTCTGCAAACTTCAGACCTTTCAGCCCAGCCTGGGGGACAGCAGAGGCCATGCTGCCACTCTGCAGAGCACAGAGGGAGCATTCAGAGCTCTCATCTGCTCTTCAGTCACAGAGGGGCACAAAGAGGTGACCATCCTGCTGGTCAAGATGCACTGGGTACCGTTGGCTCTAGGAGTGGACTCGGGAGCCCTGATTCCCTCCAGTGCATTTGTCCATACACAGGGGCCAAGAGAACAGCCTGACTGCCAGCATCCTCTTCCTGTCTCTGTCACTTGGTTTTGCTTGTCTAACCCAGGGTTCAGGAGAGAAAATCACCAGCCTGCCACAGGGCCTGGCTGCTCCAAGGTGCTGAGAGCTCACGCTCTGCTGCAGTCACGATGAGTTGGGTTTAACTCCTTCCAGTCTGCAGCACACTCATGGTGCAGGTCAGAGCCAGCTCTCAAAACCAGCACACTTTCTCTAATTTATATTCATGTCACTGAGGTCAGGCTCAGTCTCACTAATTCGGAATAGTGCAGGATTACACCTGACACAAGCCCAAAACCCCGTTAGCAGTCAATTAGTTCTAATTATGGCAAAAAATCATTTGCCACTTTCTACTCCCCTTTAAGGAAAGGTTTTGGGAAAGCATCAGGAAGAGCTAAATAAATATCCAGAACACAAATTGTGATCTCATCCTCTTGAAAATTGCATTTAGGAGGCTGACATGATTTATTGATCTCAGTAAAAGCTGTGTTTCTGTCTGGCATGCTGCAGCTCCACGAGAGTGGCTGCTACAAGCTGCAAGTGCACCTGACCCCATCACCACCATGATAACACACCCTGGGCAGTTCCTGTGGTGCCATAAAGTTGGCAGGGAGTTGCAGGTCAAATGCAGAAACATATAAGTGAAGTGTTTCGAAGAGATAAATTCATTCCCTAACAATACTCAGTCACCAACTAATTGCTCCTACTCCACGTAGTTATAAAAGATCTTGCTTTATTTACATGCAGCCTACCTGCCAAGGCTTTCTAAATAGATCACAAAACAAATAAGAAGAATTAAAGGGAACCAAAGTGATCTCACACAGCAAAACTCTCCAAACAGCCAATGCTGCCCTAGCAGTGAAATAACACCCATTTTTCCTCTGACATTCTTGGGCAGAGAAAGTAACAAAGACAGTTAGAAGTCATATCCTCTTTATAGGACATATTAAATGACCCTCTTGAAAATTATGCATTCTACAGGTGCAAAAATAGACACTCCTCTGCATTGGCATCAACCAGGACTGAGCAATCACTTGTGCAGAGTGCAACAACCAAGGATCTTCCCCTAGTGATGCCCAATCACAGTTATCTTAAAGTTGTCTGCAGTGTTGAAAAGTTAGAACAGAAATTGTGTACACTTATGTCATCTTCCATTGCTGTCCCAGTAAGGTGAGCAGTAAAAACAGTACTGCAATTTTCAAAAGAGTTGGTTCACATCTCTGAATGTCCTCAAACTGTCCAATGGCAGGGCAAAGTTAAACCATTAATCTAACACAAAAATAAATGGTTTTTTGGTGACCCCATTTTTTTCAAATTAGCAAAGATGCAAGAACTATATTCACATTGTTGTCTGTGCTTATCCAGTATAAAAACCTTACTCCTTTTCTCCGTTGACTCACAAGAAAATCGGTCCACAGCCTAGAGAGCAGATGATCTGAATTTTATATTTTTTGCTTGAGATTTGAAGTCCTGTTAAGCATCAAGCCCCTCTCATCCACCACAATAAGCAATTTAATGAAGACCGTGAGCTAATCATTTCAGCATTGTGTTTGCAAATCAGGTGTCCTTTTATTCACACCTTGTGGATAAGGCTTCAATTTCTCTTCCCCATGTTGTTTGTGTGTCCATAATTTAGTCACCAGCTGCAGACCAATGTGATTTATTACAGCTGGATATACTAGAGACAGTCAAGATATAGATTTAATAGTGCAAAATTCCTTCCATTTTCCATTAGTAATGTGAGCACCCAATGGTCACAACAATGAGGTGCAAAGGCAGATGTTAGTGTTATGTCTCAAAAATCAATCAGAACTCCTTTTTTGATCTAAATGACAAATAAAATATATTTTCTTTACAAGCACACAAGGACATCTAAGCATCTCTGCTCTGCTTAGAATAGTTTCATTTTAACTTCCTATGAACAACAAGGCCAAGATCTGAGCAGCAAAACTTTCTTACATTCTTCTCTGTTGATTTGTTAGTGCTCTTGAGTGATAAAAATCATGATTTTCATAATAAGTGGAGTTAGTGAAGTATGTTTGGAATTTGAAAGGAATGTTGAGCTCATGGTGTGCATCTCATTCCAGTTGGGCAGCCTTTTGGAAGCCAAGGAAAGGCTCAAATGCAAAGCACAAATTATTCCTTGTCGTTCACAAGTGCCTGACAGCACTGACTCCTTTGAGACTGGGGCACATTAATTCCCTTGCAGTGCCAGTCCTGGCTGTGCAGCGGGCACCGAGGCATCTTGGTGCATTGACATTAGCAGTGACATTAGCTGAGGTCGCTAGACCAGCAAAATTGCAGAAAAGAAGATACTGTTTTAACCCTGGCAGGATAAAAGGGCATGAAGGCTTTGGGCTTGCTGTTCTTTAGCTATCTGAGCATTCCTGTGTGGCAGTGTTTCCCCACATGACAGGTCAGTGTGCTGTGTGTTTGGGCAGCAGCAGAGCATTATTTTACACAGTCAATGACAGCAGGGGAGGACAGGGAATACTGTGGTTGGTTCATCACAGGCTCCGGAGGCGCATGTACAACTCCTGTTCTTCTGTAGATCAACTTCTGTGATCCTGTGCAAATCCTTTATCTTCTCAAAGCCTGGCTTCACACTTGTACTAGTGCTTTCTGCTCCTCTCTTCTGGTCTTTGCATGTCTGGCTGAGCCAAACTGTAGCTGAATGTGAAACTGGGTTTCAGATACATGTGTTTTTTTCATGTACCTCATGCAAGGCATCCCTTCCTCTAGGCACTGCTGTAGTACAAATTATCGCTAATAATAATATGTGCTTTGCAAAGAGACTTAATTCCATAATTATATGGTAATTATATAAGGAAAAGTGAGTAGTCTGAATAGGTGTCATTTTGTCCTGGCTAGAAAAGAATTTCTGAGATTGCAGAGCTTTCCTTTTCTGGCAGAAGAGACGCTCAGGTAGGAATGATCCACAACCCACACCATGCAAGGGCTGGAAGTGGGAGAATTCATGTGGATTTGGTCTGAATTGGGGGTGTTTGCATTACACCTCTGCCTCTTAGGAATAAATTGAAGGACCAGGAGCATCAAGAAGCACAGTGAGGTTCAGCAAATTGAGCAGGGAAGAGATTTTCACCCGCCAGTCAAGACGCAAAAAAAATGCAAACCAAGAAAGATCACCAGCATCTCTCTGGGTTTGTGTTCCCTGCAGAGAAGTTACCAGGCATCAGCAGACCATAATTCAGAAGCTGAAAGAGCTTCCAGTGTGAAGACAGGGAACATTAACCAATAATAATGATTTGAAACATAATTCTGTAAAGAAGTAGCCTTGCGGTAGTATAAAACAATAAAATACAATAAAATAGACTTCTACCAGGCTTTTTACTATCTCAAATAAACTTTGACTATCCACTGTGATACCTATTGTCACAACACAGATGGTGTTGACACAGTATGCAATTACTGAGATAGGTTTTCTTGGCCAAGACAAATATTTTAATTAAAGAGAAAATAAATGCAATTTTCATTTCTGTTTGAGCTGCAGTTGTTTGAAATCCAGTGGGGAAAAATAATTATCTCATTACTGTTATTTCCTGCTTCTTTTCCAAAGTGGCAAAAAGGCATTCAAAATCTGAAAAATCCAAGCAGCCCCAATATTCCCTCGTGTTTCCTGTATTCCTGGATTGCAGCAGTGATGACAGTCAGATGTGGCATGAGAAGGGTGTGGAAAATGGAAACAGATCATACCCAGCCCTGCCTTCAAACACAAGGAGCTTCACCTGCGCTCGAAGGGAAGATCTAGGAAACCTGGCAGAGGAAGTTAACACATCTGGAGTGTTTTGGCTGTCATGCAAAATTGAAAAATGCATAACCCTGTTGCAAAACTTGTGCGTTGTAACAACCAACTTTCTTAAATTCTACTTCCCTAAATTCAATTGGTCCCTGAAATTGTTTATAGACTTCTATTAAACATACTTCTTGGTATTTTTTTATTGAATTCTCCAGGATTTTCTAGTCAAAGGAACATACACTCCTCAAAAAAAGATGTGGACCTGCACTTTATAATCCCGTTGGCTACTCTTGCTCTGATCCCAGAGAGAGCCTTTCAGAGCGTACTGAGAAAGAAACCTCGGGATGGTTTCCTCATACTCTAATGCAGACTCACAGAGAAGTCCTTGCTCGAGTCACATAAACACATGGATCAATTTATAGGTTTATGGTGCTGTTATGAGGCTGTTATGCTCTTGCTGCCCTCTGAGGCTGTGCTGGGGAGAGGCACATCGAGGCTGTCCCTGCTGCAGGGATTCCTGGTGCGGCAGCATCCCGCCACGTCCCGTCTAGCAGCACCTGACAGGATTCCAGTTGGAGCTTGCACTTGCAGTCAAAGGCTTTCAAGTTTGATCCCTTCAAATCTCTGAAGTTCACCCGTACAATTACCTCTGCTGTTCAAAGCAACCCACGGCTTAGATGGAAATAAAGAGCACGAAAGGATTTCCCAGGGTGCTCTTGGAAACTTGAAAAAAAAAAAGAAAAGAAAAAAATAAGAAAAAAAATAAGGAAAAAAAAAAAAAAGAAAAAGAACAACATTAAACCTTGAAGTTCTTGCAGTGGTGGCAGTTCATTTGACATTAAAAGGCCAAATTCGGCTCTCAGAGAGTGCAGAGAGCTGGAGCTGTGCAGAGCCATGAGTCCTGATTGTTCCACACGCCCGGCAAGGATATCCTTCAGGATCCCTGGGAACCTGGAGAGTGGGTTTGCCCTAAAGAGGGCTGAGGACCTTTGCTGGCCAGCAGAGACCCCTCTCCCAAAGTGTCTGTCACATTTTCATCTGGAGACAGCACCCCCATGGAATGCAACTCTGACAGAGGCTCCAATCCTGTATTTCTTAGAGGCAGATTGGTACAAAAATAGCTATTTATAGGACAAACCATATATTAAGCAGTAAGCTATATAATAAGAAGCACCCTTTCCTTTGAGATTGCTAACAAAATACTACAGATTTTAAATATTGCCTACAGCTTATGTCCTTCCTAGCTTTATCTGCCCTGTTTCCAGCTTTGACCTTACTTCCTGCATTTCTCTCTCTTTTTTCTTTTTCTAATTAGATATTTGTATTTCTTAGGAGGTCATCTGATCTTGCTACTTATTTCCCACTTGGATCAAAACTCTTATAAAAAAAGTTTAGGCTTTTAAAACACATTTTACAAGATACCTATATATATAACTAACCTCTTAGGATCAGTCTTGACCTACATCTTTTTATTCTATAATAGGCTTATCTTTACCTGATGCTTAAAATATTCTTTTCACCTGAGTGATTCTGTCATTTACACTTTCTTTCTCTTTTTGCCTCTTAAAAAAACATTACAAGGAAAAGAAAAATCCTCTATTGGATACAGCCTGTTTGCACTGGGCACACATGTTTATGAATCAGATAAGACCTTTGTGTGTCAGGTAGGTGGTGGCACTAAAAGCTTTATATATCACGACATCAAAGCAGCGAGGAGATGAAAGAGCATATTTTTGCATCATAAACAATATTTACATATTGTGATATTCCAAGAATCTTTCATTTAAACAGGTGGAAAAACAGGGAAGCAAGCACACATGTAAAGCAAAGTCTTACTTGTGGTTGATGATTAAATTTTATATGGCTTTGATATAACCACTGCAATTAAGTGCAGTGATGAGCAAGGACTTGTTTTGCTCTTTATAGGGTACACATTGTTTACTAATCCCTGGTTCATAAGATAAATCCATCATCATCTGGGCACAGCTGCAAATAAAATTTTAAAAGGACAATTTTCACCTTATGGAACAAATTTCAGATATTTTATCCCTCCTATGCACTCTCTATTCCTTCTTCCCCTCCCTCCTTGAAATGTGCTATTCTTAAAATAAGGCAGCCTTTATATATTCAGACTTTCTGGATAGTGGTAGCTATTTTATGTGACAAATACTACCATTTTTCAAGCACCAGGTAGTACACGTGTAACATAAACAGAGACTGGAGGTTCATTTACCATTTCAGTCAAAGGTGGTTGTTAAAAATTGGAACATTCTCAATCACTGCAAATCAACACACTGCAATTTTCACTTTTCCTGATTTTGAGCATTCATCACCACTTGCTCTTCACCCTTGAAAAGAAGGGCAAAAAGACAAATTACTTTAATTAGGAATTCGTAATGAGAGAATGAGTTGTTCTAATTATATCTAGAACCTCTTAAATAGTTTCACTCAGGCTTATTTGATTTCTTAATTACTGAAAGAGAAAAGCTGCACACAAATTGCACCAGTTTTTGAAAACAGAAATGCTGTCTTTCGTCTGATATTATGGATTAGTCTACAATGAACAGTAATAAGGCAATAACACCTCCAAGACAACACATGCATTAGCACAGGATATTTTTTTTTTGTTCAAACATTCTTCCTTATCTCAAAATACATAATTTTATACACTATGGTGTGAAACCATAGATGTGACAGGCTGTAATGATTTATTTATGAGACATTATTCTTTGATGCAAGAATACATTAGGTTATAGATCCTATTTCCACAAATATAATGTCTCATGCACTACATCTGAGCTCTGGTAAGATACTGTAGGTTGTGAGGTTCACGTTGTGGATATAAAACTGCATATAAATATATATTTTATGACTATATCAACAGCCAAAGTTGTGTAACAGTCTCCCTTTCATCAGATCCTTCAAAACATATTTTTCTCAGATCCATATAAAAATATCTATCAAACTGGAGAGAGGGTCTAGGAGATTGTGACAGGGGCAGTATTTGATTATGAGTGATTTGAATACTGTTCTTTGTTGTGGATGTTGAATGTATCTATTTTACCTATTTCAGGACTTCTTATATTATTCTAAAAATAACTATTGTGATAGTTAGCACCATTTTTTTCAACTATACCTGCCCTTCTCTTAATAACATTATTACAACTGGATCAGAGAGCGCAGCTGAAATTTTAAACCTCTCTGAAAAGAGCTTTCATTATTCTTTTTTTTTTTTCTTCCTAAGTTCTCTTACTGATGGAAAAGTCCCCCAAAAGTCCTGATGTTGGTTGGACTCCTCTCCCAGCAAAGGCAGTGGGCAGCTTCTCAGGCCAGATAAGGGCTTGGTGGCCAGTGCCTCTGAGATCGAGTGTGAGGAGAGGCTGCAAGGTCCCCGCATCTCCTCTCTCAGGGAATATTCCTGTTGGAGCAGTGGCTGCTTCTGGCAGATGTAAAATCTCATAGCAAAATGATTTGTGTGAGGGGAAGAAAAAAGGGGCTGGGAGAAGGTCAGGCACCTCATGCATCTTGCAGAAATTCTTTAAAATCTTTTGAAAACTTCTTTGGAAGGTATGATGAATTCAGGATTCAGGATCAAGCCCACACTTACTGAAAAACATCTCTTAGCAATTAATTTTCTTTATATGTATGTACAGTGCTTCAGGGTCTTCTTGTGATAGAAATAGCAGGATGCAAGGGGTGTCAAGATCAGCTACTTACTTTCTATATCACCAGTTGTAGTGAGCAATATATGCAAACAAGCATGTTTATTGTAAATCTTAACAAAAAATGCTACTTATTCTTTTGACGTATCTAATAATTACAGCCACTGATTCTCAGTGGGCTAAGTTTGTGCAGCAAATATCTAAATGCTTTAGAAAAACAGTTATCCATAATAATAGAGGGGGCAGGGTTCAGGTTTCCCAGTTCTGTATATGTGCTGGGTCTGCAGGTGGGTAAGAGAGCTGAATATGTATTGCATTATTTCATTCCTTGAAAAAAAGATATTCTTAAGTCTGGTTTTTTGGGTTTTTTTCTGCGATGATTCATTAAAATAATTTTTTCATTCACCTTCAAAATGGCTTGATTTTTAAATGTTAGTATATGTGTAGGAAAATACCAGTAACAAAAACTGCACTGAAATATGCCATAGATTTCAAATAAAATATGGCATTTATTCGTTATTGATTCATAAACTTATTGCAATTTCTGATTTTATTGCAGTTCAGACAGGAACACTTTCAAAATGTAAAATATTTTCCAGATACAGGAAAATTAATTCACCTCACAGCTTTAAAAGCCAAAAAGTGAGCCAATGCCAATTTATTGTCCCTGTTAAAAACTTCCTATGACAAACATCCATTTAAATATCTCCTAGAAATATGTACTGTCTTCAATCCCTGTGGAGTTTTTGCTATCCATTAACTTACTTTTGAGGTCAGAGTCTCCCTGCTACTGTTTACCTAAAGACCTCGTGCCTAAAGCTTGTCTGTTTTCCCAATACATCAATCAGGATAATAAAATCTATTTCTTCCTCCTATATATATATATATCTTGCCCTATTCATATATTCAAACTCTCATTACTTCATTAACACCACTATATTAAAAATTATGAACCTTCATGGCTCAGTTTAAATTAAAAATAATAGTAATAATTCATTGCAAACTTTTTCTAGCCAACATTTTGGGCTCCAGAGGAAATTTCTGTGTTTTGCTGTTCATTTGGATATGTGAGTGTGCACATAAAGTGTTCCTCTAAAACAGGGTCATCCGAACTTTCATGCTCATGAACCCTTCTCCTCCCACTCCATGGAGGAGAAAGATGGGAAACTGTAACTGATCCTTGTAAATGTTGTGAAAAATGATCCTTCTGTGAACATGTTTCTTCTACCTCATGGAAAGAGGATGATCCACTCCTTCTCCAGTCTCCTGTACTTCTGCAGAAACTGCCCACGCCACCTGTATTGAAAGCTGGGTCTGTAACGGGCAGTGGGAGTTTCTCATCTAATTAAACAGAGGGACATAAATGTGTATATTACATATATTGTAAGTGTAGTGTGCATTTAACCCAATCACCCCAGGCTGAGGGTACAGTCAGTGACAACCTCACAGGCTGCACATGTAGGAACCTTGGGTGTGATTCATGTCATCCCAAAGTAAATGTCTATAATAGGCCAGGCAAATTGCATCTTAAAAGCACTTATTGCTCTTCCTTGACTATAAAGGGAACTCAGAGTGATTAGCACAGCTGTAGACATCTACTTTGTAGATGTTGAAAGATAAATGACACAAATCCCACCCTCTCCTGTACAAACATCTGAAGAATTTGCTGTAATGATGGTGGTTTAGCTGTGGCCTGCACAGCACACGACAGTGCTGGGAGAGGATGCTCCTGGCTGCTCTCTGGCTGCTGCTCAGCTGCAGCAGCTTGCAGAGGTGTCTCAGGCCACCTGTTGATGCAGTCACAGAGAGCCCTCTGGTAGGAAGGGGCCCAAATCTCAAATCTTTAGAGATTCATGGAAGGGATTTAACTCTTGGAACTATGCAGGACCAAGTTAGGACATTTCATTTCCAGGCAGAGATCAGAAAACCAGTACTTTTCTTCCTGAGAAATCCAAGGCAATTTCTCAGGTGGAGGAACAAATTACTAATACTTTCAGGAACTCCAGAGGCTGATGAGAACAATCTCAGTCTTATCCTAAGAAACTGCCTAAAGGATCTGACCAGGGATACATCCTGTAGTTGTAGTTGAGGAGCTAGGGCCTCCTAGCTACAGTGGGCCAGTCTCACCAAATAAGCAGCAGAAGTGGGCCAGTCTCACCAAATAAGCAGCAGAAGAGAGAAACCTTCTTGCTGAGTTCCCAGCTGCTGCCTTTCAAGCATCTTTAGGTATTTTACAATGACATTTTCCTTTTTCCTTTTAAACCTACAGTCACAAGAGGCTCTGGGATCTATTTACCTATTCCTATTTTCATCAATTTATTTTTAATTTCTCCAAGAGTTTGTACTTTGACAATCTTCCCCCCAAACCAGAGCCCTGCCTCAGACTCCTCAGGGAGGCCCTGCAATGATGCCTCTTCTTTTAGATGGGGCACTGGACAAAGAGAGACATAGAGGTCTCTCTCTGGGAATGGCAGGCGTTGCCTCTGGAGCATATCCCAGCTCTTGCCAGCACAATAGGTGAGAGATTTCCTCATAATAATTTTAGTATCTTTCAAATGGCTGCATGGATGGATAGCAGTCCTGGAAGAATATACACTAGAGGGTAGTCAGGGAGCATGATTAGTATTGGGAACAAATATTTTTCTTGGCAGAGGACAAGTGTGCCATTTGATAGATAGTGAAACACAGCAAGAATGCTGCTCGGTAGCAGATGCCAAACATTTTCTTGTGTGAATTGAAGAAAATTTGTTTTGTTTGGTTTGTTTTGGTTTGGTTTTGATTTAAAGCATAGGGGAGGGGAGGGGGCTTCCCACTGTCTGCAGGAGCACCCATGGCAATACCTGCCTGTGTGCTGTGACCGCAGCATCTGGGACCATTTTCCATCTGTGATGCTGCTTCTCCCAGCCGTGTTTATCAGGGTTAATAAACTATTTGAGAACAGTGTCCTGGCTCTGATTTTGTTCTGCACCTCTTTGAGAGGTACAAACCTCCATCCTCCTCATCTTTCACACGTAATGATGCACAGCTTCTTGTTTCCTGATTGGCATCTTTCAGAAGGAAACATTTGCAAAGCAAAAGGAAGGGTATTTCTGAGCAGTTTGTGCTCTCCTTTAAATTAAAACAAACCTCTGTGCTGACAAGATTTTGATTTGGTATGTTTCAATCTGTCACCATATACTTTGGAATAAAATATTCAGGTATTTAAAGGGGAAAAAAAATTAGTTTTTTAATTTCAAAATAGTGTCTAGTTGGCATCCAGAGCAATGAGCTTTTGATAAATATTTCATAAGGATTTTTAGTGGATGTGTGTCATCTGCTTCACACTATAGACCCAGAAAACTCATTGTTCAAGGTGTTGATGACTTGTAACATAAGGTATCTCAGAGCAAAATTTGACATGGTTCTTGCAAATGCTCCTTTGGAGTAATTGCAGTTTATGCCAAGAAGTTAATGGATTGGATCTAGTAGTATAAAATATACTAGATCTGCAATAATGTATTATTGCTATATATTTACCAGCAGTATCCAATACACTTCTATTAAAGTAGCCCAGGCTGTGGAGGATGGCTCCTTGAAATCACTGTGGAAAAACATTAAGGAACCACATTACTTCCAAAGCCATCACTGGAACTTTGCTGTGGTATTACCTTGCTGACAGTATTATACTTCTTCAAAAAGGATGAAAAAAAAAAGCACCTCTTGGCCTAGGAGAGGGATTGACTGAATGCCTACTCCAGTGCAACACAGCTGCTCTGAATCATCCAGGTGAAGCACTTCACTCCTGTCCTGAGCTGGCTTTCTCAGATGTGGCCTTCTCCTTGTGAGGGGATGGAAGGCTTTCCTCTGAAACAGAGATTAGTGGACAAATCTGGAAAGCTAAACAAATCCTTCCTTTTGAACTAAGCCCAAGAGAAACATCTGCGTGAAAGAAGAGCCATCATAAAGCTTTTCCCCCAATTCATACTCTTCTAAAGTTTGGAAACAACACTTAATTCTTCATTCTTTTCTTCAGGCTTGTGAAAGTAGAAGTGTTTTCTCCTCCTCACGATTTTACACGTTCAATCATGCTACCTGCTGTACTTGCAACACTCTTCCACATCCTTTCATGAAATCTCCTCCCAGCTCTTTGCAGAAAACCCTCTCAGCAGTGCTTCCCCTTCTTTTCCTCCAAGGTCACTGCTCTCCCGAGAATTTGCATCACCTGTGACCTGCTGTGGCATTCTTCATTTTCTCCATATGCGCCTGTGTGTTCCTCAAGGATACCTCCCTTGCTGCACATTTCATTACTGGAGAAGGAAACCGAAGCCCAACTGAAATTAATGGCAAAATTCCCATCAACTTCAACAGAGCCAGGATTTTGCTGAAAGTATTCAAATGAGGCCTCAGTTGGATGTCTGTGATGCAGATATTTCTGTGTGCAAGGGCAAATCACATCTGCTGTCTGCATTTAAAGCACATTGAACAGCTGATATTTTCAGTGCTGTATTTCTGTCTAAAATAACCCATTTCATCTGACAACAATGTAGAATTTTTTATATCATGAAAAAAACCAAATTAAGAAACAAGCTAATTTATATAAGGGGTTTGGGTTTTTTCTCTTCAGCTCACATTTATGTATACATGTATATTTGCAGATATCTTATCTACATGATGCTGTTTCCTTGAGCACCTCAAACAATAAATCGAAGCATGCCTCATGGTAACATGGTTGGGTATTTTTCTCTCACCCACGTACATACCTACAAAGGTTTAAAATACAACTCTTGAAAAGATTCAAGATTGAAGGGGGAAAATAATCTTATTATGCAACAATTTATTGTCCTGCCAAATGTGGGTGCCTTGGAAGCTTGAACAACCCGCCAACACACCTGTGTACATTGGCATTAAGTTAAATCAATAACAAAAAGCAGGCCTGAAGCCAATTACCTGTCACATGGAGATTCATTTTAAGTGGAGATTTTACAAGCATAACTTAAATCATATCTAAGTTATAAGATAGTCCACATGAGAGATTTACAAAGATGTTTGAATTTAGAGTAATGCTTACCAAAAAGTCATGTATAAAAGCACGTTATTAAAAAGCACTCAATAGCCATAATAACAATTGATTTTCCTTCACTGCAGAGCAATTTGCAGTAATACAGATATGAGAAAAAAAATGCATTTTCTTTACATTACTGTTTCTTGTGATCAACTTCTTTTATCAGATATGTCAGGAAAATGTCATTCTCTGCTTCCAATGTTTGATTGCCTTGATGCACATCCATCACATATTAAACATTTATTGCTTTGTTATGATTTTTCAATTAGTTCTTTCAGCTTAGTTACTGTAGTTTTTGAGCTGTTCTCTGCCAACCTGAATGCTAAATAATAATGGCTTAAGGAATATTCATTTATTAGTATGAATCATGGTGGATTTAAAAAGCAATGGTTTTCACATTAAAGATGTTACTCATAAAAGCTATAACTGATATTTCACCATGCACCCATTTTCCTGGAATCCTGAAGGCTGGTATTAAACATGATGAATCAACAATTCCTTTTGACAAACCGCTGTTTCTCCACAAGGTCACTGCCTGTTGTCAGAGCAGAACAGGTTTGTGCATTTCAGGACATGTTGGGACTTGAAGCTTGGAAGAGAGGACATCATATTCTCTCCCCTGAAACACTCTCCCAGTTATCCTCCCACTCTTCCAAAGTTAGTTAATGTGATAAAACTGCTATCTAAGTCTTCTGAAAATTTATCTTGTAATGAAAACACTTTTCCACTAATGCTGTAGGAGTTTGGGGCTGGTAGAGTACCCATTAGATGCTGGTACTACTGCTTGAAAAGATGGGAAATCTTATTTTGCAGTTGTTTTAGGTGCCATATTACTTTTGTGAACTGGCAAAATTTTACTTTGCTTCACTAGGAAGTTGATCAAGTTAAACTTAGATTAGATATTAAGAAAAAAGTTCTTCACTGTGAGGGTGGTGAGGCACTGGCACAGGTTACTTGGGGAAGCTGTGGATGCCCCATCCCTGGAAGTGTTCAAGGCCAGGTTGGATGTGGCTTGGAGAAACCTGGTCTGGTGGAAGGTGTCCCTGCCCATGGCAGGGGAGTTGGAGAAAGATGATCTTTAAGGTCTCTTCCAATCCAAACCATTCTATGATTTTATGATTCACTAAGAAAAATAATGGTAAGGCAATGTTGAAGATACATAAAACAGGATCCCACTGCAGCAGTTGCTCTGTACTGAACTAAAAGATTTTTTTTTACCTTCCTCGATGCATCATTTATCTTTTGCATAGAAGTAGGGATAAAAGCATCCAGAGAAAATGGAAATGTCAATCAGACAGTCTCTGTATATTGGTGTCCTAACTTCCATTTTACAAGTATCATGAAAAAGAGATGCTAAATGTAGAGATGCTAAAAATAATGATTGAGATTTTTTTTGTAGGAGGTGATAAGAATTTACTCCCAAGAATTAAAATTATGATAGGAAAATGGCTATTATTCAAAGAAGACGGGGAGTAGAAATATGAAAAGGAAATGTTACATTGTTTAAAGCTGAGTTTAGAAAAATTGTACCACAATATTTCCGATTAATATAAAAATAAGAGTTTGCATTTGTGGATGAAGGGGTGGAGGAGGAAAGAGGGAAAAAAAATAAAAAATATGAGAAAGAAATGGCCAACCAGGACATGCATGGTCAGGGAACATGGGAAAACAAGAGGATGTGCTGAGAAAGAGAAGTCTTGGAAGGGTCTCTGGGATATACAGGAACTGGAAAGGGACCCTATGAATAAATTCCACACAGCTTCCGTATTTTAACACTGGAAGCCCCAGACTTAAAAAAACTGGCCTTGGGCAAAAGGCAATTCATGGCTGGGGTGAACGAGAGCAGCTCCAAGATTTCATGGGTGAGTGAGGAGAGTGACGTTTTAGATGAAGATTAGGGAAGAAGAATGAGAAGAGATGGTAGAAACTGCAGAGGAATGAAAGTAGGAAAAGCAGGGGAAAACAACTAAAGAAACCATTAAGCACCAGAACAGTGGAGAGGAGGAGGGTGAAAAATGCTCTATTATAAAATTATTGTTTTGTTCCAGTAAGCAATTATTAAATGTCTTATTTTTACTTCATTATGTATTTTATCTTATTTTCTCGTAAGTGTAGATATCCTCAGTTGTCATAAAAAGTGACACTCAGGAGAAAATTTCTGACTGTTTGCAAACAACTCTTTTCCCAGCCAAGTCTGACTTTGTACACTCTTTGGTTTTTTTTTACTAGAAAGGTTGTGTTTTCTAAGACTGTCTCTATCTTTGTGGATCTTCTCCTGAAAATTTTGTTTTTCTATAATCTTTAATCCTAATTTTGAGATAAAGGAAAACAAAAATATCTAGATCCTTCCTCTCATACTGACTTAGTCTTCAATAAACACTTAGAATAGTTTATTTTATAAATATGTATGTAATTTGCAGTTTGCAGTCACTGCAAATGAATAAATACGTAGATTAATATTCTTGTGTTAATATACCACAGCCTCAACTCCAACAGAGTGCTTACCTGAGTTACTTTTTCTTTTTTTTACTATTTCAGATCTTAAGAGGGCTAAGAGGTGGCTCTGGTTTGCTGCTGGCCAAAGCATAAACCTAAAACGCAATAAAACTTTTTTCCAAAAGTTAAAGATTAAATAAAGATAAATGTTTTAAAACAGATTATTGTCCAAGGAAAGGAAAAAAAGATATAAGTAAATCCTTACAGCTTCCTTTCACAGCTTTAACACTGGAAATAATCAAAAAGCCCACACCTCACTACCAGGTACATTCTTTGAAGCCTCTATTTATTGAATGCAATAAATACTTAGGAGTTATCAGTATCTGTTGTAACCTGGCAGTATTCTCAGAGAGAGGATTACTAATTGATTAATGGAGAACTACTGAGTCAGAGGTACTTCAGAGAGTGTCCCAGTTACAGTGTTAATAATGGTGCAAGCCAAGGAGAGGGCAGGAATTTATCCTTGAGATCCAGCTCAAAGATGGCACCAAAATGCCAACAGCTCCTTCTACCCGGCTTCGAGTTGAAAGGGCTGAGAGCTTCCGCCTTGGAAAAAAAAAGCCAACAGACAAAGATGCTTTAGTTCAAATATGCCAAGTGCATAGGTAACCTCCCCCAAGCTAGAAAGATTTCCTCGTTGTTAAACCAGACCTTGACCTCAGATATACCATAACACACACCAGCCAGGCACAAAATGGGTTTCTAGCTCTTAACCTAGAGATGGCTGCTGGGCAAACACACCCAAAATTATGGTCATCATAATGCTTACAGATTAGTCCACAACCCTATTTGAAATCCAAATACTCTAGTTGCTTTCTGAAAAACTTATCAAAATCATCTTCTTAGCCTTTTGTTTGATGCTCAAAAAGCACGTAGGGTTTGAAGTGTGGTATCAGCTGCAATTAAAGACATTTGCAAATAGCGAATACTCTCTGTCTGATTCCTTCTCGAAGAAGCAGGTGTTGTGGCAAAATTTTTGAGTGCAAAAACTGTATGTTGACAAACACAACGCTGCACCATAGGAGAGGCTAAAAGAGGCAGAATATTTACAATGCTGTGCTTAAAAACTTGGAGCTGTTTTCCAAGCTTTTCATCCCTCAAAACATTATATATGATAATAATATGTATTTATGTGTTTGTATTTATATTCATGTGTGTGTCTTGCACTGCAGTAGAAAAAAAAATTATTTTTTTAAAGGGAAACTGATATTTCAATATTCTTATGCAGCTATGCTGGGGCGCAGTTTCCAGTGTGAAATAGATATCACTAAGGCAGGTAACATTCAGCAGTCGATGGTGAAACTACAGACTTTTTCGTATAAAATTCCATACAGCAAACTTATTGCATGCTTCAATATTCTTATTTGAGGCCACTTCTGACTTTTATGATCACCCTAATTCAAACTTAAGTAACAGAGAATGTGTCAATACAACTTTCCCTTTAAGTATTGCTAAGGAGCATGCAGGAGCCCACAGGTTTGCTTAACTGGCCCTGCAACCAACACTGCTAACAATAAAACCAGAAGTTCAAACTCAGTTCCTTGCTTTCAAGTATGCCCTTCAAACAGCAAATACCAGTTTATCATCCCCCTAAAACAGGGTGCATGTTAACCAGGAGTAAATCCAGCATTTCTACACCAAGGTACTTTGCACACAAGATACCAAATCATTTCACCAAATTTTTTAACACATAATTTCTACCAACAGTAACAGCTACTCACGGCATATATGTGTGTGCACGTGTGAATGTGTCTCAGAGACACACAACCTCCCCCACCCTGTGTTTTCAAGGACCATAACATTCTGCCTGCTTCCTAGTCCTGCAAATACCCTTGAAGTGGAATAATGTTTAACAAAGGGCAATGCTGCAGGAAAACCGCCGGCGAAAGGAAGGGTGGGGGAAGTCAGTCAAAGCATTCTGATGAATATTTTTGTACCTCCAAAGACACAACTATTATACAAACATTGACCTATTTGTCAAGCAATCACAGTTTACTATTGCTTAAAGGTCACAGGAGTTTCCAAGATTATTAAGTAATGCATGGAACCAAGGACCAAGGATATTATTTAAACAGTGGAGGTAACTTTTGTTAGTGAAGGACAATATGATGACAATGTCCCTTTATTTTCCCTTGAAATTTGGCTGAGTTTGCAGTGTATTATAGTAATGGCTCTTTTCAGCTGAAAGAGGGAACTCTGCTGCGAAAATGGGGCTCAACACTACAATAAAATATTACCCTGATTTTTTGTGTACTTTTGTCAGTACACGATTTTTATTTTTTACAGGAATTTCTGTGATGTTAGCGAGTAGCAGTGTGTCCCATACATAAATGAATGCAATGATCTGTCTGTCTTTATGTTGAGGATGACGAGTCAGCGCAAAAAGTGCTTTGCAACAATTTAGAGTATGTGTTGTGCACACACTGACAGGAATCAGGAGAATTTTGTAAAGCTCAGTATCTATTTAGGCTCCTGTTAAGACATTCTTGTTCCAATAAATACTGCACCTACTGCTTCCCAGTGGCTGCAGTTCCTTTAGCTCTCAGTAGGTCTTCAAGATCACCTCTTCATTGACCTCCAGAGGTGTGCAGCTCTAGCTGTCCCCCAGACCCAGGGATTCAAGCTGCCCACATACAGTTCAGCATAGTTTTCCTCCTCTGACTCACAGCAAGTTTCTGCTAAGTGACAGTCATTATCCTGTTACCTTTGTCCTGGAACAGACCCACAGCTCAGGGATTAATGTCTTCAGCAAAATCATCTCCCAAATGGTTCATTATCAAATTATTGCTGTTCCCAGCCCAGAAACCCCTCCCAGTGTATTTTCCCTGTAGATGTACTTTGCTGAAGGGCTGTTACACTGTGGCACTCCACAAGAGCCTTCAAAGGAGGTAATCACCCAACCTCCACCAGTACCTCCCAGTGCTGTAAAACAAAACCTACCATGGCTCCCATATTCTTCACCAGTTACAAAACATAAATCAACGTGGTCCCCAAAAGGTGGATATTTGGAGAACAATGCCTTTCCTAAATAATCCTCTGTCTCTCCTAAATAATCCTCTGCCTCTCCACATTGCAGAAAACTGGTTAACCAGGGCCATCATCAAGAATAAGACTAAGAAGTAGCAGAATTAACCCCTCTCACAAGATCTGCCCCATCTGATGAAGAGGATTGTGCCCCACAAGCATCAAGCTCCAGGCAGCCACCTTTTTGAGATCAAGAAGGACATTTCCCCACCTCAAAAAGCAGCCACAAGGTTGTTCTGAGATCTCCAGTGGGCTGGGCCTGGGAACTTCATCAGAAACCACAAGTCAGATAACTTAAAAGGGTTTTTTTTCCCATCACTGAAATAATCAATAGCTCTCTTTACATCTAAAATATGCAGCAATGCAAAATTGGAATATTGTGGAAGTGAATAATTACTGACAGAATTTCTGATTTAAGCTAAACACCAAGAAGAGCAGAGTCATGAATTGGGATGGATTCTAGCACCCACTGCAATATTTCTGCTTGATGTTACTTGGCTCCTGTTAGTTCATTTTTATGAACATTTATTTTTGGAAGTCACCACTAATGTTCTGCTCAATTACAAAAGTGTCAGGGTCTTCAGTGACAGATTCAAGAAGGAAAGTAAAAGAAGAAACTTCAGAGGACTAGTGAGAATTTTAAAAATTCTAGTGTTATTCCTCTGCAAACCATGACTGAGTCTGACCTCTTATGAAAATGTCTATAGGTCTCTTAAAATAATGAATAAAATGAATTACAAAAAAATGAATAAAAGTATGATCTCTTCTACATGAAAGACAGCCACCTGCCAAGAAGTGTTGGGTCACGTGACAGGGCAGTTGAATTTATCATCAAAACCAAAAAAATATGTTACAAAGAACACCAATAAAAAGGCAGTGTCTTTGGACAATAATTTCACATTACACAACTACATCACAGGATGGCTCTGTCATTCCAAGAGACACGATTTCAGTCATTAGCTCAAGTGATCTGTGGAGCAAATAGGTACCTAATGAATTTGGTGAAAGTCTAGCCAGAACCAGAACCTCATGTCTGACCTTAGGGATGAAGAAAGATGCTGCAGGGGCAGGAGGAGAAAGAATTCATGATTAATGAGGCTGAAAAATAGAGGATTATGCCTGGTAAATCCTAGATACAGTACTGAGAGCTACCTTGCTACTGAAAACTTAGCGGCATTTGAAAGGGCATGCAGTAACTTTATTCTCCCTTATCCCAGTATAACACGAGAGGCGTATTCATTTGTATACCCTGCAGACTCCTGCAATAAGCCATTGCCAAGGGCACTGTCTGCCAGACCCACCCTTGCCTTCCCTATGATGTAGAGGAGAAAAGCATGAAGTGAAAGCGGGGAAGTTCATCTCTCTGGATGCACCCTGATGGCGCTGCAGTGGGCGTGTCTGCTCTGGCAGCACCATCCCCGCACCCGCTCCTGGTGCAGGGCAACGCCGGCAGGAGATTCCATACCAGGTCACGAAGGCAGGAGATCCAAATTCATGGGGTCTAGCACCCAAATCCTCTGTCAGCATCCAGCAGCAGCATGTGGCACAGGCCCCACGCAGAACTAAGCTCCAGTGGGTCCTACAGCTGTGCGTGGTACCTGAACCTCACTGCTGCCAGCCCTCCTCACTGACTCACCTCAGCACAGACAGGAACATCTAGGAATGTAAACTGATGCAGGGGAATTTAATAAACCTTGAACCTACATGAAAATAAGACTAGGCTTCCCTCATTCTTTCTTATCCTCGGTGTTCAATAAAAAAATATTTAAAAAAAAAATAAAAACCTAAGCAATCTGTAGAGTATAAATCATGACTTGATAAATGTAGGTCCTTAGAAGCCAGTTGTGTAAATACAGATACACCTGCAGGCCCTGATAACCAGATTAGCAGCAACAGCTGCCAGACCACGCATCAACAACCAAGAGATATTGTTGTGTCCTGGCCAAAGAAGTTTCCAGATTGGCTCTCAGGTGCTTCCCGTACATCACTGTTAGCGAGAACAATGCATCATGAAAGTAGATGATCTTCATTGATCTTGAAAACTTAACATTTTTCTCCTTGGATGTAGACAATGGGGCTTGACACTAACATTAGTTCACAGCACCTCCGCTGTACAAAGGGATTGGACTTTGCTGGCAGCTGGGAAGGATTTCTGTGAAAACAAAAAGAGGGGTGTCTGGATTTGGTATGACCTCATATTAAAATGTATAACCTTTTTGGATAAAAACCCACATTAACTGATTCATAGGTGTCCTGCCACACCTGTTCTTATTGATGATTAGAAACTAAAATTAACGTTCCTTCTTGGCAAAACTCCACTTGAATCACACAACAAAATCTGATGAGCCTTAGAGCTCGTAGTAATACATGCCAGAGCCAAAAGTACACAAAGAAGGCACAGACCTGGGAGGGGCTGGGGGAAAGATAGATGTCTGTGTTTGGGAAAGAAGCTCTGTGTCCCTAAAAAGCTTGGAAAACAATATTACTGACTACACTTCACCACTTCCCCACTATGCTTGCTATTCTTTGTAGAAAATACCATAAAATCTGGATGCTTCTGCACTGTTGGGGCTGTGGAGCTGAGCAGGACCTAACACAGTCCCATTCCTCCTCAGGGGTGCCAGTCCCAGCAGGGTTGATGTGGTGGGCAGAGCCAAGGGTTGGTAACAGGGTCCTCTGGCAGTCCCCCAACACACCAAGGCATGGAGCAAGGCCAGGGATCATCCAAGGGACCCGTCCAGGAGCAGAAGGACATGGGGTCAGAGAAAGAGTTGGAGATTTCACTCCTATGGCATTGTTGGGAAAAGGTCTGACAGCCCCAGGCTGAGCTGAAATGGAGCTCCTGGGCCGTGGGCAGGGATGGGTGGAGGCTGGGCTGGGCCAGTAAGTGCCCTTAGGGTCCTAACAGCTTCCTTTATAGGAAAATACTTGAAAAACTTCATAACCTGATACACCAGATATATGTGATGATTCTACCCCAAAAGACCCAGGCAAGAACTAATCATCTGTGAACTAATCTTCCATGATGGATGTGAGGCCACAGACCAAAAAATGTGTCTCAGATCAGCTCTAGTGAGCCAGGTGACTCCTTTCTTGGCAAGTACATCTATTTCAACCTAAAACAAGGCAAAAATAATACAAGTTAAAATGATGATGGGGTAGGGAAAGCAGAGTGGACATCTGTTCCAAACAAAATAACTGAAAGAATCCAGGATTGTTGGATGCTGAATGTCTGTTGTTTTGCCTACAAATTCTGGAATGGTGATGCAGAAATATGGGCTCTCCTCTTTGGGTGAACTTGTGTGAGGCCGGTTCAGCCCTCACGTTTCCAGTCAAGTCTCACTGCATTGCAGATACAGTTGGAAAATAATAATTAATATTCATCAAAGAAATTGCTTTATTATAAGATGCATTGACATGCTGTAAAAACATGTAAAAAATAATTTTAAAATACTTGAAAGCTGATGCTAGCTTGTTGTGGCCTGTTGTGAAGCACTTATAAATTGGAGTACTTACAATAGTTCATGCATGTCTCTGCATGTTAGAGCAGCACATCAGAGAATTTATTTATCATGAAAAAAAAACCCAAACTCTGCTAAGTCATTTTAGTGCTTATAAAGGTTGCTGTCGTTTACAATTCTGCTAGATTTTATAAGGCACAATACCAGATTGTCACAGGGGAAAGGCTTGCAGATTCAAGTCCTTATTCTTCCCTCTAGCGAGTGCTGGAACCAGCACATTTGGGACACAGAGGTTACGTCAAAGCCTTCCAACTCTTTGAAGGATAATTACCATACCTGCATAATCACATGGTCTGCCTTCTACACATTCATGTTAAGGAGAGCACATTAATCTAACAAACACCCAGCGGCTGACAATTTATATATATAAATATATCTCTAACAGGTCTCTGTAAGATGCAGTACTCCACCTAACAGCTGCAGAAAACTCCTTGCCACATTCCCAATCCTTCCATGGAAAGGCCTGTACAATGATTTTCCAACCTGCCATACTAGGAAGGAATGTTGAAGGTTATGATGCTGTTGATTGTCACTTTCTGTTGTTTCAGTAGACAACCAAGACCACTAGTTTATTGTAGGTTATATAAGAATTACAAAAGGTAGCCAATAATTAATATCCTAATCACATGACTTATGCTCCAGAACTTGTAAATATGCCCAGAGGTCATCTAAACTGATGCATGGTTCAAGGGGAGGATGTGCAATGACATTTATGATCCATGCAAGGCTCTCCTCAGCAAACGATCCTCAAAACCAATAATGGATGTAGGATTACCTGCAGGTCTTGGTGTAGTAGACTTAGCAGAGCTGTCTCTCTCTTCACTGTCTGGTTCAGCATCCAGAGACTGTAGCGCCATGCATCAGCAAGGCTCCTCTCTTTGGTATCTGTATAAAGGCAGGGAAATTATCCAATCCAGTGGCAAGTACCAACTGGCCTTTTCCTGGTAGTTGTCCCTCCTGTGTCAGTCCATGTTTTCAAAACTGGAAACATACAGAAATCTCAGCAATACCAAAAAATTATGTATGTCCCAACAGACATGGTGGTCCCTGTGCTCTCTTTCTATCCAGTACAGAGTGGACATGAAGACACAACCACACGACCTCTCACATGTGACCTCTGCTGTCTGTGCCCTGGGCTCCTTCCATCTGGGTTACCAAGGTCTGCTCTGCTGCAGCCCTTAGGAGCCTGCACCTGCTTTCAGTTTCTCTCTGCATGTAATTCCAAATATAAGCTTTTATCTCTAAACTCCTCACCTGCCTGGTATATGAGAGCTGTCATAGTGCTGTGCTGCCAGGCTGCTGAGCCAAGGACACTGGAAGGAGGAGTCCACAGGAAGCCAGCACTCCTGGGTACAACTCCAAGCCTGTCCACATACCCCAGAAAATGGGGGGACAAGAGAAGTGTTTTGATGGAGGAATTAGGGAAATGAGAGTGTCGAAACACATAAATACAAGACACAATTCTTGGTCTGCAACTAAAATCAATAGCCATATATCCTGGATTGAGATTGATGTATGTTCCCATGTTTCAGAGACCTACTGACAAAGCCTATGTTATTGTAGCACTGTGTTTTCTCAGCCTGTGTCCAGAAGAGCTAAGACTTCATTAAAAATCCATTGTCAAACAGACTCTATGAATGGATAATAGCCCTAATAAATTTTATTACTTACTGTAAAAACAGTAACATAAACAAAGCACATTAAGCAAGTCCTTTTACCTACAGAAAATGTATCAGAACTATTCTCCTCCAAGATATAATGAGATTAAGATTTCATTTTCAAAACAGAAGAAAATAAGTCTTTTACCT
Source organism: Picathartes gymnocephalus (assembly GCA_013390045.1). Lineage (NCBI taxonomy): Eukaryota > Metazoa > Chordata > Aves > Passeriformes > Picathartidae > Picathartes > Picathartes gymnocephalus. The sequence continues at coordinate 93,608 of WEKY01035207.1, forward strand.
GGGGGAGATCTGACTCTAAGTCAGCAACATGTCTGTTGTGTTTTTTGTTTGCTAATTTTGTTTATTTGTTTTTTGTTCTATCAAGTGGCAAATTTTCCTCAGTAATAAAGAAATGGAGCACACTAGTTTTAGTACCTACTTAAAAGTAAAGCTCAACTACACACTAAAACATCAAAAGACAAATTGTTGCATTTTTAAAGCAATTAAAGTATTTTCTTTAATCTTTCATACCGCATAAATATTTTTGAAAACAGTAACATGCATATATTCATGCAAAATTTAAGGAGCCATAGATCCTACTGTCAGCCTCTTCATTTCATATACTTATAAATATGGCACCTAAATAAGTTCTAAACTCAGAAGCAGCCTATGCAACCCTTGAAACAGCATTTTCATGTGGGGAAAGAGAGTTTTGGACTAGTGCTGCAATGGAGGCATGAAGTCACACAAGTTCTTGCAGATTCAGTTTGATATCTGCAAAACGGGAGATTAATCCCCTCCAACTGCTGAGCATGTGACTGATGTAAGAAACCATTGAAACCAAGGAGGGTTCCCACTGTGTTTGGCAGGACTTGAGCCCCCACGGTTTAAGCAGGACAAGAAATGGAATTTCCCTGTCAATAATTTTGCTGCCACTGCAGCAGCAGACTGAGGTGTCGGCATGAAGGATCTCAGTGTGAGTCTGATCCAAAGGTGAATCTGTGTCCACTCTCTGGGCTTCGTGGTGAAAGCACACATGGCCTCTGATGGTTTCACTCCTGGGGGTCTCCCATGCCTGACCCCAAGCACTGAACTCTCGGGAGCCCGTGCTCTGCCTGTCCCTGCATTTCACCCTGCAAGGGTCTATAAGGCTAAACTCACTGGCTGCCCATTTTTATGAATGGGTCAACTGCAATAGCATCACCTTTGTGCATTTTGAGTGGCTGCTTTAACCTTCCCTGTGAAGAGAAGAACACCCAACCACCCTTGCCATGAGAGGGCAGCAATAAGGGACTGTACCGGCTTTCTGGTGGGACCATCTTTTGTGTTCACATATCAAGGATTCTGCACACCTAGGAACATTGTACCTCATCACTGGAACTCCACTCACACAACTTGTTGAGACTCTTTATTAGTCAGAGTGCAGCTCCTCCCTGCAACTCCAGTCCTAAGCTACCCTGAATCCCACTAACCTGAATCATGGGGAGAGCCATGGTGAAGTGGTCAGAACTATCTGTCTGAACAAGCTGATAACGCTCTGAGATGTGTCAAATTCCTATCCAGTGTGCCCAGCTTGGTTTTGCTGAGATCCTCTAAGTTGTTTCACCAGCTTCTTTTATCATTACTGACATAGAAGATAAAATTTTTATTAAAGTCTACTTAAAAGAAAGCAGTTCTTCAGCTCTGGGAGAAAAGTGTTTTCTTCCTAGGTGGGAACTGCTGTCTACCTAATCTCTTATGGGGCCAGAAGCAGGGTGGTAAATGCACAATCCTCTGCAGCACCACAGGAGGGACTCATGCCTGGGTGGGACAGCAGTGAAGTATGGGCTGAGTTGGCTCAGAGTCCAGATTCCCCATAACTCCTGTGTTATCATTAATATTCCAGATCTCCTCAAAGTCAAAACACCAGAACCTCTTCGTTCTAGTGACAAAATCCAATACCCAGTGAGGGAAATTCACCATTTGGGGAGAAATCCAAACTCCAGGTCTTTAGCTGAGGATACACTCTCCTTTCATTTTGATTTACACGTCATGTAGTTGGAGGGGAATTAATGGTAGTGAAAAAGGAATAAAGGCATAGCATGAAGGGGGCAGAATTTCCCTGAACTACAGCTGGTAAGGGAAAAAAAATGTGTTTCATTCTAGATAATACTTAGGGGGAAAAATTCTTTTTTAACTTTCAGAAGACAATACTATTTTGAAGTGCATATAAACAAAAATATTTGGTTTTTAGTCCCCAGATTTTAGACAAAGGCTGAGAGGAGGAGGAAGTGATGGAGTGAGGGAGATGGAAGAAATGTGTATTAGTGTTCCAGACTTCCTAAGAATAAGAGTGAGAGAAGAACCTTGTTCTTATGAAAAGCCTAATGGGTGACAGTAGTGGCCATTTCAGCAGAAAACAAATCAGCCAACTGTAAGATAATATTGTATGGGCATGGATTATCTCCTCAGGATACTACACAGTAAAGGACTTAACTTTCTTTTTTTTATTATTCTTCCTGGAGATGTGTTAAAGCAGGGGTCCAAACCTTACCAAATAAAAGAAGAATGGGTTTGGAGCAGGTCTCTGCTACTTCAGTTTCTGTCTTTAATCCAATCCAGAATCCAGGCTTTACAAAATCAATGTCTATATTCAGCTTTGATTTCAGAGTTCCAGGCCAACTCTTTCATCAATTCCTGTGTCCATCAGACAGGCGTTTCTCTAAAACCATCTACTACACAGCTACACTGCAATCTCAGCTTTCCCCTGTACTCCAAGCTGTAAATCACATCCACCACCAAACTCTCCATAAAAAGAGCTTTCAACCCAGAATGTGAACTGGTCTGTTGCTTTACTGAAAAGCAAGGATAAAACTAACATTTGGAAATTGTCCACAGCATGCTTGCAGAGCTGCAAGAGGTCTGCTCCTGCCCTTGCCCTTGCTTTGCATGAGCCCCCTCCAGACCCACAGCCCGCGGGCCCTCCCTTGAAGTTCCCTCTGCAAAGGAGAGGAGCCGGCATCCCACAGTGGGGCTGGAAGGAGCCCTGTGACATCACCTGCACTATCTCTCTTCCCCAAGGTGTCTAAAGAAGTAATTTAAGGGTTCTCTGATGGATCAGAGATAGCCACCCAATTTGTTTGGAGAAAGTATATGAAAGCTTTCCTGCTTCAGAAGACCAAAGAGCCAGGCTAAACCTTCCAGGGTGATACTCCTCTTACTTCCTGGCACTTCATTTTTTTGATTCAAACTTGAAAATAGAAGACCTTTTTTTCACATTTTTGTCTCATGTTTATTGGGGAATTGTGTAAGAAGAGAGAGGCATTGAAACATTTCAAACTTACAGAAACCATCTGTGCAAGACTGAACTTAAGTGAAGATGAAAAATCAAAAGCGGGCAGTTGTGTTCTTGTTTATCCCAATCTCACCCACCCACATGGTAGCAAAATAGGCACCATGCCGAAACTTTGTGGCAAGAGGCTATTGTGTGGGCTTAGAATAATTTAAGAATTGATTGTCAGCTTGTTTCTTGGCTTCCAGCTATGAAATAATGCTCTAACTAGAGTGCAGTGCACTGAAGGACTCATTACAGACTTTAAAGCTGTCTCATTTTCAATTATGAATATTAAAAAGAAATGCTATGAGTCACTTCAGTGTTATAATTAATACTCTAGGTTTTGGGTTGGTTTGTTGGTTTTTTGAGGTCTATTTTAAAGACACTTTCATAGCTTATTCCTGAGTTAGTTCCCAAAAACCAAACACTGTTCCTGTTTATATCAGCGGGGAAATTCCCAGTGAAAAAACTAATCAGACCCAAGTTAATGAAAACAACACCCCCATGTAAAACAAAGCTTTAGCCTTAATCTTCTAGCATTGCCTACTTGTGTACATCCAAGACAAAATTTTATAGCCTGCATGTTCCAACCTTAAAAAAAAAATCCTGATTATTTATTTATGCCCTTTTTGTTTAAGAAGTTAAATCCCCAGAGCATCTCAATTTAGATCAAAAGCAAGCTACCAAACTTCACCTGGCACACCTGTGCTGTGTGATTTCTTAATTACCTGCCTAACATTCCCAGAGCTACGAGGCAGGGATGCAGGAGTCGTTTAGCACACAGTCAGGTCTCTGAAATGCGCCTCGTGTAGCAGAGCCTTTCCAGAACGCCCGAGGTGGTAACCAGCACTAAACGATCCTGCATCCCCACAGACACTTGCCTTTCAGCAAATTGCTTTCTCACAGGTTTCAGAAGTCAGGGACCTATGGTGGGCCAAGAAACATGGGGGAAAATGAGGGATTTATGAGCTTCTTGAGGAAGGTTTTCCCCTACCTAGCAAAAGACATGAAGTGGTTTTATGTCACTAGATTTGAGCTGCATTCCACTAAGACCAAAGACCAGGACTAGGCCTGTTACGGGTTTTTATTCCTGATGCTTGATATTCAACTAGCTGGGACCAGGGCAGAGTGTGACCACCTATGCCAGATGCCAGGGAAGCCTCCAGGTGGAAGCCCTGGGCAAGGAGAACATCAAAGAGACAGCCAAAGCAGGAGAATGTGGCCGGACAAGGACAAGGCTGATTTGAAGAGGCACACATCAAGCTTTTGCTGAGACAACTCTACAGGATGCTTCTGCATAAAAAAACCCTCTCTCGTGTGTCAGGTGTGACTGCCACTTTGCTCTAATGCTCACTGGTTGTTGGCATATCCCTTGTCCAGAGGAGGAACATGCACATTTTGTCACAGATGGGCTCGAATCACCCACAATGTTCATTTTGCACAGGCACTGATGATTATGGACATGCAGGAGAAGCTCAGTCATGTCTTCAGCCTCTCTAATACGGAGCACTTGTAGTGGGATGTCCTCATAGTGTATGTCCTGTGTGAATATTTTTGTACTTTGATAGGGGATTCACTATAATTTCTCATTTATAGTGGCTTGGATAGTAATTAGGCATCAAACATTACAGTTTCTTTGGCCATTTCAGTAGAGTAATTTTATTAATTGGCCGAAGCAATGACTCTCTTACCCTGAATGTAATTTAAACTGCCAAGAGCTGATGGCCTTTCTGTTGGTACAGTGAAAATATACAGCTCTGGAAGGAAGTTAAAGGTAAGTATTAGCATTTATAGTTTATATGTCTCCATAGCACACAGAAGACCCACAACCATCAGGATTCTTTACGTGTAGGAGATGAAACAGATGAATAACACCCAAGTTAAATAGATGCAATAAATTGCAATAAGTGTGACAGCAGCCTTTCATCTACAAGCAGGTCATTCATTGTGGCTCACCATTAATGGAGACAGAAAGAAAACATTACATTTTATTACAAAAATGTGTGTCTTCTTATGGAAGATTTCAGGAGAAAACATTTTTGTTATCTCCTTCAAAATTAAATTTTTGGTTAAGAAGCATTTTCATTGCCAAGAAAATTGCCAAAAAATGCAAAGTCACAACTGGGATCAGAGATACACTGAGAAGATTCTGTGCAGGACTTGTTTCAAGCAAAAAAAAATCTCTAGTGGTAACACCCTCCTGATATGATGCAGGAACACAGGAGCCAGTAAATTTTATTTTGCGAAGTCCTCTAGGATTAAAATTTCAAATAATTTTACAAGGGAGATTCTAGGGTCTCCTAGAGTAAATAAAATCAAGGAGGGGTTCAGACACATGGAGTTTGGGTTAATCAGGAAACTAATTAATATTCAACATCTAATTTTAGTACTTCCATGTACTCTTGAAGACCCAACCAATAAGACTTATCATTAGGTTTTGAAATTACAATATTTTTCAAAAATTCTTTGAGAAATGCTGGGGCATGGAGATGTGTTTTAAAACCAAGGCACTTCATACCAAGGCATTTCCCAGCTTCCTACGTGCAATTAAAAAAAAACGAGAGTTATCAACAAGAAATCTATCTGCTAAAAGTTAATGAGGAACATCTGTTGGTATACTGGGAGAGACAATGGAAAAATGGGTGGGAAATTCCAACTTTAACTATGCTGCCACTCCCACAATATTCAAGTCAACAGAAAAAAAACTGTCAGCAAAAGGTCAAAGTCATTAGTAGACATTTTTTCATCTACAGAGAGATAGAGAAGACACCCATAATTTCAGAGAAATTATTTTGGATTTTCCAAAGTTCTCACATTAATTTATTTCATTAAGCTGCCTATCTTTTGAAACAATGTTTTAAAGGCTTGGGAGAATACCATGTACCCACCACTGTAAGTGAGCAAAGGGCTCAGATTCACAAAGTAACTCAGTTTTAAAAAAGCCTCTTAACATCAGCCAAGTCAAAATCATTGGCAATGCCCCATAGGTTCATGATCCCAAGCCAGTTGCAAGGCACATTATCTCAGGTAACACTCTTTCAGAGTGGGAAAAATCCTTATATTTGCCACTGGCTGAGGCCATACCCATGAGCCATTGCGGCTGCTTAACCGACGCACAGAAGTTTGTAAGATTACCACAATTTGAATGTGCCTGTGAATCCTCAGATCATTCATGATCTAAGGCAAATAGATGAATGGTGATGCAAAATGCTCCCAGCATGCAGGGAGTCAAGAGGTGGGTTTATGTGCAGTTCTTCAAATACATTCAGCGTGTTTGTCCCGAAGGACGCCTTAGAGTATGTGCTTTAATGAGTGAGGATGAGAAGTGCTGATGTGCTCTACTTCATGATCTTAATAACTTTGTTCAATTGAAAGGCTTTTTTTATCCACACTTTATAGGAAATTTAGCTCTTCCAATCTGTGAACCAGGTTTCCATCCCAATTTTATGTAGTATTGACTATAGTGTGATTGAGACTAAAAATGGAGAAAAATCCATTACTAGGCTTATGGTTTTCTTTCTTACCAAGCTACTTATTCAGGAAACAAATAGAATCAGCAGATACTATTTACAGGCATGACAATAGATTTTCCTAGCTCTGGGATAACTGTTGAAGTTTGCATTTGTAAAGGTAAGTCTAGGTTTAAAACTCCTGTTAAGAATGTTTATGGGATTCAAATAAATTACTTCAGGGATTTTTTAAGCAGACAAACCATTCTTAATCATGAACATTTTTGCGTAAATATCATCTGTCATCCTTGGTTGCTATCCCTACCTATCAGATATAGTGGCTATTCCACTGTTCCCATCATTCCATTTTTCTGTTGCTTTAGATTATTATAAAACTGGATAAATGTGAAACTGAATTATCATGGAATCAATAGAATATGTTGAGTTGGAGGGGACCCATCAGGATCACTGAGTCCAACTCCTGACCCTGAGCAAGACACCCCAAGAATGACACCATGTGCCTGAACTCAGGCTTCTTGAGCTGAGACAGGTTTGGTGCTGTGACCACTTCCCTGAGGAGTGCAATTAGGCCCAATGCACAGGAGCTTCATAGGTACTTCTGGAAACACCAGCTATTGTTGAGATTACTCAATTATTCCCATTTTAGGGTTCCAGTGCTGATGACTAGACTGAACATTGACATGTCAGACACTTGTCTAAACTTGAAATATCTTCTTTGGAAAACTTCAGCCAAAGGACTTCACCTACTACCAATAACAAGACTATGGAAAAATACCTGCTTTGTCCATGTTAAAACCATGTGATAACCCCCTTTTTTCAAAACTTTAATGCTTTGGAAAACACGCTTGAATTTTGGCATTAGGATGTGAGCTATCCCTGAAACACATCCTTTACTGCCTCTGTACATATCTACAAAACCTACACCAAGGAATTATTGCAACCATTAGAAAACCACAGGTCACACAAGAACCATGGACTTCTGAGACCTCAGTCATTCCCTGAAGGTATATCCGCAACATCAGTATTTTGGGTTGGAGATAAAGAGATCTTGCCTTGTCTTGCTGCTCCGAGTAACTGCAAGCTATTTCCATCCATTTCGGGGTACTCTAAAGGGCAGGGTTACCTGTGCTTTCAACTTCCTTGGTGAAGAATATGGAAATAGGTCTCTGAGCTGGAAGTGGGGAAGAAACAGGGAGAAGACAGAAGCAAATGAAGAAACTAAACTGAGGAGCTGGCCAGAAACCTAAGGGCAGCCTGGTGTTTGTTTCAGAAGACAGACATGGGGAGGCCAGAGCTTAATGCCAGTAGTGTGTGAGAAAGCACAGGGTGGGAGCCAGTGAGGAAGGGAACCTTGAATTATGGCTGAAAGACCATTAAAACTAGAAGATCTGAGGGACTAAAGATGATAGAGCAAGAAGACTGGGACTTCCCCAGCAACAGAGAAACCTGAAGGAAACTGTGTACCTGGGCAAAGAAATTAGGAGTAGTTAATATTCCTGTCCCAGTCTTGTTTGGCACAGTAAAAGTGGAAAAGCTAGAAAAATAGTACATCAAACTTCCCTCCTGAACTTGGAGTGGAAAACAGAGTTTAGGGGTTTTGCACATCTCCTGCTTCCCTGAAATACCTTCAAGATCCACTAGCAATTGTCCAGCCTGCCCTACAGGAAAAAAGCCCCACAGAGCCTTCAGCAGGACACTGGTGTCTGGCGATTATTAATGTTGCTACTCTGTTAACAGAAGTAGCAGATCTTTCAGTGGCCAACACAGACTCCAGCCCCGCTGCCTCTCTTGGGAGACACTGTGACCCTGCATAATAAAATGCCCATTTTGGTAGTCTACTCTTTTTCCTCCCCTCCTCAAATACGTGAAATTACACACCTCAAACTGTGTGAAAATCTTGCAGTTGCAATCAGATGTGAGGAAGTGCCAGAATCAAATTGCCTCTCCAGCCCTGATTCAATCCCTTTTTTGCATAGGCATTATCTTTAATAGCATGATCATACACTTCTCCCTCCTGCCGGGCACAAAATGGACGGCACTGAGGATCGATTGGAGGATGTGACAAAGGGAAACTGCTGCCCATGGGATATGGATGTCTTATAATAGCACAAAAAGAAAAGGGGATTCAGGCGCAGTGATAGTGCACTGCAGCATGTCTGTTCTCCAGGAATGACCTGGACTGCAGGTATCCCATCAGGGAAGGTAATAGGAGATGGTCACAGCTCACAGCTTCTCCCACTAAATCTGCTCCTAGGGCTTTACCAGAACAGGGAGGGTGGTTTCACCTCTGTCCTTGAGAACTGGTTGTATTTCTGCTGCTCAGCTCCTATGCAAAGCAAGGCAAGCAATTTCAACCAGCTCCTTTTCTCACAGTTATAAATTGTACAGCTTCACTTCCTGGGTCCCTGGCTAGGTTCTGTGGGGCCTCTGAGCTGCAGAAGTGCTGAGCACTCACAGTTGACTACCACATAAAATACGGCTCCATGCTGGGCAAAGTCAAACTCTAACTAGCAGAAACTGGACACTCAAATCCAACAAATATTTCTGGCCTTTCATGTGCCTCACCTGTGGAGCCAGGTTAAGGCCATATCTCATCAGTTGGGCTGCTGTAGAAATTTTTTTTTTTTTTTTTTTTTGGTGAAACTCCTAGGCAGGAAAGAGCTGAAAGCTACAGGAAAGCCTCAAGAAAAAAAATTATGCTGAATTCAGTACAGGAACTGGTAGGAGGGAGCAAGAGAATACTTGAGATCACATGATGAATACCAAAAAGAAAATTAAATACCACTTGCTCATTAACAGAACATGGCCCAGTCTGGGTACTGAAAGAGTAAGCAATGGGACCAACACAGAGATCTATAATTAAGAATTATGACCCACTCATTACACCCAAAGTAATCAAGGTGAGATTACAAAGGTAACCTTAATTCTGCTGTTCTTTGACTTCAACGGCTTGATTTCACAAATTACATTATACACTTTTGATGAAGGCCGGTGTTTGGCTTTTAAATCTGTGTGTATTATCTACAATAATAGTTTAAATAATTTAATATTTTAAAGTTACTGAAGTTTATCATTTGAATTATGATACCAAAAAATAATATAAATTCTTTGAATCCAGCCCTCAGTTACAATTGTAGTTAAAATTTTTGTTTTAATATTTTTCCTAATAGCAGAGCTTGCTTTGTCACATGGAACACTTGAGGAATGGGATTTAAGTGAAACAGAAATCAGGTTTTGATAAAATAACATCATTTGTACTTAGGAAGAATGTATAAAACTCAAAAAAAAAGTTTGATTTAATTAAGAAAATCATTAGCTATAATAATTAGAGAGAATTAGAACTTCACATCCTAATCTAGTTTTTAAAACTTGAGTAGATTAACAGATTTATTGCTTTTCCTGTTTTTTATTTTTACAGCAAAAGTCTGTATTATTACGTTCCTTGCAGCTACTTTTGGCATCTAGCTTGTTAGTACACGACTTTAACTGTTGATCCTATTGAAAGAAGTACTTTTTCAGGATTTTTTTGTCACATCATTAATATCTTCATTCAAAGATCATACATCTTTACTTCAAATAAACCATTCAACCATACAGTAAACATCTTGTTGACCTCACTTACAAACAGGCATTGACAGCTAGTAAAAGACTGAATGATTGCACAGCACCTGCCCTAACCTTCAAGAACACTTAGTCATATTTCATGTGCCATCTCTTGTGGTGATCAGGAGAGGTGCCTGAGGACTGCCAGAAACCAAAAGTCACTCCAGTCTTCAAAAAGGGCAAGAAGGACCCAGGGAATCACTGGCCAGGCAGCCTCATCTCAATGCCTGATAAGGTGGTGGAGCACCTCCTTCTGGAGGCCTTCTCTGTCCACTTGGATGACTCGAGCAGTCAGCAGGATTCACCAAAGGTAAATCATGCCTGACCGACTTGATTGCTTTCTGTGATGAACCAACTGCCTGGATGGACGAGGGGAGAGCAGTGGGTGTTGTCTGCCTCAGCTTCAGCAAGGCTTTGACACTGTCACAACATCCTCATTCACAAACTCAAGCAGCCTGAGTGAGATGAGTGCACAGTGAGGTGGAATGAGAACTGGCAGAATGGCAGATCCCAGAGGGCCATGATCAGTGGCACGGGGTCCAGCTGGAGGCCTGCCACTGGTGGAGTTCCCAAGCTTCAATACTGGGTCCAGTGTTGCTTAACTTATTCATCAATAACCGGGGTGAAGGAGCAGATGCCTCCTCAGAATGTTCACTGATGATCCAAAGCTGGGACCCTGCAGCAGAGGGATGTGACACCTGTGTCACAGGGTAGGAATAATCCCCTGAGCCAGGCACTGTGCCACCCCTCTTCTTCTCCCTCACCAGTCCCTTGTGCCAGCCTGGGGACACCCACCTGCTCGCTCAGGCCATGGCCGGGGGACTTCGGTGCTGGTTGCGAGGAGCAGGTCAGCCTGGGCTGGCCACAGGCGTCCCTGCCTTGCCCTGGAGGTGGTGGTGGTGTGGCTGTTACAGGTCAGGTAGGCTGAGCCCTGTGCTCAGCAGCTTCAGCAGGTCCAGACTGTCCTCTGGTGCCACATCTGTCCATGGGGTGGGGATGACAGAAACAAAAAAGCCCGATTAGTTTAACTCCTTTCCTCCTTTCCTATACACAGAGTATTAGTGCCCAAGCTTAGTAGAAGTGTTTTTCTGCAAACCTGTTAGATGTCATCACCCTTCATCACTCAGATTTGTTTTGGCTTTTAAGCATTTCTCTAATTCTTTTTACAAGGAAACAAAATCTGATCCTTCATAAAACGTCAGCTGTTAGGATGAAGCTGCATCTGCACTAAGAGAAAATTAATAGCAAATGTTTATCCAGGCCACTGGTGAGTGTGTGGTGGTTTCCTTGCATGCAGCCAGTCCAGAATTTCAGTTTTTATGGCCTGTGGCGGTTAAATCTTGGCTCTTCAGATGACATATACATAAGTATGTATATTCCTTTAGCCCACTCCAGTTAATAGGATAAAAGATGTACCTTAATCCTCTTTGAATCTGGCCAGACCTTCTCTGAAGAAATGGTGGTGACAGCTTATGCCGTTACCAACTCTGCAGATGCTTGTGCCTACTCTGCTCACCATTAACAGCTCCTGAACAGTTCTGCAAGGCAGAATGAGGAAAGGCATCTTTCATGATTTTAGACGGTTGCAAACTGCACAACAGCAGCACTTCACGCTTCTTCAAAACTCGTCACATCAAGAGTTAATGTAGGTGAAGCCCATTTCTGATATCTCATAACAGACTATCACAATAAAAGCAAGTCACACAAATCTATCCACTACTTCTTTAAACTGTAGATGTGGGTTTGTCAACCTGAATTAGGGCTTTACTCTTCTTAGTGAGGTCAGCACTGGTTTGAGGTTAAAAGTGAACTGGTTTTCTAAAAAGGAGATGCCTGTTGAAGGGAGGGATTATATCATTCTCTATATTTTAAAAGCACAAGGCTTAAGTCAGGACTTTATTTTGGACACAGGTAATGGCAATGGAAGGTAGGGAACCTAACAGAGAAATGAAATTTTAATCAGTTTTGTGTATGATATAAAAGACTGTTGTCTTCACTGTCTTCTTCCCAATAGGTTATTTGTCCTTTGTAAGCTGAGATACTTGAATCATTAGCTAACACTCCTTTCTGCCACAATTTTTCACATCCATGAAAATGTCTAGCAACAAAATGCCTTAAAAGGCTCAGCAGCAGAGAACAGACAGCACCAACAGGGTATTTGTATCCTTTGAACAAGGCAATCATACTTCCATCCCCCTGTATCCTTTCTTCCTCCTGCTCAGTTGGCATGGTTGAAATATTAGAGACAATCTCATCAAAACAATCTGAAAGGAAAGTCAGGATCCTTTCAAAGCCCAGAAATATTACTGGAAGCACAGAAAGCTCCTCATCTGTACAAAAATTATTAGATCTCAAGTTTGCTTCCTGCAAAAAGGTTAAAGGGCCTACATCCAATTAATACTATGTATCTACTTCAGTCCAAGACATAATTTAGTTGTGACTATACTTTATGGTACCCCAGTCACTTCTAGACTATAACTACTGTGGCTGTGCTTTTACTTTATCCTAAGTATGCCTTTGGTCTAAGTGTGATTATTTTTGGGTTTATTTTGGAGCTTCTTAAATAAACTCTGCAAAAGCAGTGCTTGTATTGCCAGGTATATGAATGTTTTGGGGTTTTATTGTTATATGAGATGTGTATTTAGAAACAGGAACAAAATCAAACCTTTTTTTATTGATTTGAGAATAAATTTGAAAGGAGAACTGCCTTCAGTGACAGTTTATCTCTCCTTTTAAAAATTAATTTTCTCTTCTATAGCAAACAGTACAGTGGTTGTGACTGCAGATTCCACCAGTCCTTAGTGGCTTCTAAATGCAGGACATGCTTCTCTAAGTGGGACTTTTACCATTAGCTTCACTAGGAGTAAGGACAGACCTGTATATTGAGCTGGAGTACAACACCTTTTCTTAAAAAAAAATAAAAGAGGATTAGGTGCAGAGAAATTACAAGGCAATTTGGTCTTTGGCACTGGCAATCAACCTCTAGGCCTGTAAAACCTTCAGAGGCTCTATTTCCCACTCCCATATCTCTCCATTCCTGGGGGGCTGAGCAGTGCCCACGCCAGCAGCAGAGGAGAACCCCTCTAAACCCTGTCTGAGGGACCAAATATTGACCAGCAGGACCAGGGTGCAGGAGCTCGGCTGCTCCCAGCCTTCACTCACCCCTTAACCCAGTGGGAAGGAGTGAGTGGTGCTAACCTGGACCCAGAGTCAAATAGTGTCTGTGAGGGGAAGCAGAGTGGCTTGGCTTTGGCTCACATTCTCATCCAAAGAGACTCACACAAAGAGGGTTTATCTCCCCAGGCCTCAGCTTCCACCCTATACAAGCCCCACAGTGTTTTCCTGAATCCTTTTCTTTCCAGAGGAGCATTTACAGGCTGAAAACCACGGGACTGGATCTTGGAACATCCAGTCTCACTGGACATTCAATTCCAGCAGCAAACCTGGTAACATTTGGCAAGTCCTCAGAAAAGAGGTGAAAGTCTAAATCTGTCTGTCTGTTGCCACTGGCAGCTGCATTTCCAGACAATAGGGCTGTTGCTTGTTGTGTGACACCCCTGGGCAGAGGGGAGACCCAGCACAGCCCTGCTCTCACCTGCAACCTTCAGGGCCAGCTCTCCAGGGCCATGAGGAGAGAGGCCAAATTATGGCATTTAGGTGAATGCAGGAAGCCGAGGTATTTCTCCCTTCCAAAATCATAGTGATTGCTTGTATCTAAATTCCTATGCCCTTCTCCAGGAAAACTAGGGGAGAGGAAAATCCACTATCCCAGAAGCAAGTCCTTGATACATTTCACTCTTCCCATGCAGCTTCCCAGGCCACATTGAAGTTCAATGCAATGGCACAGCTCCATGACTTGTACATACCAATATTCTGAATCTTTTTATGTATTGTCTGTGATGTCTCAATAACATAATGGGGTTTGTAAAACCTACACACTGAAAAATATACAGGGTACACAATTCATTCCTTTGACAGTTCACCAGCTCCAACACCAAAAGGAGAGATATAAAAAGCAGGTGTTCATGCACCATGGCATTGAAAATATTGTGTGGAAAAGGATATGTGTTAATCTCTAAATAAGGTGCCATAGGGAGGAATATTTTTATAACACAAGAAAATGTTAAACTAAGTTTAAACTTTACCACAAAGTTCACCTTGCCTATTTGCTGTGCAAGGTGATATATAACTTCTATGTGAGCCATAAAGATAAATTGTGTTTTAAGACAGGACTATGAAAATTACAATGTGGATAGAACAGCCCCTTCCCCTTGAAGTGCTCCCTTTTTTCTTATCATTCCACATGTAATCTAGAAATGGGAGTATTGAAAGCAATACAGGCTTGTAAGAGATTGAGGCTGAAGAAAATAGATATCTTTTAGTCTCACACATTATACATGCCCTGCTTGTATTTGAGCAAATTGTTTAACAGTTCCTGTTGTTCCCTGGAGACAGTACATAAATAGTTATAAATCTTATTAATATCTCTATGAAAGTGCACTTTGATTATCCAAATTAACGGTGTCATTCCCGGGATTTATTATTAGGTTCATGTATTATATTTATTGTGTAGTTAAAAAAAAAAAAATCAAATCAAACTGGAATTTATGGCATGGTACTTTTCAGTCTCCATGGTCAGAAATGGTCGTTGACAGTGTCTTGGCGGGTTTTGGAGATATTCTCTCATTTGAGGAAAGGGAGATACGTTAAATCTTTGGGGAAAAAAATAAATAAATCCCGTAAAATATAATATAACACAGTTTGCGACTCTTTCCAGATTTTTTTACAGCAGTTGCGGTGGGAATGGCGGGGAGCAGGTACCGGTGGTGGCTGTCCCAGGAATTAAAGGCGCAGCGCCATCTGCTGCGCGCGCTGGGGCGCGGCTCCCGCCGGGAACAGCGGCCCGCTCGCTGCTGGAAAACACGTACCTGTTCCATCGCCACAGCCATTCCAGCACCTGCCCTGGGCGCTGCACCCTCTCTTGAGATAACTCATGCCGCGACAGCCCTGTCAGTCAGACGAGAATCAGCGTCTCCCTTGGCGAGCAGCTCCGCAGAGCCGAGCTCGGGTAATCGGAGCTCTCGGGATGACGGCGGGAATCAGAGGGGAAGGGAGCCAGGACGGCATCCAGGATCCTTGATTTATAACGCTGCCCAGCAGCCACCGGAAAGAGGCAGAAGCTCTGGTCTCGTGGTTAACAACACTACAGGAGCTGGGAAAATTTACTATTGCTACCATAAACCCTAACGAAAAGGGAGTGTTCAGTAAAATTAAGACATGGCAAAATCCAGACTGGTAAGAGGGAAAGAATTTTTCACCTATTCTGCCTGCAGAACTGACTGTGAAAGAATATCCCTAAGGCTGAGAACTTAGCAAAATTCGTTAAATTTTCAGACAGTTCTGGGGTCAGAACTTTTCAGAGTAACTGTTTTTACTGACAAATTTGGAAAGGACTAATAATCCCATGCTTTCAAGTTTAAAACATTCTCTGATGTGTAGAAAGTAAGGCAGGCTGAAATGCTGGATAAAGTTGATTATTCCTGTGTCTGTGAGGAACCATCACTTTCCTTTATACCACTTAATCCTACTTGGACCAGCACAAGGCCTTGTGACTGTGGGGGTACAGCAATTTTCTTGCTGTTACAAGAGAGAGGCCCAGCTTTTCATTCTGCCACAGATTTCCCATGTGATCGTGGGCAGGACGCTTCAGGTGCAGTTAGATGTTCTTGCTGATCTGGTGTGGCACATTGCCACAAAGGGGACCTCCTTCTCCTTTCCCCCCAACACATTGTGCCAGAAATTCTCATTTTCTGATGAACAGGTTCATCTCACCAAGCTAGAAGAAATCTGCCAGGAATCCAGAGTGGAGAAGAAATCAGAAGTGACCTTTCCAGCAGAAATGAACTTGCAAATTCAAGCTACAATTTAATGACACTAGATGACCTGCTCTGACAGCTCATTGCCACCTAAATAGAGAAGTTCCTTTTCTTCCTCAGTCAATCCCTCATCCTCCCCCACTGCTGTTATTAATTTGGCTCCACTTCTGGTGTCACTGACCCCTTTGAGCCAGCTCAACTCATGGCAGAAAATAGACTCCACAAGAAAGCAAAAAAAACTGCTGCTGGGTTAATGAGTTTTAACTGGTTTATAGCAAAATCCAACAGTCCCAAGGCTGGAGTCAAAGCAGTGGAACTTTGCATCTGGGAAAGGGAAGGAAGGAGGAAAAAAAGCAGTAGGGAGAAATGAGTAAATATGGAAGGTGTTGGGAAATAACCTCTCCTTTTGGTCAGTTCATCAGCTCTGTTCAGTTGCTCACAAAACCAACCCCAAGTTGTCATCTCACAGTTAACAATCATCAGATGGCCACGTGCCATGAAAATAGGAGCATAAAAATCACTCACGTAAGTTTCCTGATTTCTTCTCTCCTCTGCTTTTGACTTGTCTCATTTGCTTTGTAATTATACTATATTAGGTTTAAGTATATCAGAAAAGTGTTCTGGAAAATGAAATTATTTTCCTCTCAATAGGGTTTTTATGAGTATTAATAAGATAAATATAACCAAATTCACTTATAACTGAAGGATTAAGCGTTTTCACTGTGTTGACACATAACCAAATTCAGATTTATTCTAATATTTTGCTGATGGAGTCTACATCTTCATCTTGATCAGACAGACAAGCAGCTGAGTCTATGAAATACATTGTAAAAAACTGTTAAAAATGATAATGAGTGAATAGATGTTTTTTCACCTTTCTCACTAACAGAATTGAATAGATAGTTGGTAGGAAAGACATGGGCAAAGGTGTAAGGAAAAACAACGACTTTCCTATATTATGGAAGCTACCTAATATATATCTGTCTGTGCCTCTTAAACCCCAGATATAATTTATATCTTTATTTATACAGTTACTGCATTTGTCCTACAGTTTCATCAGGATTATTGCCCTCTCTGACAGGCAGTGGGGCAAACTCTAAGCAGGAGACATCAGTGGCGAAACTCCTGCTGACCTCAGTGAAATCAAGATTTCAACCTGGACACTTGGATGCCCAAGCTCCTGTAGCACCTCTGAGGGTAAGGTTCTACTGAATAAATAATTGGTCATGAACAGGGGAAAAAGTAATCTTGTTTTACATAAAAAACACGGGTTCTCAGGTCTCGAAACTGAGCTTCCCTTACTCTAGAACTTAATCTTTAACATCTCATTTAGTGGATCTCAATATTTTTCATGAAGAATGACGTATTCCTGCGTATTAAAATAAAAAAAAAAAAAAGAAAATAAAAAATCCAAAATAAAGGGTGTAACATTATGAGTTACCTGATGTTTTAGCCAGGATGTCCTACACATGGAGTGCCTCACTGAAATGTAAAACACAGCCATGGGCAAAGTCTTCACATGCTGTGACAACTCTCGTGATGGTCAAAAAGGACTGACTGGAGAAGATTGGCAGGTTGCAGACTGCTAACCTGTAATTCTCTGGGGGTTATGTGGATTTTGGGGTCTGTGAAATAAAGTGAGAAATCTCGAAGAAAGTTTCTTTGGTGTTTTTTTATCTACTTCCTCTTCTAGTTTGAATCAACCAGCATCAGCAGCTGAAGACCAAATCTTGGAGTTTTGGGGAAAAACGTTAGCTTGGTTTTTATTATGAGTAATAATATTTACAGTACAATAGAGCCTGGAGGCCAACAAGATTGAGATCCATTGTAGTAAATGAAAACCACTTGTCTCCAAGTAATTAAATAATTAAATTATTAAATCACGTTTAGATCTTCTGAAAAAGTCCTTATTTTTTATCTACACATGAAACAACCAAAACTCCTCCAGTATTGGGGTAAGTGAGAGGGAAGCACCTTCTGCAGACATTTCCATGGCTGCCCTCAGGGCCTTCACCTCCGTCACGTGGCTCCCTCGTCGCAACCTACTCATTCTCCCAGCCCCTCAGAGAAACACTTTCCTGTCCAAGCCAGTCATACTGATACAAACCCGGGGTGTAGACCAGACCAGAGATAGGGAATCTTTGCTCAACAGGTGTGGCTCATTATTAGGCACTTCATGCTTTCTATTTTTACCTTAATCTCTTTGCTTTTCCCTCAGGGCTTGTGTAGTCTAGAAAAGATTTATTTTGAAACTTATTAGCTCAAGCATTTGAGCTAATATATTTAAAATCCCTGGTTTCAGATCCTGGCTCAAAGGGTGGCTACTTTAATCTTCCCAGGCAGGATGTAGGACTCCCCTTCTCACCACTTGGTCCTTTCAGAGGTCCAGGGTGTCCTAACTCTTCCCTTGACTCCTCCACCTAATTAAGCCACTTTTCCATCAGCTGATGTAAGAGAAAATACCTTGTGCTGCTTTTTCCAGGGTTTAAACAGGTGTTAATTACAACATTTTAGCTAGCACACTTTAAAAATATACCTTTTATCCTAGGGCTCAGATATGGGAGCAAGTTCCTGCAAGGCAGCTGAGCCCCACTGCTGTGCAGGCTCCGTCAGCTGCCTGCAGCCTCTGCTTTCCTCTCTGGCCCTAATCTCTGCAATCTCCACACATGGACCATTCACAAACCAACAGCCAGACTGCATTTGTTAAGGAAAGCAATTATTTAAATGTCCCCCAATAAATTCTCAATCCCATTTCAATTAACATATATAAAACTGGCTGTAATGTTCCCTGTGTAGCCCCTGTATTGCTCTGACATTGCGTAGGCCCCGTTTGAAGAATTAGTTATTTGCCATTAAAAGAATAACGGCACATCTGCCACCTTGATCACCATGTTTGTATTATTATCAACTTCTGTCTGAGTGCCAAGTAATTTAATCAAACTTGAGAGAAGAAATAATAGCATTTCAGTTGAACAATGGTGTGGCCCTTTGAAAAGGCAGAGATTTGCTCTAGGGTACACTAAAAGGAGAGAAGGTCTATAAACAAAGGGTAACACTGTGAAAAATTTTTCTGGCAAATCTAGATACTTTTTTTTTTTCCCTACTTGCAAAAAATTCTCCAGCAGATTGCGACTACTATAAATGTATCAGCCTTCAGCAGATATGCTGTGTAATACATTGCTTATTTAGAGATTGCTGCCAGTTTGTTCACTTGAGTATTTACAGTTGCCTTTTCATGCTCTGTGATACGTTCACCGTATTACTTTGTTTCTCTGCTCCAGCTGGACAGTCCAAAGGAAAATGTAGAGTTGTCTTAGATAAAGAAAATGTAAAAGAATAATGATAAGAAGAAAGAAATAGAAGGAAAGAAAAGTAAGCAAGCAAGCTGAGGACATGTTAAAATGTGTGAAATCTTTCCTTGTCATTTGGAATGTCAGGGAAATCATTGTATCTCATTTTGGTCCCAGATTGTTTAAACTATTGATGGAGGAAAAGAAGGCATAAATCATATTTACTGACTGCCTGGAAAACTGTTCAGCCAGTGTAAATTCTTTGCATGTGAGTGCATGTCCATGTGCCGTGTTGTTTGCAAAGGGTGCAGTCCCTTATCCTTGGCCCTTTTGTTTGAGCAAATGCTTAAGTGCCAAGCCTTTGGCCAGAGACATCTGGAAACTGCTGCCTGTCCTCCTTGCAGCACGCTTCTGTAGCTAAAGCCAGTTGTCTTTCTTTTATCTGCTGCTATCAGAGGACAAGCATGACTAAACCAGAGTGGCTTCTTGTTTTTGCCTCCTAGGCCTCCGCTCTTTCTGTAATTCTCCACTGCCAGCCATGAAATACAGACCTCAAGCTCACAGAAAATATTACCACAGGTTGCAGTTCCATTCAAGCAGAGGATGACAATATATTGATAAAAATGGAGAGAGCATGGGCTGATAATCAATAAAGAGTAGGCACTGACATCCAGGGAGAAGTCTATCTGTTCACAGCAGAGTTTCCTCTGAAAGGCAATGGAAGCTCCAATAGGTGTAAACAATTAATGTGTAGAAGCAATATTTCCAAAAAATTTCAGCCTTCACAGGATGTCACGGCTGCCGTGAGCAAGTGACCAAGCAGTAATCAACTTGTGCATCCCTATTTTTTCCCCCTGCTCCTTTGATGGTGTGGGATATGCTTTATGGGGGTAAGAAAGCCAAATCCTGAAGTGAAAATGCTTACAGATCATCTGACGGGAGCAATATGAAGGTTAGAGTTTATATGACTGTTTACAAGAATGTTGTTATTACCATGCTATAAAACAGAAAGGAATGTGACCAGACTAGTACAGAACATCAAAAGAATTGTAGAGTCATTTTAATGAGTTACTAGAAACCAAGTCAGGTTCTGCTGTTTTGAGGCTACGTGGTTCTATTCTGTGCAGTGGATTTAAGTCACTTAGCAACCTTAGCACAACTTGCAGCATGTTGAGGCTTGCTCCCAGCTGGGGTTTAATGCTCCCAGCATCCCCAGGTGGACAGCCTGTCCTATCCCTTTTTCACACCATAGGAAAAGATAATCAGAGCCAGGAGCTCTGCCTCTCTGCTGCCTCTGACCTTGTGTGGACAGTGACAGCTGAGTAAGAAAGGTGAAAAGTGGGGTTTATGGATGTTTGTTCGGTTTTCAAAATTCACTGCATACGTGGGAAAATAGCAGCACAATCAAGGCAGGAAAATCAAGACTATGTGGATTTCGTATGGATCATATAGCTACAAGGAAAGGGAGGCTTAAGGAGGCCATGTATAATCTGTTTTTAGGGGGAAATTTAAAGAAATTTTCAAAGTTAATATTGGTTCATCTGTCAGTTATTTTTGCCTCAGAAAAAGGTCTGTCATGTTTGAAGCATGTTATTTGCCAGTATTTTCTGATTCCTTTTGTTTCCTAGGGGTACTTATTTTTCATACCAAAATATCACCTATGTACCAAATGCACAGTGCACCTCAGAATCTCCAGAGTTCTTTTATTTAATGTAAAATATCCACAATGACATTTAATTCACAACTTCAGAGAAGTCTTGGACTGAACCATGAGATTAGCTGTAGAGTTCTTTAAAGCACAAATATTGCTGTATAAAGGGTCCATGACAGGGGAGCTGGAACTAGATGATCTTCAAGGTCACTTCCAATCCAAACTACTATGTGTTTGTAGAATTCTATGATACCGAAATGTGATATCAATAAGACATTGTTTGGCACTTGTCATAAAATAGAACATGTTTGGCTGAAGATAATGTTCTGTTACATTAATGCACATCGTATGAATCCTAGATTGCAAAATTACTCTTTGGAAGTTTAGGACTGCTCCATTCTTACATAGCTATTTTGTCCTTTTTAACCTCCAGGCAGCATCTGGATTTACATCCATCATGTGCCATTAAATTATCTGGAGACATTTTAGTACCTGTGGGGATGTTGAAGGGCTTTGGAAGGAGGATACTGCCCTCCCTGGGATACAGAGCTTTACCAGCCTGTGAGGGATCCCTTCTGGAGAAGGATTTGTGTGATTTGTCAAGAATTTGCATGATTTAACACAGACTCACCTGCTGGGTCTTCTACAGGGGACATGAAATCTTCTATTCTGAGGGAACCTGAGAGCTTACAAACACAAACCACCAAATCCTTCCACTTAGGCTGTCATGCCCTGAAGAAAATTTGTGGCAATTCAACTTGTCCAAGTTGCTTCAGTGTAAGTATAAAACATTAAAGAAGGAAAATACCTAGTGAAAGAAGAGGTGGTCACAGCACCATCGCTGCCTTTTGCCACCTACTTATGTCAAAATTTTAGTTCCCCAGGAAAATTGCAAGAGAGATTCATTCCCATCTTTTGGCCTTTTTAAAAGGAAAAAATGAAGGTGTTAGTCACCAAAAAATGGGCCTTATTTGTGAATGCAGTTTCTCTACCCCCTCCTTCTTGCAGAGATAGGCACTTACCCACCCTTCCCTTTGAAGGCAGCTGGCTGGGTTATTGCTCAGATAAAAACACATCTGCCCTCCTGAGGTGCTGCAACAAGAGAAAATACCAGTTAAGGTGTCTCTGAAACAAAATACGGAATGAAAACATTTCCTGGTGCTAATTTAAGTTTTCTATTCTGCATTGTGTCACCAGTTATTTTCGAGCTGCTAACATTGGGTGGGGTGGGCTGTGGTGGGGAGCAGGGGCACTCAGACAGATCACCTGAGTGGAGACTTGCTGGTGCTGAAACATCTCAGTCTGCCTCTTGTTTATGAGTCTATTGAGTTTGTTCTGAGATTTCTAGTTATCAACAACATCTTGTGGGGATTGTCACTGTTTTTTCCATTTAAAAGCATCTGAAACAGCTCAAAAGTCTCCAATCAGCTGCCTACAATAGACCATCTGTGAACACCTCAAAAATACATAACAAAGGCAGCATATCAGCTTCTTAAGCAGTTTGTCAAATGGGTACAGCTTTGTGTTTGCTGTGCTGTGGAATATATGTGCCACATCATTATACACCTGGGTCACACGGCTTAGAGCAAATTAAATATGATATTGTCATAGATAAATAGTCACGTTATTAATAGTCATATTTAGGTCCATGGCATTATCACAAATGTCACACAGACATTTAAAATTTTCAGTCTTCTGCTTTTAAATAAGTATGTGTTTGGTCAGTGCCTGCTTTGGGTGTTCTTTTCATTAACACACCAAATATAACTGAAATGAAAATATTCCTTCCACTCCCTTGCTTATATACCTCTGTATTCATCCCCAAAATCAAATCAAACTCAAAATGATACCCAGGTTTCCTTTATTATGGTTTTCCAACAGTACACAAGAAATTAATGGTTCTGACTGTGAAAATCTGTCCTGGGAAGCTGCTGGAAAAGCAATTCTCCCTGACATTTGCAGCTGCCACCACTGGGAAAAGTTCCCACACTGAATTTGACCTTCTGAAGTCCAGAAGCAGAAATCTCATCTTTCTCTCAGCTTGATGTTATACTGTGCAAGTGTTCACAGTCCTCCCCTTGCCTTGCTGCCTGAGAAATATCAGCTGACTGGTTTAAAAATCATGACTTAAATGAATAAATTCTGTACACATCAAACGTATAATTTAAAATAGTATACAAAGATTCATTTATACATTCATTAAGGCAAGGATTTAAGGAGTTCTAGCAAATGTTACATGCCTTAGATCCTATATGACTTTGTGCAGGAGGGTCTTGACACAAATTGTCACCATATTGCAGATCCAAGACCCAGAGCAAAGTGACAGGATCCATGGCTTCAAGAGTCCAGAGATCCTTGTTGTAATGGCAACAGATGAGACAGCAGAGCAGCAGGTATTTTGGGTGGGATGTGGGCACTCATAGTGATCCCAGAAGGTGTTAGCATGAAGCTCAAGAGACACCTGTAAGTCCATTCAGGGTGAATTTCAAACCCTACAAATTCTTTGACATGAACATCGAAATGGCAGAGTCTATTGGCAACAAGCACATGAAATCTCTCCTGAGAAGTCTACTGCAATAAATTTGGATTAAATTCCTAGTGTCCTTAGGAGGCAACATCAAGTCCTAGCCACTATCTAATTTGAAGGTATTACACCTGGTCTGTTCCCCCCAGATAGCTGTGAGCAATACCCAGTGGAGTACCTGGACAGATTTACTTTATTTCCAGCTGACAAATGTCCAGGATCCACCTCTGTTCCTGGAAGCAGAGCTCAGCATGCTCATTATGCAAGGAGCCACATGACTGAGACTCCTGAAGAGCTTATCAGGTCACACAGACCTACACCACACCTCACATTTGAGCACCACTCCCAAAGATCTAGTCTTGACCCATTCCTTGTTTGAGTCTTGGGAAGGGTGGAACAAAATAATGCCTGGAGCCCAAAAGGAGAGGGAAGGAGTGGGACCCCTGGGCAATGCAGGAGGCAGCTGGAATTCCAGGACAGCCTGGCCTGCAATACACAACAAAAGACAGCTCCAGGTCTCTGGAAGTTGCAAAGATTGGCAAAAAGGTCTCTCCATGCCTGAAACCAGCGCTTCTGCTGGTCCCTTGGCGTTTGTAGCAAAGATTCCAGGTGTGTAAAGAAATCTCAGGCAAAGAAATTCACCCATCTTTTTTTAGTTACTACAGATATTTTGCTCAGCTCTGCATGAAACCACCTGCCCCACACAACCACAAATATTGAAGCAGTAGAGCAATTTTTCTACCACCCACATAAGATAAGGAATCCGGAGACACAAAGCCTCATTATATCCAAACAAAAAACTTACAAGTAAAAACAAAAGTGTTAAGAGGAAGCTGAAAAAGTAGCTGAAGAAATTAAGCTATTGTGCAATCAAATACAAGTTGAATTCCATGGTGTTTCTTTTTTTATTTAGCTCATCTGCTAAGTGAAATCCATGTTCAAGTTACATTTTGAAACTCATAAAATCACCATCACCATCATAACTACCATCTCAGTTAAATTCTACCATAGTTATTTTAAAGCATCTTCCCAGCAGAGACTTGTGAGGTGAGAGGTGGAGATGCAGCTGCACGTGGCTCTGCACGCATTTCAGGTATAACTTAGTGTGCCTCAAAACCAAATCTCAGGGCTGGATGTCCCAGGGTGAACATGGAGACAGCAGAGGTTTGCACAGTCTGCAGGGTTGCAGGCCGTAGTGCTTTCTTGGGGGTTTTGCAGCAGTACTCTAATAACAAATTAATTACTGCACCAACCAAGGGACAGCTTCCACTGCTTACACTTTGGGGGATGGCTGATACCTTCAGACTGTCACTGAGGTGAGATGCTATGGAATCACTTCTGCACTTCCCAGCAAAGCAGGTTTCAGGGAAAGAAAGAGTTGACACCAGGGAAAAGTTGAGTGTAGCAGTCTTTTGACATCTCACACTTTTCCTCTACTTATCCTGTAACCATCAAACCCTCTGAGACTGCAATGAAATACTTTTTGACTTGGGGCAGCCAGAAGTCCAAACAACTACTTTCCTAGCTGCAAAACATTTCCAAAATATTCCAATGCTTCTTTCTTGAGGAGAATAAATGTGTCCCTGGATACCTATTCATTGCTTAGACCCCAATGCCATCAATTGAATATGCTGACAATCAAGTCTCTTGCTCAGTAGTTCTTGCTCAAAAATGAAACTTTATCCAGCCTTCAAAATCATCCCTTTTTATCTCAAACCAACAAAACTGCTTCTATTTTTCCCTTATTTATATACAGAATCATAGAACTCAAGTCTAGCCATGACTTTTAAAACCAGCTAATGCACACAGCTCACCTGCTTTCCCAAGAAAAGCTGGAATCAGACACACTAAGCTGTTACCTGAAAGCAGCAGCAGCAGCAGCAGCAGTGGTGTGCTCAGAAGTCTGCCGCAGAGGAACATGGATTCTTCCTCTTGCCCTTTCTAATTTGTAGTTCACTCCCCTTCTACTGTAAATTATGACCTTGAGTTGCTGAATCATGCAAAATGTCATCTGAAGGCACCGTTTCTTTTGAGCATGGGCTCCGTGACAGGGAAGCACCACAGTGCCATTCCCAGGATTGATAATGTGAGATGCTGAAATACAGGGAGCAGTCAAATGGGGACTTCAGCTCGGCATCAACTTCTGCCTCTGGATAATCCTCTCCAGGGAGTCCTGAAAGGCAGCGGAGAGCTCTGCATCATGCTGTGGGTTTGGGCCCATGATGAAAGGTGCTCTAAAAAAGTCAACTGCAAGGTCAATGTGCTTTACACCCACGTGTTGAAAAATAAGTAAGCATCAGTGTCCAATTTAGTTGTCATCACAGAGTGGGACTCCAAGGCAAAGGAATGCTCTAAGCTTGTAAGGGCCACACTTCTCTCCTTCCCTTTGATGTGAGCCAAGGTAATGGAGATTCAGCCAAGGTGTGACTAATTCCTTGTAACTATATTGCATAATTTTCATATACTTTTGAAAAAAAGAAAAGGCGGCCTTTAAGAATTGGAGGGAAAGAGAAACTCACCCCTGACACATTCCACAGAACACAACCAGAAGTACAAAGCAGGTTTTATTAATAGATGGTGAAAGCTCAATTTAAAAAGTACTGTGGGCATTAAAGGAGATTGTTTTATGTCTTTGACATGAATACTCAGGCTAGATGAACTATCAGGGGTTTGGTTTAAGTGAGATTAATGCTTAGTCTTTGGAATCCATCCAAACTGATTAGATCTGATTGAGTAAGAGAGCACAACTTTCTATATCACTTTCAAAGTGATATGATTAGACTGTATATGTACTATCTGAAAATGTAAATATAAACAGAAGGGAAGGGAAAAATACCCTTCCCAAGTTTTAAATGCAAAAAAATAATAATGATCCAACTGTATATAAACACTTAAAATTTAGTTGACTATTAGAAGAGTTAGATAAGAAAAAGTGTGTTAACGACATATAGAAAGTCTTACAGCAATAACAAGCCTGTGTTCTGCCCTGCTGAGAGACTCATTTATCTCCTTTGAAGTCAGTTGAAGGGTATAAGTTTGGATGAGGGGAACTTGACTCCAAATAATTTCATCTAGGAAGGTCAGGGAAAAGTGTCATTTTTCATGTTGTTCATAGATTTGCAGCCACTAGTCCTAACCAGGAACAGTTTGTAATTATTTCAAAGTAAACTTCTTATGTCATAAAGAATTTACTGATTTTATATATATGTGTACTCAACAGTTTTGCCAAGCATACATTTACATATGAACCAGAGCGAGACTCAGCTCCAAATTCAGGTGTATTTATGTTGGTGCCTGGCTGTAAACTTTGTGCCCCAGCTTAGTCAGTGGAGGTCTGACCAATGCAGACAATGAAACCTCCAGATCCCCATCAGCTGAGCTCTTCTGGGTGCTAGCTGGACAGTCAAATTCACTTACGGAGAGCTCCATCTAATTGCTTATGTGCAGACAAAAGATAAAGGACCATATCCTAGAAAATACTAACTCGGGGATAAAATTTAGGCAGACAATCTCTTGTCTTCCCTTTTTCATGTGGTAGATAAGGGGGCACTGAGAAAGCCCACTGCTGAAATGCTGGAACCACTTCTACAGTCCACACACAGACAGCTGGAGAAGATTCAGAGCAAGCTTATAAAAATAATTTAAGGGATCAGTTCGGAAGCCCAGAGGGCTTTGCAAAGAAGAAGTTAAGAAATGAATCAGGGTCTACAAATCTATAGCCTTGGAAGGAGAAGATTGTTTCAAAAGACAATAAAATAATACAAATACACCTCAATGTCTCATATAAAAAGCAATGTAATATCTGGCCTTACTATAGGTAGCTGGTAAGAAACAGTTCTGAAGTTGGCACAGACAGGAGCTCTACCCTACTGGCCATGCCTAGAAGCATCCAGTGTCACCAGGTAGCAATCAGGTGGCCAGAATCTCTGTGGCAGCTCAGAGAAGAGGGATTTGTGCCTTCCTCCTGGAGTGTTACACCTGCCCCAAACTGGTGGCTGCATGCTGACACGAGGGACAAGAGACAAAGCCAGACAATGCCTCTACTGTTGCCACCAGCAGAGCTAACACATTGTCATTTCTTGCGCCTACATCTTCCCTAATTTCCAGTTTATTCCTTGTTGAAAATACTGTTTTTCCTTTCATGTGTATACATGGATAAATCTCGCAGCCCTTCCCTTAGTGCTGGAATGAATAGAGAGTTGCAGCTGTGTTACTGAAGTTTCACAAGTTTTTACCAATCAGCTAAGGCACAAAAACCATATATGTATATACAAATATATGTGTATCAATGTATGTTTTTAACCACTACAGTAATGTATTAGTAGTACTGAATAACACATATTCTTTTAAACCTCGATGAAACCAAACACACATGGCAGCTTATTCTCTGAGTTTATTTCACATTTGCTGTGGCCGATCAACAGGAATGCATTAAACCACAATAATTGTCTGTCCAACCATGTTTCACAAAAGCTTTCCTGGGCCTTGATATCAGAGAACTGCACATGAAGATGTGGCAGAAAGTTTGGAATGAGCACACCACCCACGGTACACTGTGCAAGACCTCCAAAACCCTTGGGAATTCCCAGAGAAAACTTTATCTCAAACATCGTCTAAGAAAATAAGTAAATTCCCCTATGTAACATATAAAAAATGGGTGAGGAAGGAGGGAAAAAAAAGTGAAAAAACACCATTTTACCACATTTTTAATCTCAGTTATAACTTTGTAAATGGTGCTGAAATTTTTTCCACTAAAATCACTACTCTTTCCCTCTCCCAGGGCACAGCAATTTCCCTTACAAGGCCAGTCCTGCCACCAGAGCTTGTTGGGTTGGGCCAAACCATTTCACAGCAGAAGCAGCCAAGGTGTTGGGATCCCAGCCAGAAACCCAGGCGCAACATTTTTCAAAAAGCAGCAGCTTTCATCTTTAGCAGCAGTGGGCAGCACTCGGCAGAGCTCCTCAGGAAGAGTCAAAGTCAGGGCATTACTTTGCGCTGGGTCTTTGGTCAATTAACTCCCTACATTAAAATAACAGAAGAAACAAACAAACAAGGGTATTTGTGAACTGTTTGGCTTCTGTTATGGATTTTTCATGGGATACCTCTGGATTCCCAAATGCTGAGATCCATAAGCAAAAACAGAACAGGAGTCAAAGTCCAGGCTCTGTGGTCAGGAGGTGATGTATCTCCCAGCTCCACAGCATACCAAGCACTTATTATCTAGGAGGAACAGCACAAATTAAATGGGGAGAGGAACAGATACCCTGATCTGGTGCAGAGGCATTCCTGAACATCTCAAATAAGTGGGAGATCTGGTGAGGATTGAAGGCACAATGAATCACAAGTTTTAGGCAAGTGGAAGAGGTCTCCACTTGACAGCGTTCTTTAACAGGCAAGAGGCAGTTGAGAAATGCAATGCACTCCCATGGTTTCTCAATGAAAAAAAGAATAACAAATGCTGAAAAACTCTGCCAAACAACAAAGCTTACATTTTATACACGCTCATCAATTTAACCCTAAAACCTTAAAAGCCTCAGGGTGATCCCAACGCCTTTAATACCAAAGGCCCTAACTATGCCACAGATCAAGCACCAAGCCCAAGCCTGCTTTGTCTAGAAAGATGAAAGAGCACTCAAACAGGTGAAGGCTTCTTTGGAATCATCACCTGCAATTAAGCAAAGGAAAACTAAGAGGAGAAGAGGTAAGCTGAACTTGCTTTAAAAAGACACCACGGGAGCAGGTGGATGCTTGCTAAGGATAGCTGTGGTGTCTGCTGTCATTCTTTCACCAAATGATGTGCATTCATTGGGATTTCCTGCACATTAACAACAGATCACTTGGTGGGAAAGTTGGGTAGGTGCTGCAAAAGCAAAAAACAATCCCTTTTCTTTTTTTTTTTTTTCCTTGTATATCATTCTGGGAAGACTGCTGTTGCCAAGCTGCTGTGGATAGCAATACAAGGGCTGTCTGAGTAAAGCAGTGCCACAGAACATTTCATTATGGGATGTGGATAATAATTCATCATTCTTTTTTGCCTTAAATAATTTTTGAATAACTAAACACTTAGCTTAAAACAGAGTGTGTAAAAATGTATTATTTCCCTTTAAAACCCACCTCCTAAAGTAATACTCTCTGTTATTTTTAGAAGACAGGAAGATTTTAACTATTGCTGCCAAAACAAATATCTTGCAAATGTAAATATAGGAATATACACCAGAATATAAATTTAAACAAGAGTCTAGTTCTTTTACTACTGTTGCATAAATACTGAAAGCCACAATAAAATAAGAATTACATGTAACAAGGGAGAAAGGAAAGGTTTACACACCAGTATGCAGATATTTGCGGCTGTAGCATTCTTCTGCATTTGGAAGGCACTTTACACAGTCCCTGAGGACTGAGAAGGCTAAGCCGATAATACCATTAATGTTATTAAAAATAGTATTAATTAGGTTCATAATGAGCATTGTAAAATCCATGATAACATTTTTGGTGTTGTTAATAGTTTTAAAGTTTTGCAGAATAACATTATCCATATGACTTAATTAATTCCATGTATATATGTAGAGTCTACCTAAATTAAAAATATCCATAAAATTAACATATAAGACTGAACACTGAGAAAGTTCTTCTTTTCAACTCCTCATTTGAAAAACCTTGTTGTTCATCAACATTAAAATCTTCTATTTTAGGCCCCCTTTGCCTCCTACTCTGCGTGCAAGGGGAGTTTGGGAAAAGTTTGGGAAAAGTGCAAATCTGAGCAGCATCCCATGAAATTCACCATCTCCTCCTTTCCAGGAGAAAGTCTAACTATAGCCAAGTGCACACCAGCCAGCCCACCTGGGGTATTGAACAAGGTTGCAATGATTATCCAGGCAGTCTGTGATTATTCACAGCCCAAGACCTCTGCTCCAGTCAGGCACTGGTAGAGCAGTGGGCACAGAAAAAAATCCCATACCCAGGGTTCAGCCTGAATGGAAATGTTCTGAAAGGTGATAATCAGCAAAAAGGAGAGAATAATGGTAGCAGCTGGCCTAAAACTTTTATGTGCAGCTTTTTCTTCCTCCTGTGGGTTTGAGGAGGGTGGAAAGAGACCAGAGGAAGCGATGTGTTTAAATTACTGGCCATAAGGAACAAGACTGATCTGCACAGTGACAGCACAAAACAAACAACATGAATAAAACTTTCAGAGAGTGATTATATAAAGAGAAAATCAATATGGTCAAAAAACATAAATAGACTATTAATGGAGAGGGCTTTTATGGAGTGCTCAGCTGTAAACTCATAGGAGTTGGCAAAATATGAGAGGGCTTTATAATCTCTTTCTCTCCTTTGTATTTTTCAGGTCACCCTGGCTTACAAAAATCAAGCTGTATTTCTTCTGCTTTGCTTCCTGTAAAATCAATAACAACAATCAATTAAAACTTGTTTTGTGCCAGCAGGCTATTGTTTGTGATAATAATGCAGGGAGCAGAAAGAAGATTGCTTTATTTCCTTGACCTCCTTGGTACACAGAAAAATATGGTGTCCGTTCCATCTACAACTTGAAACCACAACCCTGTCCCTGGGTTGGTTTTTAAATTATATGAAAGAAGATTAGATACTCTCACACACTGTAAATAGTTTGAAGTATCTGTTTTCAGATGTAACTGGCTGGGAGATAACATCTAATTTATGACTAATTCAGCAAAAATTCCTAGTATCAGGCTCAGCCCAGGTTCTATTTTGATTTGAATCCTCTGTGATCCCACTGACTTTGGTCAGTTTTATCAAATAAAAGATTTGAAGAGTCAAGGAAAAGACCTGACAATGAGAAATCTTTCACAATTCATATCAACATCAAGCTGTGTTCATTTCACAACACCCAGGATCTCTTCTGTGTCCTCCTGGTACCATACACTGCTATTCAGAATTATACACACACAAACAGATGTGTATAGACATATATAGATCTAGGTGTATTACATACAAGATGTACAAAGAGGCAGAGAGAGATCTGGCAGTGAAATTCTCTTACATCTCAAGTCAGTACAAAACCCAGTCTTGAATTTTTTCGTTTGCTTCCCCAAAAGCCCTGAACACCAATCCAGCCACCCAAAGCCCAGGCACAGGGCAAACACTGGAGCAGCCCGTTCAACAGCTGGTATTTTAAACATGTATGGAAAACAGGCAGAAAACTGCAGAAAGAGCAAAAAAAGAGGATGAGGTTAACAGCAAGATCTACTCTGGGCCAGCTATGCACACAGCTTGTCCGGGGGTGGGGCTGCATTAGATCTGAAAACAAAGTTAGGAGGCTTTGTCGACTGGAGATGGGCAAGTTATGCAACTATTTGAACATGAGCATGCCTGCCTGCTCAGAAAGGAGATTAGGGACTTGAACACGTTTTTATACCCGCTAAATAATTAGTATCAAGTAACCACGTCCACTCCGCAAAATAGCAAAATGCGAATGAACTGTTAATTTAGACACGAAGGCTGGGATTTTTAAAGGGCCCTGAACAGTGTTAGCACCCAAAAACCTTACCCTGAGATTTGGCTATGTGTTACCAAAGTGGAACCTCATAGGCTTATGCTACTTCTACTCGCCAGAGGCCTTGCACCCATTCTGCCCCAGGAGACTTCTCCAACGCTGGCCCTTGCAGCCTGATGAAAAATATATGGCCCAGCCCTTGCCAGCTCCTGATGCTCCTTGTATAATGCCTTGCTGTTTTCCTTTTTGGTTTTGAGTGGGTTTTTATCAAATAAAATCACATCAGATCTTATTGATAATATTGGCGTAAAGAACAACCCCTGTGCTCTACCAAGTTCTGACGTACAAAGGGTTAAACCTAGGACTGGAAAAACTGGGAGAAGCTACACATGCCCTCAAAATGCCTTCTCCATATTTTTTGATTCTTTTAGCACTATTAACAGCTATTATTTCTAGTTTCACCTCCATGGCATGCGTGAGCTGTTCAGTACTAGGGGCAGATCCTAGGACACGTCACACTGTCCAAACATAGATGTGATCCAAAACAATCTCATTGCCCTTTACCTGCATCACTCCATCCCTCTTCCCACCACTTACACAGCACACCGGGTTATAATTCAGCACAAGTGAATTCCTAGGCACTGGTTTCCATTTACTGCGTTTCCTACAAATTTTTTTAGCCAAAAAATCAAGGAGAAGTGCTTTATTTGATGTCCTGAGCACAGCAAAACTCTTCAGATCACAGATTCACCCTCTTTGCTTTCCCACTTTGGACTGCCTGAAGCTGATGCAAGGAGAAAGCCCAATCCTTTCTGTCATGTGACTCCAATTCTCTATTAATTTTACAGCCCGCAATGCCTTTAGTTTTATAAACTTTGCAAATGTCACAAGAAAAATAATGAATGATCAACACCTCCATAAGCCCGCTGCAATCAGCTGGCCTCTAGCAGAGGCTGAAAGCTCACCATGATCCGTAGATGTAACAAACTGCAGAAAATGGACTGTTTATCACCATTTCCAGACACACTCTTAAACAGCCTGATTTTATTATACTTCCGGTGTTCATAAGGTGAACCAAAGTGCTTTCAAAGAAACAAGAGTTACCCAATTAACCAGAATGAGGCAGCAGGAAAAAAAAACCACTGTAGATAGGAAAACAGCCTTGCTTCCTGCTCCAGATCTATTTTAAAAGCCTGGGTGAACACATATTTTTCCCTGCTGCTTTTAACATCCAAATTGAGGAAACTAGGGTTGGTATAAATTTTTGGAGCCAAAACCATCCTTATTTCATAATTCCTTGGCATTATATTCAAGCATCACCCTTGTCTTCCTACAAGGTTATTTTATATAGTTGCTGAAATTTCCAGGGTCTCCCTGAGCAAGCTTCCCCTGAGCAGAGCAGAGCAGAGGCAGGGATAACCTGGAAGGAAAGTTTATGAAACTTGGAAGTGGCAAACTTCAGTGGAAGTGGTGGGCAAAAACTCGAGTGGCTCCTGGGCAATGTGTTCCAGAGCTGGGATTCACCCAGCTGAGATCAGGAGAGCACAGACCAGGCAGCCTGCCACCTTTAGGGAGTGCTTTCTACAAAAACAAAAAAATACACATTTTTCCCAATTTTTCAGGCATCACAGACCTTGAAGAACTAGAAATCCAAAATTGCTATACTTAACGTAACCATACCTAAAATCCCCTTGACTATTTCATCTACCCTTTTTATCTCCCTAATACCTCCTTTTCTTTCAATTTTGCTTTCAGTTTGTAAAGTTCTGATGGAAATACTTTCTGCACAGATGAATAACAAATATCCTCATCCCCACTTCACTCATATGTTCTCCTGGCAGAAGTCCCAGGCTTGGGAATATTAAGCCGTCAAGCAGGTAACAGTATTTGGCTTAGGACTCAGGGTCCTTGCAAGAACTTGTGCTGGTTGCATTTGAAACATTAACAGAAGAATCAGTGGGATAAAACTTCCCGTAACTGAAACCCCAGATCACTCTCAAAAATCCTTCAGAGCCAGGGACAAGACAGTGAGATTGAATGACCAGGGATTTTTTCAAAATGTTTTTTCTTTCTTCCTTTCCATGTCTTTAAATGGAATATGTAAATATCTTGCTGAACTCTTTCTTTGCTCACATTTTCTAATCTTTTACATAGGCTGGATACATTTCAAGCTTTGGTTGTATGTTAGAGTTATTGTATAACTCTGTTTCACTGAATTTTATTCATGATAATCACATTTCTAAATCATCCCTATTATATTTTTGAGAGTAAAGCTGCTCTGCAGAGGTGTACAATTATAGTTCTGAGAGCTTGAGTGTGTTTATGTCTGTCAATGTTTATTCCAGAAACATTTTCAAACAAAGGTCTCTTCTTTGGAGTGAAAAATACAGACCTACCACCCACAGCTTCTGCAATCACAGCTCACCAGTCTCTGTCCATCTGATCTCAAAACAGGCATGGGTTGCTCTCAGCCTAACTGTGTTTGATAACAGCAGAGCTACCAAAATAATACATGATTTGGGATGCTTTGTATTTGTTTGCCCAGCTCATATCCTGAAAACTGTGATATATAGACTCCAGCATGCATAACATTCACCTGCTATTTAAGGGCATTCATTGCTATAATTTCTCAGCACCTTGGAGGATATGTTTGTTTCCGTTGAAAATTTTCATTTGTAAGCCCAGCATATGATGCATTTTTCATTCTTCTGCCATTTCTTAAAGATGTTCCCCTCACACTTTTTTTCAGCTCAAAAATTTGTGTTTCTGTAGCTTGGGTTTTCCTTCTTCTTTTGCTGGACTCCAGTGTACAAAGGAAACAATGTTTATCCAGCTCCTCATGACCACTAAAGTTGCTGAACAATTTCAACCTTATCTGAAGAGTTTCAGCAAGGCCAAGTTCATAAATGCCTTCATGAAAGTGGGAAACAACCCTGAGGACAGGTACTTGAATGAATCTTTGGCTCTCACTGCAAGAAAGGATTCAGCACAACTATACTGGTGGAAAAACCAAAAAGGGAGGTATTTTAAATGCCCTAGCAAAGAAAAACCTCCAGTTTTGCTTGAACGCTCTGAGAGATGGGACTGTTCATTGTACAAGATAAAAAAGTAATATAAATTAGACCTTATAAATCCTGCTGTTGATGGAATGACATCTTTCCCATCACTGGTTCCTCATTAGCCCAATTACATGTGATTGGCACAGTCTTTTCTGGAGTATTGTGGAGCTGTGTTCTCCAAACATACTCAGACAATAAGAACTGAAATTCCCCTTTCTTGATCCAGCCCAGAGGTTTTATACACTGTCTTGTTGCAGTAGAGCAGGATTTATAACTTTACTGAGAGAAACAGTATTTCTAGCAAGTCAAAGTAATAGGCATGATGTATTTATAAATTGTATTTTAAAAAGGTCCAAAATAATACATGCATGTGTCTTTTGAGTTGAGATTTCGCTCTCTCTTTCACCTTCTCTTTTTCTTTTTGGTCTAGCATATAGAACTGACACTCTCTATACAGAAAGCCACAATTTACCATAAGTCCTGAAGAAATACCCAACCTACACTTGGCACATTCACAGACTCACAGTGGCATTAAACCTGATCCCACTCATATCAAAGCCTTGAACTCTGAATTTAAGAATTCCCACTATGAGTTTCCTTTTAGGGAAGAGCTCATTTGTTATTTACTCCTGTCAGAGGCTGCTCCAAATACAAGCACAGGAAAGTCTGCATTATCTCAAGCTTTCTCCATCATGTCAACATATATATGTCCATATTTGTCAGAACTTTTGCCTAGGAGCTGCACATTTCAGTGCTGCCCAAAAACCTGGGACATTAATCCTGGGTCAGAGTTGCCAGTCCTCTGCTGTATGAGAAAGATTGGCATCCCGTGAAGTAAAAGCCTTAAAGGAAGGATGCAGCATCACAGGACCAGTGGCTGGGCACCACACCCAGTTTTCACCTACGTCACACTTTCAGCACAGATATGGTGTCTCAAATAGTCTTGTGTTTAAGTTTTGTGAAAGGAAACGGAATCACACCTCTAAGTTTAGTATTGCTTCTTTACGTACGTTTCTTTTTTATAACATTTGTAATTTTGTGGTATTTTTCACCTGTCTTAATTTCCACTATTTTCATGTATTACCTTTAGAATTTATTTTATTTGTTACCTTGTTAATCCTATTTCATCATTTCTTTCTTACATCTCACTGTTTTCCTCTTTGGAAAAGGTTTGAAATTTCCAAACACACACACACACTTTAGTGCAGCGAAAGCAGTGGCAGACTTCTCCTTGATTACTTGCCTGAATGGTGTCAGCAAAGAAAAAACAGATGTCAGAGGCACAGCTTTTAAAGGCCAAACAGGCCAAATTAAAGGAAAATGAAAAGATGTTAGGTAAATTCACTCATTCTTCAAACAAACTCATATTCCCTACCTAGGTTTTTTTAAAAATTGCCATTCCTCCAACTAAAATATTCCAGAGTGTTTATGGTCTGCCAGATGATTGGAGCGTAATAAATGTAATTTTGCAAGCTTGTAAAATATCCTGAGATTGCCTTAAAGAAACTACAATAAACTCTCTGGTCAGATTGCTTTATTTCCATTTCTATGCCTTATTAAACCAGTATGCAGGAGATGTAGCAGCAAAACAAGAAAGGATGATCTGTTGCAACACTAGAAATAACAGAAAATAGCTTAAAAATCACTTCTGTTGTAGGCAACAGGCCATTAAAACCCAGTGTATACCCCTTTAAGCCTTGCCACAAGCCAGATCCTTATCTCAGATGCAGGCAGAGTGCCCATTTACTTCAATAGGAGCCGCACATGCATATTCTGAAGCAGAATTTGGTCTGGTGTGTTCATTAAGGGCTTCTGAACTCAAGATGTTACTTTGACGTTCCAGGAGAGGCCTGTAGCACAGATAAGCTTCTGCCGATTCTCAGGGAAGCTCCCTCTGTAGCTGTTTCAGGGCAAGTCCCAACACTGAGCCTGCTGGTGCTCCCCTCCAGCGTGACATGCACCTACAGAATAATGAAGACATTGAACTCCTTGATTGACAGAGCCTTATAGAAATGATGCACAGTAAAGAACAATTATTGCAACATCCTGGCAAACCCCAACTTGGGTTGAAATTCCCTTTTCATCTGCAGGCTGAGGAGCATGCCAGGATTATAAATGAATTGTAAATGGCTGTTGCAGGTACACAAACATGCACGATGTTCTAGGAAGTCAAGTGCTACAGACTCAAGTGGCCCAGCAGTGCTCACATGCTCCTGGCAGCTGCCCAGATGTTCAGGCAGTGGCTGGAACAGTGGCAAGAGGTGCCTGCAACCCTCACTCACCTCCACCCACCCCAGGACGGGCTCTGTCATCGGGCAGACATGACTGCCAGCTCCTCTCTAGCTTGGGGCCAACCCACAGCCTTTTTGGGCTCATGGAAGTATTCGGCCTCAGGGACCCCATCAGCCACTCTCCTCTTCTCCTCCCAAGCCTGCCTTAGATGACCCTTCTGAGATGAGAAGGGTTTAATCCCTAAGAGACCACTTCCATAGAAACTGAAATACCGTCTGGGTTCAGGAACAAATAAAAGGATGGAGCAATTTTCCATGTTTGTCAACTTTGGCACAATTTGCACTATTTCAATCAGCGCTGCCGCTTAAAAAAGAAGTGAGTTTTTGTCTCGGCAGAAGTACTAAACTTGTTCTCATGCCCTAATTTATGAAGGCTTTGCATTATCTGTCTTACATCTTTATCTGGGTTATCACATCAGCTCTCTTCCTCTCTTCACCCTATTGCCCTGGATAAGGCAGATTTTTTTTTTGTACTTGGGAATTCTGCACAGCTTATGAATCTCAGACACCTGCACAGTGTGAGCTGCCCACAGGACTCCTCTGGCACTGACAGGCTGCAGTGGCTGCAGAAAAGGGGGTGCCACTGTTTCACCCTGGCACATCCAGTTCAGTTGAAATCCTTGCAGAGCCACACCTGACCCCCAGAAGCTCCTGAGGAGCTGGAACATGGGCATCTTCCCCAGCCTTCATACAAGGTGAGGGATCTTCACAAGAAGGAAAAAGTGGCAGCAGGAACTGGGGGTCTTCTATTTTTGGAGCATTTCTAAGAATTCTCTGATTTAAATCACCTGTTTTTAGGGGGAGAGCTGAAGGCCTGAGTCTCTGCTCCCATCGCTCTGTCCCTCAGGGAGGAGCAGAGCCAGTGGATGGAAGGTCCTTGCACTGTGGGCCAGCAGAGTCACTGCTCCCATGTAAGACATTGCCTCCAACATGCCCTAGACCAAAAACCACACACTTAAAAGGGAGAGCAAACACACCATTGCTAGTGCTCAGAAGCAGAACAAGCAGATCACCTCTCCCTATCCATCCTCATCTTCTCACCACCTTTGAAGCCACTGCAATGCAGGTGACGCTGCTCATGCAGCACAAGAGCCTGCTCCAGTCCTCAGCTGTGTGGGTGAACCAGCACAGCTCTCCAGGTTAAAACAACAAATACACATTCTAACTACAGTGAGCCCCATCTCCATGAGATTATTCATCTTTCTAGGAATTTGTTTCATCCTTGTGCCAGAGATTCAACCTCTGCAGAGAGCAAAAGAGCAGCAGTAGGATTTTTCTAATGCTAGGTGCTGATTGACACAATAAAATAAAAATAATCTCTTTCATTTCCCATAGCACCTTCTCTTGGAGGGCTTGACACAAGGAGAATAGGCCTTATTGCCCCTCCATGATTTGTAATCCTGGAGACCAGCTATGCAGGGCTCAAATGATCTCACTAAGACTAAACAAGAAGTTTATGATGGAGGCAAGAGGGAGACACAGCTCCTGTCTTTCAAACCTGAGATTGCTCTTATTCTACAGTCCTGTGTTCCACGGATCCTGCTGCTCCTTGGCTGGAGAAAGGAAATAGCTATTTACATTTTTACACCATAACCCAGGCAGAGGCAATGAAACCTGACACCAGACTAATGTTTTAGCTGCCGTTCAACAATGGATTCATTAAAACAAAACGACCCTGCAGATTTGGATTATAAACAAAGCAATTAACAATGACAAAATTTGCAACCTATTAAAGCTATTTTGGGAGCCAGGCCCTCAGTGGTATCTCAGAAGGTCATGCCAGCTGCTATCAACCCAGTCTATGGCTCCTTGGCTCTGGTCAGTGTCAAATCCATCCCCCAGTGCCCATCCCAAAGCAGTCCTTGAGTCAATCCATCTATTTCCAGCTTCCAATTAATTCATTCGACAGCTGGCTGACACCACACCCTCCTTCCCTGGCCACACTCATTATGCTGGGCTCAGGGGAAAGAGGGGCTGCAGATGCTGTTGCCCTCGTATTTCTGGCACACGCCTGGAGTGCTGTGCTGGCTGACTTGTGCAGGGAATTGCTCCCATCCCAGGGCTGAGGATATTTCATCCAGCCCTGGGAAAGGTCAGGAGATGAAGCCCTGACACATGCAGACATGGCAGTCATCTCTGTCCCACCCTCCAAAACCGAAGGATAAGGGAATTCACTGGTTTTCCACGGTTCTTTTGCCTCCTTGCACCTCAGTCTTGGGTTCTGTGGGCTGACATTTCCCCAGAACACTTTGGAGTGAGGTGGGAGCAGCTCCTGGCAGGTGACTCAGAAAAGCTGCCATCACCCAGGTACACATAAAGAGGAAGTTTCTCTCAGGCAGAGATAGCAATCACAACCAGGCCTGGGATTTGCCCCAAATTGTTTTTAAGTGATTTAAAACCAGGACTTTACATAGCGATGCCTGACCTGGGGCTCTGGGCACTCCTTACCCATCACCTGCAGTTCTGTTGCTGGGAAACACAGGTTCATTGCTGTTTATTTGTTCTTTCCCCCTACAACCTTTAGTCAAAATCTCTCACCTCTGTAAGAGCTTTGGATACTCTGAATGCTCCAGTTATCACTTACAACTATGAAGTTACAGGTTATGGTTCTTGCAAAACTTTGCTACAGACTCCTAAGTGCATAAATATACTCAAAAATATAACTTGTTGTATGATTTGCTCCACTTCTATAAACTATTAATTATTCTTTTGAAAACATTAACATGCCAGTGACTTTTATTTCAATGTATTTTCAAAGGATGGCAGTAATTCTCTGAGGCTGGAAATAATGATGGAATGGCAGTGTACTCCATCCACACAGGAGAGGCAAAATCAGCTCATAACAAAATGTAGTATTACAGTTAGATAACAGAGATAATACAGCACATGCTTTTGTTTTAAGAAGTTTTGAATTTCTAGATAGCTCTGTAATAACCAAAAGTTCCTTATGTTTTAATCACAATACAAAAGTCTGTCTATTTACCTTAATTATTCATGTTGAGGTTTTCAAGGCTCTTTGTGTTCCTATCCTATGAACTCATCCAGCATCAAAGTTTGGAAGGTTTTTTTTAAGCTTGTGTTCTGAATATATTACAGTTGGCATCACACCATAAAACACTTTGGCAGCCAAGCGAATAGCTTTACATGAAACCCAGCATAATCATGGGTTACTGAGATATGCTTCCTGTACACGTCTGGAATTCCCCTAATTAGCAGAGTATTTTCTAATCTGCCCAAAATGTATCATGCCAAAACCATGATGCATTTTCTCAGTTGTCCACCCAGGACAGACAACCATTTCATTTCATCAGTTTTGGAAAGCCACCTGTACCATGAAGGGAAATTAATCACTCACTGCCTCTGAATCCACAATTTTTTGTCCCACTGACTTCATATGGAGATTGGTTGGCCAAAAGTCTTTCACAGGATAACCCAAAGCAATCAATTGATAAATCAGTCTGTAGAGGCACGCTTAGGTTTATGCAGAGCTGCTTTGACAGCCAACACTACAAGTCCCAGCAGGCACCTTCAGAGCTCATGACAGGAGAAGGTCTTTTGGTTTGTTTTGTATTTATTAATTGCATTTTGGAAAATGTCTTTCTGACTGCTACATACCTCCCATCAACAAGACCCTAAATGTGGGACAGCTTACCAATGCAGTCCTCTGCTGGCAAAAGTGTGATAAATTCCTTTGTAAAAATTTTTTTTAAAAAAATACACTTTTCCACTTTTCCTTTCTGAGTACCACTGAAAATACTTACTCTGGACACATCTCCATTATTCATACCAGAGAAGACAAGCTTCAATATTAGCTTATTTATAAATTATTATTCAACTTAATTAATAAAGATTATTCTGTACTTCATTATCCACTGTGAACCTAAGTTCTCAAGCAGAAGCAGCTGCAGCCTAAAAGCTTTTTGTGGTTTGCAGCACAGAAACTGGAAAAAAAAAAAAAACACAACAAACCACATGCCTTTGGTCACCAATCCTGCAGAATAAACAGCAGCAATGATAAACTCCGATTTCAAGGTAAGTGCAGTCCATAGGCTGGAATGTGTTCAAATAAATCTTGCCATAAAATGAACAAAAGTTGAAGGTCAAAAACTATGTGCAGATAACTCACAAACAGCAAAAGAGACTGAAGAGTACAATAAGATGTTTATTACAAATAAACAACTTCCTTTATTGATTGGATAGAGACTTTTTAATAAAACAGTTCGTAAGTCTTAAGAAAAAGAATAACAATCTGTGAAAATGAAGAGTAGGAAAAATTTTCTGGTATTGTGGTGAATGCTACCAAGGTTTGAGAATATAATCCATTGTGTACAACCAGATTTACCCTCCCACAGTAATTTCCAGACTTTAAAACTAGTTTTTGAATGTGTTGACCTAGAGCATTAACTGAGATGATGCATAATCCAGTTGATTTTCGCACTGATTTATGGCCTCAATTATGGAGTTCTGCATCAATCTAGAAATTAATATTTCAGCCTAAACACTGTTTCACATTCTCCACGATATAGCTTGTCACCGTTAATCTCCAGCCTTGATGTTAAACATCTCCTTGCTTCCAAACTGTAAGTACAACATGGACTTTATTTTCTGTGCTGCTGGAAAGAATGATTGAAGACTGAATAGATCGAAAATCTTGATTTATCTTGTCTACAATTTACAGTAGTGTGCACTGATTTATATACCACAGAAATTTCTTTGATTAGCTTGCCATAATCTAGAAAGGCTAAACATTATGGGCATTAAAATTTCAACACAAATGTTATCTCTGCAGTAAGCACAATAGTGACATCTTATGCCTATCAATTCGTGTATTAACTGAAGTTCTGACACTCCTCAGTAGAGATTTACCTCCAGAGCTTTGAGGTTTGAGCAATCAATATATAACCTACTTTGATGCATTCCACACACCAATCTACATTAAAAAAACATTAGGGCTTGCTTTAAGCTGACAACAGCCAGGAAATGCACAGTTAAAGGCAAAACCTCAACCTTTAACAGATCCTTACGTAATTTCAGATCCTGTAAGCAACACGTGATTTTGTGCCACAGTAAGCAGCTAGAGCCTGAATTCAGTGTCCCAGTCTTCTAGGCTGTGTTTAACTGTGTTAAACTATCTTCAGCTACTTTTTTATAAAGGAACGAGATCCAGTGTCCTCTTGCACCACAGAGACCTGCAACAGTTCTGTGTTTGCCTTCTTCCCTGGCACAAGGTTCTGGGATCCCTCACCCTCCTCCTGCTGCAGGTTCCTGAGCAGCCCAGCTCAGGAAGAACTCTGAATACTTTTCCTTACAGCCACCAAAGAAAGGCTGAGAGTCAGTCATTTAAGTGTCCTAATAAATACAGGCGCAACCCTTGAAACAATCACAGTGCAATGGAATGTCAGCATTAAAGAACATTTGATTAGGCATTCAAGGAATATGCCAGTTTTAGCAAATACCTGCCAATTCTATTTGAAATTTTAAGTGGTTTTCTTTGTACAAAACTCTTTTAGTGTTAATTTCCACCAGTTCTACAGAATGGGGTGAAAACTTCAATTTTCTTCCAAGGGACAGTTACCTGTGTAGGCTATTCATTCACAGTTCATCACGCAGAGATCACTCAGAGTTTTTCATTTAACTCCTTCACATCAGGTGAACAAAAAACCTGCTCCGTCATGACTTTGGGATTTTTCATAACCTTTGAGTTTCGGACATGCGACCTGCTTAAACAGAAAAGATAAAACTCACTATGAAGTAAGAGACACCCCAATAGATCATTACTGACAGAGGTAACACCTCTCCCAAGCACCAAGATGCTTTCTGAGCAGGACTCGTTACTCAGCCCAAAAGAACCTTTAGGGCAAGACTGAGAAAGTATTCAGCAGAACAGTTATATTTATTTCACTGAAACAGAGGGAAAGGAAGACAAATGTAAAAAAAAAAAAAGGCCACAGGAGACTGTAATGTCTGACGTGTTTGGAGCCAATGATCTTTTCCAACCTAAGCAATCCTGTGTTTCTAACTAATGAAAATGAATTCTCCCAGAAAAGCTGGGTTTGTCTGCTGTGAAAATGTCTGTAGAGTCACGTGTGTTTTCAACTGGTTATAACTGTCAGCTGGGATCTGATAGAAGGCACCCAATGCCAGCCTGAGACTACTTAGGAGCAATGGCTAGAAATAAGATTAACCCAGGAGGCACAAAGCAAAGACGATCATATCCTCAGGCCTCAAAGCCAAAAGGGAAACAGTATTGTAGAAACAATGAAGAAATCAAATTTTTAAGGCCCATACACTCCACAGATGCTCCTACATTGTCCTCTTAGATACATAAAGTATTCTTTTATATTCTATTACTTTTTTGCTTCTTCTACTTGGATATCAATGAGGCCAGATGAATTCTATGTAATTTGATGAGATTGCAGCCCATTCTCTTAAAGCTGCAAACCAATCACACAGCAAAAATTTTCGCTACTACATGGAGTAAGTGCATGCATGATCACCTAATAAACCTTGAATTTCAACAACAACAGAAAGAGATATTCTAGATAATGGATAAGATTGGCATACAACAGTTAGATAAACTGAAATAGCAATAGGAACTTTTTTGAAGGCTACAAATTTAGATTTATGTTCTTCTTACAATAACATGTACTTTCTGCTTTCATACTCCACCTGTACTAATATTTGAGGAAGTTAAATGAGATGATGGGTGCTTTTGGCCTGGGATTCTTTTGCTTGGGTAACTGAGACCTAATTGCAGGTCTGCACTGCAGTCCTGGAACTCTTTTGTACAGAGCATGCATAATCAGCAGACTTGGATGATTCTGCTAATACCACAGTTAAATGCCTTGAGCAAACACACTATTATAATTTTGCACCAATTTGAAAA
This sequence comes from Picathartes gymnocephalus, assembly GCA_013390045.1. Lineage (NCBI taxonomy): Eukaryota > Metazoa > Chordata > Aves > Passeriformes > Picathartidae > Picathartes > Picathartes gymnocephalus. The sequence continues at coordinate 137,741 of WEKY01035207.1, forward strand.
TATCCATTTAAATGTTAAATGAAGAGGAACTAATCAATAAAAACATGCATAGAGTCTCTGGGGAAGTACACTGGAAAAGACAATAATCTGCCATTAACATGCAAATAAAGACACAGCAGGAAACAATAAGAGTATTGACTACACTGCAATACTTTAGGAAGAATGTTTTACTAAAATTTGGGCCAAATTTAACTTTGATTTAAATCATTGTAAACAGAGACCAGCTAGATTTGATACAGCAAAGAAAGGAAGAGAGGTTACAAATTCTGGAGGCATGAGATAGCTACTGATACTGCTGACCAGCCAGGCTGACCTTGTGGGGCATTTGGGGTAAGGTGCTGTACAAATATTTTTAATTAGATTGCCTAAAGTGCTTAGCATCTGAGACAACATGCAAACCAAGTATGGACTGACAGGAAGTAATATAATGTACAATCAAAGGCTTGAACTGGCAAGACTGGCCAGTCTACCTAATTATTTTTTATGCTAACATAAACACTGCTATGCATCTCTAACCTTCTACTTAAAGCTTGTGAGCTAGCTTCCTGAAAGGTGCACATCAGAAATAGATATTTAAAAAGAGATTAAGTCACAAAGAACAGAGAGATATAGACCAGAATTCTTTGTATCAGAGAAGAGAAAACAAAAATATGGACACATAGGGAAATGGACTTGGCTGGCTTCAAAAGAAACTGAAGAAATCATAGGCAAGAATAGGCAGACTGGTACTGACAGAGGTGTGAAAAGGTTGAATGAAAAGCCTGAATTTCTTTTGAAGCAGGAAAGAATGAGCTTTTTGAAGAATAAAAAAGCTAGAAAGATAAGCAAGGAAGGTTTTTATAGCAGCTGCAACAAAGAAACAGGATGCACAAAAAAAAAGCAAAACCCTCATAATAAGTAGGAAAGCTAACAGAAAACCTCCTTGTAATCAAGATACAGGAATAAAAGGGATTTATTTTGAGAACTAGGTTGCTAGATGATTTTATAACAGCTTATCCTCAAATGCACAATTCATGAACCCTCTGTGCCACTGGATAACACTTGGGTTCCCTCTTACACAACTCCTCTGCAACTCAGCTACTGCCATGTTATTGCCACCAAAGTGAAAATAAAAAGCTCATTTAGGAGTCACTCACTATTAACCAATAGTCTTTTGCTCTGTGAAAACAGTATCCTGGACCAGCCAGGTATTCCTGGAGAGGAAAGTATTTCCAATTTAAAACTATGAGCATTTTTTCTGTACTTTGTAAGGCATCCATCATTTTAGCTCTTGCTGGCAGTGACGCAGTATCCCCACTGTAAATCGTGCTGTCATTGGAAAAGTGAAGAAAACCTGCAGTGTTCTTCTCTGTGTTATCTCAGACATTGTTGCTTGCAGATTGTCATCTGTAGGCTGTTAAGATCTTACTACTTTGCTCCTCTTGCTCTGTTCATTATCTGCCTCAAGAGCCTTTGCTCTGCAAAGGAGGCAGCTCCAGTTCAGTCCTTACCCACTGGCTGTCCTTTCCTGCAGTTCAGAACTTGCTCAGAGGAAGGTAAAATTTAAGTGAATGCCTGGAAATCCAAAGGAATGTCCTAGCACTGCTGTCGTGTTGGAACAGACCGATCACCCCTGGAATAAGCTGAGTGCTCTTTTAGCCAAGATGCTCCACCTGAAATGAGATGAACTTCTTGGAAAAGGGGCATGAATTCAATCACCTCCCTGGCTTCTTTTCCCCACTTGCAAGGGGACAAAAAGAACCAAATTTAACCAGCAACATTTCTTTTCAGAACGTCTTTGCCATCCTGTAGTGAAAACTTATATTCTTTAAGCACCAACAGTTATTCTTGAGATTATGCTCCCAAGAATAGTAAGTAGTTATGTGAGTTGTGATAAAGAAAAAACCCAGAGGCTCCTAAATAATCCATCCAGGGTAATTCTTGCCTGACTTTGGAACTATTTGGCTTTTCTCTCTGCAGTCTGCTAGCAGATCTGGACATTGGTTAGTGCCATAGTTCGCTGCCTGCTGCAGTTCACTAACAAAAACCAGAGAAAATAGGTTGGCCCCTGCACGAGAATGTAAAGAAAGTGAAGACTCCTTATTTCTTTACACATTTCTTTATAAAATCTGGCATAGACTCCCTTATCATGCCCTTAAACAAAACCTCTCTAGCTACACAGTATTTTAGCACTGTCACCTCATTTATCTGCTGACAAATCTTACTTTAGATGCTCAGCCCATCTTATACACCTGATCTTAGTGAAACCTTTAAATTTAGCCTGAGGATAAAATATCGAATACTGTTCCTATTTATACACTTCTGTGACCAAGCTAAGAAGAAAAAAAAAAAATCACCTGATGAATCAGAGGGAAGGAGCACTGGCATTGGCCCACGTTCTGATCTCACTCACAGCCAACCTGCTGCCTGATTAATGAGCTGTGATATCATAGTCTGTGAGCAGGCATGCATAAGTGGCAAGGAGAAGAACAGCACCACACACCATCAGGCTGCTTCTGTCTAAATCTAGGAGCAGAAAAAAATAAAAATAGAGGTTATAGTACTAGTTTAAAGAAAAAAGGAAATCCCTCATATATCAAGGGATCCTGGATTTGGGGAGATTTGTTGTTGGGTTTCAGGTTTGTTTTTTTTCAATAAAGATATATAAAACTAGCCCTTTCCCAAAAGTGCAGATTTTTATGAAATTGCTTTAAAATATTAGTGGTTACTAGAAAAACAAAGGGTATTTTTTAACCTGAAGAAGTCATTAAAATCTGACAGCTTTTAAAATTGCTTTGTGTTTTGCTTACAAACCGGCAAAAATAATTGCCACAGTTTCTCAGAGAAAGTTGCTTCACAGCCATTGAAAGTAAAAATTGATGTGTCAGGGGAGAAGGATATTTCACGGTCAGAGCTGGTCAGAGGAGACCCATTTCTGTCTTTTATGATGAATTTCTTAATAATTTTCTAATATGGCATCCAGTACATATTGCTAAATTTTCACCTAGCCCTACTGGCCTTCGGAGTTTGCAAGAGACTAGGAAGACAATACATAGATATTTTCCAGTTAAACCACTGGACTGGGATTCAGTACTGCATTTATCCCCAGGTCTTCCCTCAGATTTCCTAGGGCAGCCCTCAGCCACTTGGGGAACAAAGCTTTGGGACATGGATGATAGCTGGAATGAACACACCAAATACCTGGAAAAGGAGAGTTTGGAGGCTGGATTTGGGGAAACAGTGCCCTGGGCATGTGTCTCCCTCTGTCTCTCATTAAACTCGAAGTGAGGAATAGGCAGGTTCATAGGGTGACATCCCTATGTCCTTGGTATCAGGTAGGAATTAAGAGGACGACTAAGGACAGGGCAGGTACAAAATGATCCCTTTCCAAAAACACACTCCCAAACATCTGACAATCCATGAGTTAGGGGCTTCCTCCAGGTGTCCTGCAAGTTTTTCCACAGTCATTTTGGTGATCTCTCACTAGAAAGGCACCAAACTCTGCTGCAACAGAAGAATTCAAGCTGGAGAGGATCCACTCGTGCAGCAGGGAAGAGAAATAGTGCTCTTCTTACCTCAGGTTTTACTTCCTAGGATTTTCCTTTTAGTAAATGCAGTCACCTAGAATACATTACAGACTGAATGTGAATAAGAAAAGTGCCTTCTTGAAATCCAGAAAGCAGCAAAAAAAGTGTAATTAATGTTGTGAGAACATCCTTGAAGTCTTACAAACTGTATCCAGTTATGCCAGTAGAGAAGACACAGACTTCCATGGACGCATGTCAAAACAGAAGAAAAAATTTCGTATGAGGGCCATCATTTTAATTCATATTAGAAAAAACTATGGACTTACACTCCATATGCAAATTTAATATAAACATAATAAAGGTGTATATAAGTCTGACACACAGGTAATATCTTTCCTTAAAACTAACCAGCTTCCACAGATTGATTTTTACCATAGAGATTCCAGTTTATAGCACCATTTTTCTAAGTGATTCTCTGCACTAAAGTATAATTTAGATGATGGATCCCTCTCAATTACTGTCCATTAGAAGACAGGAAAACATTAAGTTCAAGTGTGTATTATGAGAATTATGGGTTACCCTTTAAGTGAAGAGATTCTAAGTGAAAATTAATTTTTAACATGTTCATTTCTGATGTTGTGCAGCATGTTTTTGAGAAAAAAAAGCTCCCCAAGAAAAGAATTTATTTTCAAGTAAAGGCATCTTTCATTACAGAAAAAACCCACAGTGCAGCATTGTAAAACCACGTAACTCAAACAGAAAATATTGCAAATTATTTCACATGACTTCCCTAACTGATTTTAAAGGAACCCTGCACCATAAGGTAGAGGATGGCTGGAATATGCTGCAGATGTTCTGAGCATGCAGATGGTAAAGGGCTGTGAGAAAGCACAAGTGATGTCCAGCGCAAGAAACATGGTGGTGTTGCAAAAGCACGTTTTTGTGTAAGTCAAAGTAGAAGCTGAAGGCTCTTACCTCAAAATATCATCGAGATAAAGAGTAAAACCTTAAACCAACTCAGCAAATTTGAAACTAAACACTTCCCTGTGCAAATTCCACATTTTTTCATGGACATGCCATGTATTTGCAGCAATTAACTTTTGTCACCTTTCATCAAATTTGCTCACTAAGTTCAGAAAGCCAACTTGAAAAATAGGACTCCTTTCATATAACCTTGATACTGAGACTAATTTTGAGACATAACATGACCATCCTGATTTTAGAAGGCACTCTCCTAATCTCCTATTTCAAAATAAAGTTAAACAAACTTGAGGATTCTTTCAGATCACTTTTTTTTTTCATTGACAGTACTTCCTAATATGAAACGTCATGTGTTTACCCTTTGAAAATTAATGGAATAAAATCCTCAATACTATTAGAAAATAAAATCTTTATCCCTCTGTAGGGACCCATGTGGAAACAAGACAGGATGAACATTTTGCATGACACAAAGAACAATTGCTCTGCAGCTGCTGCCACGACCCTCAGGCTACAGTAGAGTCATGGCCCACTTCCTTTCCCTATAGGGATCTTGTGGTTAATGTATCTGTTTAGTTTACAGCACAAGTATAAATCCTATTTTATGCCAACTTACTGAGAATTGCATAGCGGGTTGCTTTGTATCTGTGCATCTTGCACATTCCCATACAATAAAATACCTGCATTTAAGCCCTTCCTGACACTATATGAAATCCAACGGATCTGTGTGGTGAAATCTTTGTCCTCGTGGTGTGGTTAACTAAACTCATAGGGACAGGAACATACCATAGGTCCGTTTCTTTTCTCAGTGTTTCTGGAGGAGTGACCTGGTTTACCTATGGAGCAACTGTCTTAATTTTATATTCAACAGCTCAGAACTAACACATAATACAACAGCTTTCAGAACTAACATAATACAAAATATTCCTAGGAGCAAAATGCATGTCTAAATACCATTTATGTCTAAATTCCTTCACAGAGGTCCGTGCATACTTAGTCAGTCAGCAATATTGTCTATGATTTGCATTCTTATGGCACCTGCCATGTGAAGACCTTCACCAGGATGAGTTAAGCCTCTCCCACAGCACACCTGTGAGGATGGCAGAGCTCTCAGGGACCAGCACTGCATATAAAAGCATGTTACAGAAAAGGGAAAAGTCCTCATGCAGGGTGGAATATTGGCCTTTTCAAGGTCAAAAGATGCTTTGATTTCAGCTTAAATAGAAACAGGAATTGAGCTCATCTGCTTTCTTGGGTTTTTTTCTTTTAACCTAGGAAACCAAGGGACCTTTCTACTCCTCCTCTCCTTTTGGCTGTACTCCAGCTCCTACACATGCAACAAGGATTGATAACAATAAAATATGCTGGTATTGAAAATCTGCCCATTATTAATAAGGCAGATGACTCATTACTCTTTCAATATGATGTTAACTCAGAATAAAGCCAGCCTTTTATTGCCATGGGGGTTTTGTTTGTTTGCTTCAGAGCTCTGTTGCTCTGGCCAATGGTTTAGATCCGTAAGAAAGTGAGATCATTACAAGTGCTGCTGCAGTGACTCCGGTTTGACCCCTGTCCATTCCAGACAGTGACAGCTTTTCCATTCTTCTGAACTGGAGTAGGATCAACATCACTGTAAATCACTGGAGAATTCCACACCCTCCTGCTGCCGTTTTACAGCATCAGATTAGGACTCCTCCATTACTGTGCAATACTGTAAGGTTTTAATACACACATATGAATAATGTAAATTTCTTTTGTGTCTTCATACAAAAGGTAGTAAATGCAAAGTCCAAAATGCTGCCACACAGCAGTCCAGGCTGGACACTTAACAGCTACAAATCCTTGTGTTCCCCTCCTCCATGAATCCCAGTGTTCATTTAATGCATATTTTGAGTGAATGAAAAACCAGAGTATAAGGAGGGCAGAAATTGAGACCAAGACTACCCTAGGATGGTGATGGCAAAGCCACAGGGCCCAAGTATTTATCAGTAGTTGACCATGAAATGATGACATCCTATCAAACTAGAACTGAAATATTAAGCTCTCAAATCCAGTGGTTTATGCAGTTTCTTATGGGTACTGTCAGAAGCCTGACAGAGAAAACTCAGGCATATTTGCTGCAGCTTGGGACAGAGAGAAAACTCTCTCATGGTTCTGCTAGATTGTTGTGAGAACGGCAGAATACAAGAATGCAAACAGACTTGCACCTGGTAATTTACATAAAGAGGTTGGAACTTAGTTGCTATTCCTGGTTAACCAGTAGCTTTAAGGGA
>WEKY01035212.1:0-19893 GCA_013390045.1 Picathartes gymnocephalus
TGGAGCACTTCCTCTTCCTCCTTTTTCACTGATCTTACTGTCTGCAGGGCTGTTGCTCACACCTCTTTTTTAATTACCTTCTTTGCTTTTGTGGCAGTTTTGCCCTTTCTTAAGGTGCCACCGTCTTGGCTGAAGGGCTCAGCTGTGCCCTGTGGTGTGTCTGGCATGGCGCAGCCACTGCCTCTTCTCACAAAGGTCTACCTGTAGCCCCTCCTCTGAAACCTTGTCACATAAACCTTTTTCACAAGCGCAAAACTCTACAGATTGTGTCTAGGTTTCTCTGTGGGTAAATAAGGAGCTCTTGCTAACTAGAAAGAAGGTAGAAAAGCTGGAGAGAGGTCAGGAATACATCAGAGCCTCAGCCACTGATGGGAAAAAAGACAGAAGAGAGTGGACAAAACCACAGAAGACTGAGGAGGAAGGAGCAAATTATAAGGACTGCAAAGAAGCAGAGAAATGGAGGACTGTCAAATTAATGGCTTCAGGGTGTGAGGAGGAATGGCCAAGGAGCAAAGCAATGGGCTATGTGAGAGGAGTGAAAGGAGGCTGCGAGATATGCGCTCTGAGATCTGTTACGCAAACTAAGCAGGGAAAAATTAAGTACATATTAATACTAAGGAAGGGAAGAATATAGGAGGAAAAAAGTTAAAACAAACTTTGAAAGTCTGTTGGAGGGGAGAAAGAGGATGAACAGAGAAAGTGGAGGAAAGAGCATATGAAGTTTGGATATGTTTTTTTCTTAAGTTTTATGGAAAATATAGTAAGTGTATGTAAAAGCCAATTCCCCATTTATCACTTTCAGATATCCATTCCGCAAACACACTTCTCTTTTGCAGGAAACTTGAAAGCATTGGTAGGCGAAATGAAATGCATGTCCCCTCTTCTGCTTGTCGTGTGACCTGTGACTGAGCCTAAGAAGTTATGTGGCAGTGCCTCAAGGTTATGTGCCATGACCTAAAGCCACCTGGCTTGTTTGATTTATTGTATTTTCAAATTGACACTAGTGCATTCCTCTTACTTTTAAAACAAGGTATGCTGAACTAAGGTATAATTGAAGCTGTGGATTTTCATCAGGTTTTGAAAAGACATTTAGAATGCAGGCCTTCTTCTAAAATACAGCCACTATATAAAGTCCAGGAATTTCTGGGTTGAGTTTTTTCATATTTCTTTTAAGCCGCTTTAGTTAAGAAATTGCTGATTTGAGGCACTTAGCCTTTGTCCAGCAATGTGTACCAAAGTCCGTGACACTTTCAGGCTTATGACCGACATAACTTTTTACAGTAGTTTATACTGGAGAATCCTAAGATTTGAATACTAACTACCTCCTCTAAGTCCTCTTCACATCTACAGTATCTGTCCCATTCTGTAACTCCACACATGGCTAGTTCTTCTGTACAACTCTAGAAGAACTAGTTCCCTCAAAACCAAAGAAATAAATCAACTCTCTGAATGGAAAAAAGGCAAGCATTTCAGCAGGAGATCTGTAATTGCACATCTAAAACTCCTTCGGTATTGGCCACGAAGGAGCTTCCCACAATGACGCACTCACTGAGCCTAACGAGGGAAGTGAAGGCCTGGCTCCTGTACCCCTTCTTCCTCCCAGGTTTAGTGAGGACTGATGCTCTTTCCACCAAGACGGCTACAGTGATGTGGTGTCTCTTGACCCAGCCACCTGCTATCATAAACCTCATGAAAACTAGAGGCTGAGGTCCCTGCTTTATTGCTGAATGTCTTGGAGGTTGGCAAAAGAAAGGAAAGATTTAGAGGAGGCAGATGTAAAGCCATTTTTCTCAGGAAAACAAAGATCAAAATGAGAAGGCTACAGCTTAATGTAAGACATACTATTATTTCAATCAGGCATTCCCATAAAGGAACAAATCTGAATCATGGTTTTGTGGCACACATAGCAGTCATCCCCTGATTAACAATCTCTGCCTGGATTAATGAGTCAGCCAAATCACCCACACGTATGAAAACTACAGATAAAATTTATAAGTGCTGTCATTTTCCTTGAGGAAAAGGCAGTTCTGATTAATGAATCTTAGTCTGCTAAGGTTCCCAGTCATGGACAGCAACACATTTATCCCTCCTATGAACTCTGAAGATGATGTTACTCACCAGTGATTAATGATTTGGGGTATTTCAAATTGGTGCAGGATAGGAAGCATTGCATAATCACTCTGGAAGTCAGGCATTTCATTTCGGTTTCTTAAATCAATACCTTTAGTCCCTTTTGAAATATATTGGCCTTTAATAATTTTCTTTAATAAAAAGCAAAATTGAGTTAGAACTTTCCTTCCATCCTTAAATCCCTTTTAGGTTCACTTAAGATTTTGGCTCTAATGAAAGTTGTGCCATGTTTCTATGAGAACAAGAAATACAAGTACAAGCACTTCTGAAGTACCAGCCATGGTACTAGATTGATTTGAAATCTGGATTTCTTTTCTTAACATTTTCTTCCTCATTTGTACCTCAAATGCAACCTTATCAGCACTGTTTTGGTGGTTTTGGAGAGCTAGTCCCCACTGCTAACCTAGGAGAGATCTAGACTGACAGTAAAGGACTTCGGAGAAGGTCAGTTAACAGGGCAAACACCAATTATATGGCTCCTTTAGCCAGCATTCTCTGAAATCAGATCCAGCCACTAATGGCAACTAACCACGTTTGTGGATACAAAGTTTTGTATTTAAATCTATGCCTAAGACATTTAAATTAAATTTCCATTATACATAAAGAGAGAGTCAAATCTTCATATTTATCTCCAGTCTAATGAATTGGTCAATCTTCTCAATAGGCTGTGGCATGGGTGGGGAACAATGTTCGGGCCATCTGAGCCAGGGTTGCAGCTGTCTCATGCTCCTCATTTAGAGATGAAGAAATCCCTCAGCAGATTCCTACAGGTCAATCTTTCACTTTGGGATGGGCTGGGTGAGAGTGGGAAGGGATCCTGCTGGACCATCCAAATCTCTGTCAAAGAGAATTCCGCTGAGTGCTGTGGGTTAGAATTTAATCAATTGCTGAAGATAATACTCTAATGGTTAATCTACACCTATTTATTTAAAGATTCAGCTTGGCTCATTTAACACTGGGCATTTCAAAGATTTGTTGGATGATACAGCATACAGTTCCCATATGGGTGCTTTTCACTTTCCGGAGTTCAGTGTCATTATGACATTTGCATACTGAGCAGCCATCCACGACTTCATTACAACAGCTTCTTTGGTCAACAGCACCAGCTCAATTACCATGTTATCTGAAATATATATAATGCTCAGCTATCATTAAAAAAGCACAGCAATCAAAAAATCTGCGAGAGCTCAGAGACCTACACTTGAGTAAGTGGCCTGAGAAGTAATTCCTCCTCATTAGCCCCATGTCTAACACCAGATGGACACTGAAAACCCTGAAACTCTCCTGAATACAAAACAGTTCATGATTCTCCTTTGAGGGGGAGAAATTATCTCACAAAAATCGTTGGTACTTCCTGATTTGGTAGTAGGTGTAGCCTTCGAGTGGTGCAGCATGGAGGAGTTACTGTGTCTTTACAACAGGAGCTGTGGAGAAGCAGCCCTGCAGAGAACAGCAGTAAAAGACAGAAGTTACTTCCATTTAATATGCTCTGATCCTTTTGGGTCCCTGGTTTGTAACTTGCATTCTGTGCAAACAGAAAACATACAGTTTGACTTTTTTTCTGACTGTCTTTTGACCATTAAAACTCTACTTTTCAGTCCCACTTACAGCCTTCCTAAAGGTTCTAGGAAATCCATTTCCACTGTGGTTTTCCAGAGGTTCTTCTCTCTCTGTGGTCAGAAGAAATCCTCTCAATCCATGCTTCTGTGCCCAGGACAGGACCCAGTCCAATAGTGGGATGTCATAACTCTTCTCCGTGTTCTTTTCTACCCACTCGCCCCACTCGCCTCCAGTGTGTGGGTTTAAATACTGACAAGGTTCTTGTGCGTAGCCACTCTCCCCAGTATGTAATCCCCACAGACAGTACAGCTCCATCTGTGCCACATTTCCAAGCATGTGGGGGAGGATCTGCAGCCTGCAGATTTATTTGAGTGGCTTAGAACTTCCATAACGTTTTGCAGCCCTGAGTGGGCAAGAGTTGGAGGGCAGTGAAGCTGCCATCCCATCTTTTTTCCCTTCTCACAAGTCAGCTTTAATATCAAAGAGCAAACTGCAAACACCAGATGAAAGAAGATGCCAGGCTCCTAAAAAGCAATGTCAGTGATTAATAGCATGATCATGCAAAAACATTTGTGGGTTAGCTTACTGCAGTTCAGATTTTAAAAAGAAAATCGAGAAATATATTTGCATGATGAGAAATGCACGGAAAACTCACAGTGACAGGGTATTACTATGGTGACCAGTGCAGCATCATATTTAGTCTACAGTGATAAGAGATGTTGATGGCTGAATCCTGGCTCCTGAAGCAGTACATTTTAAAAGGCGTATGAAGGTGTTTCACAGAGATAACAAAGCAAAAACACAGACAGAAACACTGTCCTAGCCATGCAGAAGTTTGGAGCTGAGATATGAGGGCTCTTAGATTCCCAAGTACCTGAGACCATAGCACTACTTTTTCAATATTTCTAGTGCAACAGACAGAAAACAAGCAGAAACAATGGGTGCATTTTTTAAGTCAGAGGAATACAAAGACTGTATTTTCAGCTTCTTATAAGGAAAACATCACAGCTCAGTTGTTTTCAGCTTGCACATTGATGTTTTGTTGCTAAGGAAGCCAGGGCAAATCATGGGATACAAGGCTCAGACCCAGGAAACAGAAAATAATCCCTAAGTCCATATTTAGTTATGAATCACACATTATTTCTTAGAAGAGCTATCTATAAAAGGAAACACATTGTCCCTTAGCTCTGTGATAATTTTCCTCTGAAAAACCTTCATATTTTGAGCAAGCCAAACTGATAGTATTCCATCTTTGTGATAAACTGAAAACATACACCTGTGTTAGACTTCAGGTCTATAATGTTCCTTGCTAAGCTGGTTTTTGTTTTGCTTTATTTTCTCAAGTAATATGTTCATAAACATCTTATTCTGCTACTTTCTTCCCTGGATTAGCCCATTGTTCTTTTCTTGTACTTGCTTGTACCTGGTGCTGCTACTACAGATTCTAACACCAACTATCCTTAGTCCTCTCCAGTAACCATCACCTAGCATGACTTACAAAAGCCTCTGACCTTCTTTCTTCCTGTAAGGTTTTCTTAAAGCTTTACTTGTAAGAATCCAATTTTTTTTTTTGCCTGGCTGTAACATGACACATTAGAATTTTCTTTTTTAAAAACACTACTAACTTCTGAAATCAGGAAAAATGCAGGCATCACACTTTGATGAAGAACAGGAACTATAAATACACTTGGTGGCCTGCCATCAGGACAGTTGTCACGAATACTACACCAGGGCAAAGAAGCCTCACAACAGATTATCTCCTGTTGCCTGTATTTGTCCCCCAAGACAAGCTCCTGTTAGCTCTGGAATGCTAACAGATTGCAGAGGATATTTCAGGAAAATCAGCTGAAGCAGTGTTCAGGAAGCTGTGACATAGTATTGTAGAAGATTTCTTTTTTTTTTTTTCCACAAGAGACGTCTGGGAGTCTGTCACCCACCACTTGCCCTATTACACCTTTAAGCTCCATACTTAAAGGAGTGCCAGCTAAACCAGGGTGCCTCAGGAGCTGTTCAGTAGAGCAGGGAAGTTCTACAAGAGTGGAGATCTCATGGATTCTCTGTATCTCTCCTCCTCAGTCCTGCTCAGGAATAAGGAGCCCCTTTGGTCTCTGGCAAGTGTCTTTGTTGCTGTTCCTCTGTACCTCAGAGAAGAGTGTCTCTTTCCCTTCTGTTTCCCCACCACAAAGAAGTTGAAGACGTACAAAAGAGTCCTCCTCTCCCTTCTTGTCTCCAGACTGAACAAAAGTCTTTTCTCCATTCCCTTTCCAGATGTACTGTGCTCCAGCACCTTCTCTATCCCTGTGGCATCTGCTGGACTTTTTCCATGGAGTCAATGGCTGCCCAGTTCCAAGGGGGCAAAACTCAGTATAAGTCTCGAGATGCAGCCAGGCTTACTGGTACTGATGCAAGGAAAAAGACACCTAAGTTTGGGATGAAGTGGCACAGAAGCAAGTTCAGCCAGCTGAGTCTGTTAGAGTCATCTGAAACACTGGCTTTGGTGCTCTCCTGAACTTGACAGGGGAATTCTTGGGTGCAAAGGTTTTGTGTACCAGATACTGATCTTTTCAGGAGGAGACATCAAAGTGTGAGTGGCACAGAATCAGGCGTATAGAACAATTCCTTAACACTGTGCCAGCCCTGCAGGGGAGCACTGTTTAAAACTGTCCTCAAGGGATGCTGGATTAGATGTGTTTCTTTCCACTGTCTTGTATCTTAAGTCCTTGTACCTGGTTTTCTTTGGCCTCATAAAAGGTAAAAAAGTGACAGGCTTAAGATTGTAATCTATTTTATGGCATGAGACTGCTTAAATAATTGTACTTATTAATTTTGGTTTTTGTTTCTGGCAGATGCTGATATGTGAAACAGTGACCCAGAGCCTAGCATAATAAAATGAATACTGTCCCACTGCCTTTCTGCCCAGGGCAGAGGGTTTTCTTGTCCTTGAGAAAACCACTGAAAGACTCCCTAACCTTTACCTGGAATATCTACACACTCCATACTAATACTTAAGCATTGATGAAAGTATTTTAGTTAAAATTTTTGTAAGTACCTTTCAGAAACTGTGCAAAAACTTGTCTTTGTACAATGATCTAAATGCTGTCCACTTCCATTGAAACAAATTATTTTCAGGACTAAAGAATTATTCTAAAATTGCCTCTGAAACTTCTTTCTCAAAAAGATAGAACTAATTTTAGACACAAAAACCCATAGAAATAATTTTAGATTCTTTAAGTAAATTATGGAATTTGGAGCTGGACTTCAAAAATTATCAGTTATTATTGCATTCTAAGTAGCTTGACTAAGATCTAAATTTGAGAAACTAAAATCAACCACTTAGCTGAGTCAGTCCCATGGTTCAAACTCAGCTCTTCTGTAATCATATTAGACAAAAAATACTTACAAACAACCCTAGGAGAGGACAAAACACCATCAGCCCTTTACTTGGAGTGTCAAGAGCTTATTGTTGCAAACCCACAGCGTCAGTTCTCCTATGATGGGGAAGTGAGAAACCACATATAATTACTCTCTACAGTCTTGGAGCCACCAGCTGCCTTTAATTGCAGAGAGTTTGCACACTCTGTCTAATGTAAACTCTCTCTGCAATTAAATCCAGCTTGCTCACATCTCACCTGGGCAACTGACCCTCAGTGACCGTGCTGGATCAGGGGCGATGGATTGGACAAGGGCCTCCAGTGACCCCTGCCACTGTCAGCTGTTCTGTGGCCCTTGATGCTGTGATCCCCACCACAGCCATGAGGAGGTGCTGTCAGCAGTCCTCCTCCCTGTGCAGAGCAGTGCTCTGGTCAAACCCCAGGTCAGGAGGTCTCAGCTTCTTACTCCTGCTCCATGCCAGAGCCCATCAAGACCCCTACCAGCTGCAATGACAGGGTGAGGGCAAGATAAAGCATTTCCTGCCAGGCTGGAGTCACCCGGTAGGAGCTCAGAAGAAAGGTGAACGGAGGATGATAATGGTGAGGTGCTCACCTCAACATGGAACGCCGAGCTGCAGAGCAGAGTTGCCCCACCAGAGCTGAAGCCCCATACATTCCCTGGCCTGACCTGAGGGATCAAGGAGACCCCAACTCTTAGAAGCCCAGCAAACAGAGACTCCCAGCTGAGATAGGACAAAGATTTCTTTCAGGTGACACAGGCTGCTTCTCTGGAGGCCAGTGCTGGTGCTGAGGGTAGCTTCACATTGTTATGGAAGTAGAGAAACTGCTTGGTGATGACGGGGCAGTTATTGGGGAACTCCTTGTTTCCTGTCCTTGCCTGTGGGAGGAAGCCCCTTGTAGAGACTGAGCCACCATCTGGCCTCAATGAAATAGCTATGATCAGCACCTGGGACATATTGGCGAGAGAGAAAACAGAAGTCCACAGGGTCACAGGCAGCATGATTCAAGGGTCAGAGCTGCACTGTGCCGGCAGGGTCATGGACAGGAGACACAAGTGCAGCCAGAGTGATCAACATGGGAAACCCTCACAAACACCATAGGCTTCAGGAGCCCTGGCTTCTGGAGTCCTGACTTGCCTTTGTAATAACATTTCCATGCTCCAGACATCCTCCCATACCCACCCACAGCAAACTACCAGCAGGAAAAACAGGCTGCACATCAGAGGTAGAACATTTGTTGGCACAGGAGGAGCTGACATGAGTTTATTTTCCATACCCTTTAAGACACTGTTAATCTAGACAAATACATTCCTGCCCTGAAATTATTTTAAAGAGCAATTTTACAGATTATATGCAGAAATTATCTGGGCATGACTGATCTAATTTATTAAGGTTCTTTAATATTCTTGCAACAAAAAACCAATCTTGTCCTTCTTCTTGTACAACAAACTATGTTCAAAAGGATGCTAAAAAAATAGCCTAACAAGTCATTCTTGCTGGACATAAGTTTAACAAACATAATTCAACTGCTGACTCAATAAATAGAAGCAAGAGACAAAATTCCTGAACATGGAATGATTTAGAGATGTGGGTATGACAACAATACATTGTCAAATTTTATAGTAAGCATAAGCCTAAGTAATAATACCCATAGGGGAAAACACACTGGACAATGCACATATTGCTGCAAGTGGGCATTAGGGTTCCTTACCCTGTTGCAGCTCAGATCTCTCTGCAACGAGAACTAGTTCTCATAGTACATATGACTGCATGTGAAGGTAAAAATTTTACCAGAAAGACCTCTTGAAAATGCAAAAGTAAAATTCCAGACTTCTGGAAATAATGTGGAAATCAAATGAGAGATCCTAAAAGCTTGATGACCAGGAGACAATGATAAGGTTCATATTTTGTTTATGTTAAATGAGTGATTTGCCATCTGAGTAGCACTGGGGGAAATGGAAAGCATAGGGATTATCTTTTCTTCATTACTGAATGTTTAGGTCAGGCAGATGTGGGGATAATCACTAGACATGTTCATGTTTTGCTGTTATGGCATAATCTGAAAAAGGAAATTATAAACCACATTGCCATACCAGATAAGCTACTGACTGAAAATTGTTCTTTTCCCAGTTTGCTCAGGACAGAGCAGATTTTTATAATAGGCATTTTCCTACTTAGGCCAGGCCTGTAAATTATCTTATTAGAAGTCTTTTTTAGGAGGATTTGGTGGACATAGGTCCTTCGCTGTACAAAAGGATTCATTACTATAACATTTGCTTTTGCTCCTGGTTTTAAATGCAAGTCAGGCTTTCTGCATGCTCTTCAGAGGGGATGCAGCAGTAGACTTGGAAAGCTTTTCTTCATTTTCTCAAGCAGCAACCCTACAGCAGGCTAGAGACCTCAGTTCATCTCCCTGTGCAGACTTCTAAGAGAATGATTCTAAGTAAGTCCATATGATTTTTTTATTCTAGAAAAAATCTCACTGAAATTTGACTTTCATTGTGGCCTTCACACATGCTACAGGGACATTATATCTGTGTAGATGGATAGGTGGAAACTAATCCTGTAAAGAGGGAGGCAGCTTCATATCAGAAACCTCTAAGGCTAAATTGCAACCAACATGCCTCTGTCAGATGTTTTCATCTTGATAATTGGGCACATTACACCAAATACTTTTTCCAGACATTTGACATCAGCAACATATGACAAACACGCTAAAATAGTACTTCTTTCTGCATTTGGACTATGGAAAACTCCTACAAATTCATGGAAATCAGTTTTAGCTTAATAGTTGCCCTCCCATGTGTGCGGTATGGGTTTCATCATGTTAGTAATCAGATTAGTTAAATCTCATTTCTGATGTGCTTTTGAGCTACAGGTCAAAGGGAAATTGACTGCCAATATGTGACTAGCTCTTATTCCACAGCTCTTCAACCATGTTGCCAAGGCAGACCATTCATGCATTTCACCCTGCGATCCAAAACTATCCACAGAGGGAGGAGGCCTACAAAAAAGAAAGACAAAGCATTGCCAACATCACAGAGCATGCGAAGCTTTGGTTTGAGTAGTGTTTGTTGTTAGTTCCATGTGCACATTCTCAGCAAGAGGCTGTCCATGCTGTTACGATTTATCTTCCTTCCCCTACCAATAGTCTTCATTATAATTGGTGTCTCCTGTTATAAACGGCAAAAAGGTGGGGTTGGTTTTCGTATATCACTATGGTTAAAGTGTTTAATAAGGTTAAGAAATTAAGTGTGATACGTTAATGAATTGAGTGGTTAATTGCTCATGTTATATTTAATGACTTATAGTTAGATTAAGTTGCATGTGACAATGTTCTGGTTATTCTTGTAATGTCCCCTTTCTTTATGACTTCCCCTTTTATTGTTATAATGCCCCGTTACAGTGGACAAAGGTTTCATTATCATAATTAGTTAAATGATGTTCAGATATAATTACTAGTATAGGGAATATGGAAAAAATGGCTGACGAAGGTCAACATGGATTCTCCAGAAGGTTCTATGTAGACTGTCAATCAAGGCGCCAGTCAAGACGAGATCCCTCCCGATCTTGTGACTGAGCATGCTCCAAGTGGGTGGACCCATGCCAAACCTGCCCCAAATGGGCAGACATAGGCGCGGGCCGGAAACCTTAGACCCGTGATTGGATAAGTGTATCCATGTGCCTTGATTGACACCCAGGGGCTATAAAAGTAGCTACACGGGCCCTGGGCGGTGTGCCTCTGGCCAGAGCAGCCACGCATCCAGCACTGTGTCTTTGTATTGTGGGCATCCCCAATTGTTATTTTCTTTTGTTAATAAACCTTTACAATTCTACACTGTGAAGCGTCGTCCTTCACATCTCCATTCACAGTTTCTTCACTGTTGGCTTCCAGGTAGTTATCCCAGTTTAAACACTGAACATTATCTAGCATAGTTACTGTTCAGTGATATAATTCTACTTAGTCTTTTATTTCCTTAATTAGTTAATATGCTGTCACTTGAAATAGTGCTACTTCACCCAGTTAGAACCAGATTAAAGAACATGAACTATTAATACAGGACCTAAATACATGCTTTAAAAGCTCCCTGAGATCTTCAGTGATTATTTTATTATAAAGTTTTTTATCACAGTGAACCTAGATGTTGGATCTAAATAAAGGAAACTTATTTATACTTTTTACAATAGAATTACCATAATAGGTCAACCTTTGAGACTGCTAACACTGCAATAAGATAGTCAGAGGTCAAAAAAGAAAATTAGTAAGTTTGAATGTATGAATGGCTTTGGTTTTAAGAATGATGTCAATAAGTTTTATGCAAAATACTTCTCCTTAGGAAAATGAAAATGTGGGAGACAGGTTGTACAGCCATGAAGAGATGGCTTTTTGCTTTCTTAGAGGTGTTTGAAATACTTATTCCAATACAGAGGGAAGCCTTATCTTTTAAATAAAATGCAGACTGCTAAAGATATAGATGGGTCAGAGGAGAAAACCTGGCCTATGTGTTTTTTTAAAAAGTTATCAGAAGCTACGGTCTTATCCACAGCCCAAGGGGAATGTAGGAATATAAATAAATTGCACCAGTGTCAGAAGTGATAAGTGTATAGCAGCTGACTGCAAAGAAAGTTTATGAGCATACTGTGGTGCCTTCTCTGCTCAACAAGTCATGTAAGAGAAATTTAATTTTAAGACACAGCTTTCTCCACTCAACATTTTTTGTTGGTCCTCTCTCTAGATTTCAGAGCCAAATCAGAAGCTTACCTCGACAAATAAAATTTCCTTATACCCTGTTGACTGCTCAGTAACTAAGCAGACTAAACAGTTGAGCTCATGATGACTGTACTTAGAGACAAAGCAGAGAAGAGCAGCTTGATTTACTGTCAGCAGGAAGCTGCTTCTTCCAGTGTGGGAATGTGGTGTCTGAGGAGGTAACAGAAGTTCCTGCTGCAATTCGCAGTACTCCTGACATGAGAAAGGTAAGGGCATGTTTTTCCACAACGGTGTTATTTTCTGAGTGCATAGAGGAAAAGTAAGCAACCTCACCTTTATGAAATGAGTGCACACACTACCCCTCTTATATTAAAAATATGAGATTTTACTGGAAACCTTTCAGTTTACGAGGAAACTCATCCAAAAATGCAATTGATAATGTGTTCAATGTGGAACTGAACACCTGGATTTTAGAGCAAAATAAATAAAAATAAAAGTAAAACAAATTATTTTTGTGTAGTTTATTTTTCTTTACATTAGTGATGAGTCAGCATAATATACTGCAGCACCAGCCTGAATGTCTGACTGCACTGGCTTTGCTATCACAGTTGACCTGGTTGTTTTACAATCAACCAGTTCTACACAGGTTACTTTCACTGGCCTCTGCAGTATGTAATTTATTCCATGTTCTTTGTATGAACAACTCTTCTGGGTAACACATTACAGTGTTTCTCTTCAGCGTGTGCAAAGGCCACAATGACAGTCAAATATCAATCTCATTATTTCTACTGGAATAACAAATTGTTCTGTCACATAGAAGTTTTACCATCCATGCAGTCTATGAGTTTTTCAAAGTCAAATGATAATTTGAGCTTCCTAGTCTCAAGCCACAGGATGTAAACCCCCCATCATTTACACAGAGGCTAATTATTCCCTACAAGTATTTAAAATTGTCTGTAACAATTTTGATCTTAAAAATTTGTGCTGCTGAGAACATTTAAATGGTGTAATTGCATTTTCAGCTATATTAGCACATATGACATCATGGCTAGAAAACAAATCAGCCTCTGGTGGATAAAGTTCTAATAGGAGTTGAGCTTTAAAGCATGTCAATGACTCTGCAGGGCCATAAAGAGAATTTGAAATCATAACAATTGGATCTATATTAAATAATTCTGTCTTCAGATATGTTAGTTATGCATTGAAACAAGAACTGGGTATTTGCTCAGGGTGGGATGCAGCTGTGAAACTCAGTACAGGAACACAGAAGAGGTTCTTTGTGAAATAGGATCCTAGTCTAACAAATTTGAAGAGAGACCTAAACTATACCCTATGTATTTTCCTAACAACTCTCTGATACAGTGAACCAGGAATCATTAAAACTCAAAAAAGCAGCAAGAAAATAGGCAAGTTTTTTAACCAGCTGGTTTTTACTTTCTGGTCTGGTGTAATAAAAATCTAAACAAATTGGTCTTTCTGCAGAAACCACGTATTTTTCATGCATTTCTGCCTAGTATCCACTCTGCCACGTGAATCTTTTCTTTTGGTCTTCCTCTAAGACCTAGAGTGTCTCCCATGACTCTGAGCTCTTTTTGGTTGAGTGGACAGCAGGCCAAGGGACAGTGTGTGCCTTGGCTGGCTTGGAACAGGAGACAGGGTGCCAACTGCCCCGCTTAACTCAGCTCCTGAGCTTTTGGGGAGCTTGCCAGAAGACAGAATATCTGATGCTTCTCTGCCTTCCCTTACACACAGTACTGTGTCTTCCTTCTCATCTTCCTAGAGACCAGTTTTTATGAAATTTATATGACATCAAAGCCATTGGGATTTCCACCCTTCTATGCAGCATGACTGAAGCAGGTCAACACATACAAAAAGTTATTTATACAGATCACAGCCTCTTCCCTTGGCAAAGGGATGGGTCCTCTAGTGCAGCACTAAGCAAATTGTCCTTCTTTCACAAATACTTGCTAGGTCTCATTTTAGTAACACTGACTACATACATGACAAACATAATCACTTTGCCTTCTGGGCTGGTTTAGGGCCCAGCTGGTTTGTTTTATGTTTATTGGTCAGCAACTATTTCAGAAAGAAAAGAAGTACTGAGATTACTCCCTAAACTGGTTAATTCTGGACTTCTGTGAAGTTTTCACGTGCCACTTTCTGCCGCCACTGTGTAATAAAAACACTGACTTGCTCTTTTCCAATTACACAAACTGACAGCAGAAGACCAGGAGTAAAGCAAGCATGCATGCCTCCATGTGTTGTGGGTGTGTGAACATACTGTGTGTCCTCCTGCAGAGAAATTAAGAAGTCCCCTGCTGGGGACTTCTGGCATGCACAGGGAGAGGCAAAACAAGTGGAGGGAAATAACCTTGTAGACCTCTGTACTTTGTTGTCTAAAATCCTCTGCTAGCCTATATATGCCTCACCCAGCCTGTATAATTGTAGCTGTCCTCTGCATTTTCAAATTTGTATAAAGCAGAAGGAATACATTAGTACATTTGACTACAGAAAGGCAAAACTAAAGATTTTTGAGAACTCTGTAGTTACTAGCAATTAAAAATGACAACATCCTCTTGGTGTCATGAATTAGGTTTAGGAAGGGAATTCCATTCCAGATAAATGTCCAGCTGAAGGAGCATGTAACAGAATGTGCATGCAATGACATGGTAAATTGCACTGAAGAGAAATTGAAATTAACACAAAGCAGATCTTACAAACACTAGAGATTGAACTAAGATGGCCAACATGCTGGAAAGGCATAGATGAATCATCCAACCTTTTTTGTGGTCTTGCAGAGAGAAGGAAAAGAGAAAGAGGAGAGAGAGAGAAGGAGATAGAAAGGCAGAACAGGGAGCTACTGTCTACAGGTGTCACTGCTTTCTGGGAAGATGAACAATAATGTTTTGAGGTATTTAATAACTATAGTGGTATAGCCTTTGCATAGTGTCCTTAAAGCAGATTTAAGTAAGTCCCTTGTGTGCTCCACTGGGATAGCACTGACCATCTCTTCTCATCTTCATCTTTGTTGCAGTGCACCTGGAATTGTAGCCATTGCTTTCTGGGACCAGCGGGCATCTAATCGTGTTGGTGATATGTGGATCCTTACTTCACTCATTAGCTCCCATTGAACACATTTCTTTGTGCAGAGAACAAAGGACAACTCTGGGAAAGTTTCTGAGAAAAAGCCTGTCTTGGTTTGCCCACACCTGGGGGACAGGGCCCAGCCACTGCTGACCCAGTGAGCCACCTTTGTCCTGACAAAGAAATAGAAAAAAAGAAGAGCAGAGACAATGCTGCCTCAGGAAAGCTAATCGCTAAAATTTCCTTTTACTGCAAAATGTAAATTGGACCTATTTTGTTTAGATTTTGCATTCACTTATTTTAAATGGAGCATGAAATATGGTCAGATTTAATGATTATTACATAGTTCAGCTATGCATGTTTGCAAAGCCATTAAAATTATTGTCTTTCTACACAGAAAATAAAATAAAATAGTAAACCAAAATATTATTTCCATTTCTATCCTCGAAAAATTCATTCTACAAGTCACTAATGAAGCTGTGAGTTCACAAAGGACAGATTTTTACTATAATTCAACTTGCTTGTGGGAAAATTAGTATAACTATAAATGGAAACAAAAGAGCTCAAGGATGACTAAATACAAAATAAGAAAATATTTGAAATATTAGGAAATTTTGACATCTTTCATTGAGTGATCTTAGGCTTCGGAAAAGACAGGCAGTACAAATACAGCAGTCAGGAGTGTGTTTTACTTTACATTCATAGGGTCCACCTTCTAAGGCATATGTAGTTTATTTTGGCCAAAAAAGACCTGTCATGAGGCTGTATCTCCCTATTTCCAGGAATGATTATAGCTACAAAGACAAATCTGTACTCAGCCTTGGGAGAAGGAACATTCCCACATGGAGGAGCGATACAAAGTGTAGAGAAGTCTTCAAACTTATCCTGCAGAAAATTATTCTGAGATGAGACTGGAATAATGGACTAGTCTTTCACTGGCATTTAGACCAGCAGAGGTGACTTAGCTTCCCATGCTTTTGGCATTTGCTCACAGTTCCCTTACAGTTGGTTTTCCAGGCTCTCAACTGCCAGAGATGGGAAAAAGAGGAGTCATTCCCAGGACCTGCCTCACTGTGAAGAGATTCAGCCACTGGACAACTGGTTTCTACCCAGTGTTGGACATGCATTTTGCTGTCTCCCGTGTTATTTATTGGGATTTGACTGGCCTGTTTTGCTCTGTTTGTCGAAGCTAGCAGCTAATCTTTGTCTGGAGGAAAGTGTCTAGTTCAGCAGTCTGCAAACATGCCAGTGCAGTGACTTCGGCACTCGTGTTCCCTCTCCATACCTGCCAGTAGTGTGGAACTTGCATATCCAATACTCTCTTGCAGTCTGGGAGATACTTTGCTGCTGGTTTGCTCTGTGCACTCAACAATTGCTCTCCCTTTTAAAATCTTTTGTTGTTGTTGTTGTTTTTAATTGATGATCTCCTCCATGAAGGACCTTAGACTTGTATCATGGAAGTCTTGGACATAAAGATTTAAGTAGTTTCTTCCAATTCACTTTTCAGTGTGCACTGTGGAAACAAACAGTATGCTTGCTGGCCTCCAGGTCTGCAGCATGAGTCTTTAGAGCCCTCTCTGCTACAAACCAAACAAATACACTTTTTAATTACTATTAAAACATCCAGATTAAACAAAATTCAGGATTCCCTGGGGAAATCTCCTTATGCTTCTGAGACCTAGCAAGAAAACAGCAATAGACAGTGGATCCATTTATGTAACAACAGCACTTTTTCACCACATTTTTGTGTAATGAAAATTAATTCAGATTTGCTAGTTTAAACATTAAAACATTAGGAAATGCCAGAATAAAAACTGTTTGAGCAATCCTAATTCCACCTCCACCCCCATACACATATTCTGTACTTAATGAGCATGCATGGCCTTTAACTACACTTTCAGGTATCATGCGGGCTCCTTAGTACAGAACGTACAAAACTAGCACGTTTGCCTATTTCCTTCCCCTTTCTTTCTTTCCTTTTTTTAATGTTACCAAATTTTAATGATAGATGACAGAGGGACAGCATTCCTAACAGCACCATGAAAACCCATGGCTAAAGAGAGACAAGAACCTGTTAGCACCGCAGCACAGAAACCTGCAGTGTCAGCAGCAAGCAGATGATCCATGCAGGAGGATATTACTAATGCCCCAACCATGATGAGAGGCTTGCAACTTACTCAGTGCTAGGCAACCCAAAGGTGCACCCCTAAGGTATCTGACTTCATAGTTCTGCAGCTCAGGATGTCTTGTTCCCTACCTCTTTCACTGCACAGCAGGTGAAGGAGCTGCTTTTCACTCTCTCACTCTTTCCAGCAGTGATGAGAGCTCTGAAGCTTCAACCAAGTGTAAGAACAGGCCATCTCAGCTTTCAGGAAAAAGAGACAAATAAGCAGACCAGCTTGGGTGAGTAGGGAATTGTGGCAGAACTCCAATGCAAAAGAATATACAGAATATGGAAGCAGGGATGGGCTACATAGGAGGAATTTAAAAACATGGCCTGGGCATGTAAGTATGGTGTCAGGAAAGTAAAAGCTCAGCTGGAATTTCAATTTGCACGTCAATAGTAACAAAAAGACCTTCAGCTGCTAAATGGGAAGCAGCTGAACAAGGAAAACAACATCTGGTCACTGAGTAGGCTGGGTGATTTACTCAAAGTGGACACAGTTAAACCTAAGGAAGTCAACGCCTTCTTCACACAGAACTGTCTCCCAGAGCTTCAGGCCTGGAATTCATGGAGGGGAGAGATGACCATGAATGGGTGAGTTAGGAGTTACTGGAGAAAACTTGACTTACACAAGTCCATGGAAACACAAGGGCTGTGTCCAAGGGTGCTGAGAGCTGTCTGATGCCAGTGCAAGATCACTTTTGACCTTCTTTGAGGAGCCATGGATATCCCTGCCAACTGTAGAAATGTTGCACTTATAAAGAACTCAAAGAACAGCTCAAGTAACTGCAGACTGTCCAGTCAAAATTCAATCCCTGGGGAAAAAAACTATGAAACAAGTTCTCTTGCAAGGTATTTCTGAACACATGAAGGAGAAATAGGCAATTGTGAATAATCAGCACAGGTTCGCCAAGGATAAATTATAACAGTGAACGTACCTGATTGCCCTTTTTTGATAAAACAGTTGGATTTGTGTGTATGGGTGAGAGCAATGGATGTCATTTACCTTGAATTAACAACATTTTCAACTCTGCCTACCAGTTCTTGATTTAAGTTAAGACATTATGGTCTGGATGGGTAGCCAACTGATACAATTTTGAATGAGGTCAGAGGGTTGTGCTTAATGAGTTGTGCTCTATCTGAGGGCTGTTCTGTGGCATCTATACTAGGAGTGATCCAGCAGGATCAATCAATTACCCAAAGAGGTTGTGCAGTCTCCATTGCTGAGGGTTTTCAAGACCAGACTGAAAACTGGTCTGACTTCATTGCTGTAGTATCCTAGAAGACAAGGGGGCTCATGTGTGTGCCTCAAACACCGATGGCCAGATAGTTGTGGAGCCAGCCATGGGTTGTTGGTGGTAACACACTGAGAAAGAACAGGATGTGGCTGGAGAAGAGGCCATAAGGAGGCAGGGCAGCACATTTCTGGGACAAACGTCCTTGTTCTGGCTCTTGGAGATGGGCACAACAGCACAGCACAAGTGCAGGGATGAGGCTGAGAAGTGGGCATGGACTGTAAGAGGGGATTGAGACCACCAGAGATCCCTAAAGTCTTCTGACCCATTTCCAAAGGTCTAGAGGAATGGACTGCACAGGATTACTAGTTTACATAGAAAGTGAGAAATTTATTTCCAACATGGAGAGATCTATCTGTAAAAGGTAGCCCCATAAAGCCCAGGTGCGCAGATGCGCCCTCCATCATCATCAGCTGGATCAGTCCTGGAGCCAGGACTGTGATCTCACCTTCTCCCTTTTTTTTCCTTTCACTCTCTCTCATCCTCTCCAATTCATGCTTCTGTTCCCTTTCACCCTACCCCATTACCCAAACCCAGTGCCATGTGCTTATACCAATTTACATGCCAAGAGTGTAATTTACTAATAAAACTTTGTAAACTTTTGCAGCCCCTCTGACTTGTAATTTCTTTCAACCATGAGCATCTACAAATCTTAGGTACTCCCTTCCCCATTACGCCACAATTTCTGACCCTGCTTTGAACCTAGATGATCCTGTAATTACCATCATGGGGGTTGAATACTGGAAAAGTGCTATGAGTGGAGAGTTCTCTTTCAACATTAAGTTATTTCACATCTAATTTTCAACCAAGGTACAGAGACTTCAACTACTCCACTGCTGAAAACTTTCTTTCCCTCACTTACTGTATCAGTTGCATAGTTGGATCTGTTCAGTGTATCTTAGATATGCTCACACATCAGAGACTACAGGTGTCTCAGTACAAGTACCTACAAAACAAGAAACTGCTTAACTGAGAAGCAGACACGTGGCTTATGCTTGCAGTTCATAGAAACAAAAACGAGCATGAAAATAGGGATAGGATGTGCTTGGATAAGGGAAAGAGAACATAACACTGGGGAGAAAGAGACTGATAGAGATTTATTAGGAAAAAGCAGAGTGTCATGGTTTAAAAAAAAGGCTAAATTTTTGTCTCCTGAAAAGGCTCTTACGATTTCCGCTAGGTACAACTTCTGATAGATCTGGGAAGCCCAAGGATTGGCTAGCTCTATAACAGGCACTCTGTGTGACCACTTACATACTAGAATCGCTTTGGCAAACCTACATTTTAAGAGCAAGGAAGCCAAAATCTTCCTCTTTTCGTTTCCGGCCACGGAAAAGGTAACGGGAGGTCGGGAGGGCCCACGGGGCCGTCTGGGCCCACCCAGCCCGGAGCTGGCCGGGCAGGGGGAGGGGAAGCGCCCCCCTTCCCCCCCACCTCCTCCCTCAAGGCAGCGCTGCTGCTGCTCCGGGCTGCTTTTGTTCCGCCTCCTTGCCTGAGGGAGAGAAGAATGCAGCTCCACAGGGCCGGCCTGGGCTCTGCCGCCACCGCCATGGCTGCT
>WEKY01035213.1:7985-33007 GCA_013390045.1 Picathartes gymnocephalus
CAGCCTCAGTTCCAGAAAAAACCCAAAGCAACAAACACAGAACCCATGAGGGGAGTTGAGCTCCCACCAAACTGTGAAACCAGCACTGGGGGCACTTAACCAAGCTGGGAGGAGAGCGGTTTACACAGCAAGCAGCAAACGGCTGAAAAGAGTTGCCAGATGACACAACGGAGGCAGATGTCTTGTTGTTCAAAAAGTATATGGATGAATTCATGGACATCAAATCTGTCAACACTTCTGAACAGGGGACAGATGTGTGCACCTCTGATACTGCAACCATGAATGAGGGGAATGAATGAGCAGACGTGGTCATACAGCTCTTCCTTTTGTCACTGTCAGAGAAGAAAAAAGGTGCTAAACTGCCCAACTCAACAGGATATTTCTTGTAACACATTTTTTATTGTTTAGATCAAGTTGTATTAGGTATTTTACAAAAGCAGAACTATTTTGAAAGTTGAACAAATGGATGAAGTGTGTTACATCCTATGCAACAAACCTCATCCTCCATTTGAAGCTTTCAAACTGTTAATTGTTTATTTTAACATATGGGTTGCTCCGACACTAAAAAACCACAACTTTTTACATTACAAATCAAACATCAGACTACTAAAGAAAAACATGGATCAATGTTTGAAACATTTCTTGAAATACTCCTCCTCCCTCTCAATAGCTCGAGAGTCTCACATGAAAGGTTTACAAACATCCCCACAGTATCCCCACACCATAGAAAGCAATGGAGAATGCTGGCTTAGTAACTGGGAAGAACATTAAACGGTCAGGAACTTTCAGATCTTTCAGTAAGGGTGGAATCCTGCCTGATTCCCAGGCATCTGCTACCAAAGAACATGTGACTGTGATACAAACGAGGTGTGGTATGTTTAAACAAGGGTCATAAAACAACTGTGTTGAGAGACAGAACAACCTCTACATATAAGCCCTGCCTCAAACAAACAAAGCTGATAAGCAAACTTCCAGTTTATAAATATTTCATCAGCTAACCCATGTGAATGGAAACAATTAACATTTAACTCAGCATGAAGAATTCTGAAAGTAATTTATTATGTGAGCAACTTCTCTAGAATGGAAAACCCTCCAAACCAGATATGGAAATAAAATCTACATGGCATAAAGGATACCTTATTTTTTGATGATCATAAATGAAGGATCAATCCTCACAAATTTAAACAAGTTGGATGCACCATTTGAATCCTAAATTAACAGTCATTGCATTTGTTTACAGAAAAGCGTAAGTAGTATCAGACAAGATCAAAGAGATTAAGTGAAATTCATGCAGCATTAAGGCAGTTAAGGAAAACTTTACCCTGGAAGTGGCATATGAAAGTATTACACAGCTAGAAATCCTTGGGCCAAATGACATAAGTGTAACCAAGAAGGAGTGCATGTGAATGGAGAAAAAAACATTGCTTGAATGAACTACTGGCTTTGTAAAATTGATCACCTTTGTAATATAAATCAAAGTACAAATAGAGACAGATTAAGCTTATTCTCCCCAGGACAAAATTTACAAGCTGTACGACAAAGAAAGCTTGGCTTCCTACTTTTAATTCCCCTCCCTCTGCCAACCCAGATGGGTTCTCAGTCATCTGGTGAAAGTTGAGGGAAACCACACCTCTGAGCAACTTCACAGCAGAGATTCCATCACATGAAACACTTAAACAGCTGCCAAAGCCAAATCCACTGAAGGAATGCATTTTTTTCCCCTTACTGATTTGCAGTTCTAGTCTCTAGCTGCAGCCCACAATACTCTTACTGTCACTGTTACTTTTGCTACATCACACAAGTCCTGCAACTTTGTCCTTCAGCTATCTTTTTCCATGGTCAGAGTACCCTCTCTGTTGTAGCAAAACAAATGGCATTAGTTTGATGTTCTGAACATATCAGCTGGAGCATCATTATCTTATTGAAAAAAAAAAAAAAAAAATCACAGTAATATGCTTGCTAATGGATAACTTGTTTGAAACATTTGTATCTCACCTTTGACAGAAGCAATTTCACACAGGAAACGTGGCCCTCATAGACTGCTGATAGGAGTGGTGTGATATTGTGTTTGTCTGGAGCCTGTAAATTGAGATACAGTTACTAGAAAGACAATTTCACACAGTATTATAAGGTATATAGAGGAAACAAAAATTTAAGAATATTAGCAAAAATGCATTCCACTGGATTTTTAATCTCATTTTTTAAAAAAGAAAAGTTATCATTTAAAAAAAAAAAAGAGGTAATAGCAAGATATTTCTTCCACAAGACTTCTAGGTATCCCAAAGTTTGTCTATAATTTTAGGCCACTGATGGAAATTGCGCAGTTTCAGCTGACAAATTTTGCCCAAGTTAAAAACACTACTCCTAATTCTCCCATTTCGCAGGTAGCATCACTTCAGAAAACACTTTTGGCCGAAACATTAAACTACAGTCCTGGAAAGAATAAAAAATGGGGCAACTGAAATGCAATTTTTAACTCTTCCCCAGTTAGGAAAATTCCCAAGGAAGAGAAACTTTCCAGACATCCATGAGAAAAATCTAAGCATTTTTCGTATGAACTAAAGCTGTCTTACAAGTTAACTTTTGGACAAGCACTTTAAGGCACAACATTTGGGGTGGATGGTTAAAGTATTTAGGAACTTAACTTCTGGAGAGCTGATAAAGCCTCCTTAAGTCTTCTCAAAACAAGAAGCCATGCATGTCAAGCTATAGCAAAACGACTTATACATGAAAGAATGTCTTCAAAGAAGAAGAAAAGCACACTAATTTAAACATCTGCCCTGCCCAAGGGCCAAGGATGTCTTCTGAAATCCCCTCCAATAAATGTAAATAGGCATTGTAAACCTTATTCTGATGTGATTACTGGATTAATTTTTTCTAATTGTGGTCAAATGAAATTTTAAGTTTTTAAAGCTACAAACAACTTTTTCCAGTGTGTCCAGAGAGAATTAAAACATTTAATAAATATAATTGTAAGCTTCCAACCTCCAGAAGCTCACCTCTCAAATACTTTTAAATGCATTGAATTGTTTAGTTTGATTTATATCTTTCAGCAACGATTGAGGCACTTACACCAATCCCTTCTGTGTGCGTGGGAAGACCCTAAGATCTGTTTGCAAATACATTAATACATACATTAATGTCAGCTCCTTTCAAGAGCAGGAATTCCAGAATCTCAAGCTGTCCACAGTCTGCTGCATAGTGAAGAGGCTTCCTCCCACCTTCAAGCGTCCGGTTGACATCTTCACCCTTCAATATAAACACAATCTAATCAGCAAAATTTTGGAGCTAACACACCAGGAGGAGCATGAAAGAAATCCAATACCTTCAAACGTGCTGAAGAATGTGCCACCCAAATATTTCACTCACTGCCCAAGAAAAATGAAAATTAAGTCGCTCAATTTCTATTCTCTGACATCTCCCTTTATGACTGTAAGCCAACTTTGATCCCTTCTTCCATACTGCATCTCAGGTGTAACAAGTACCAAGTGCGCTAGATAACTCATGATTTAAAAAAAACTCAAACCAAACCAATAAAAAAATTATTAGAGCTTGTACAAAATGCTCCACGTGGCTCATTTTGCTTCTCCTGCCCCACAGCTGGGATCATAGTTATGTGGCTAAGTTCCTTTATCTGCTTCTATGAATACTCAAGTTTTGCACGACAGATCAGCTGCATAGACATAAGCAAGCCAGCATCATAACTACAAGCGAGTCCAGGCCATCCATAATTTAAAACCCAATTATGAAACTGCCCACCCTGTTTTATAAATAGCCACTTGCCAATTCTACATGATATAAACAAGTCTGAAGAGTCAAGCAAATCAGGCCACATGAAGTCGTAGTCTAATGCCTCTTGTATGAGTGGATTGAGACATCTCTTAAGGCGTAAACAAAATTTAATTTACTGAGTGCCTAATCAGCTTTGTTTCCTCACGTTGAGTTGTGCAACTAAGGATAAACTCATTTACTGTCCTTCATTAGTGACAAGAAGTTACTGGAAACCAACTAGAGACAAGCCGTGTGGTAAGTGGCTTCTTGCTCCTATGCGCAAGGAATCTTAGTATTTT
Organism: Picathartes gymnocephalus; assembly: GCA_013390045.1. Classification (NCBI taxonomy): domain Eukaryota; kingdom Metazoa; phylum Chordata; class Aves; order Passeriformes; family Picathartidae; genus Picathartes; species Picathartes gymnocephalus. Next base: position 12,056 of record WEKY01035213.1, read on the forward strand.
AGGAAGTGGCTAAATTCAGCACCATACCTCAAAGCCCTGCATCTCCGCAGAAAACCAATCAGAAGAAGAATTTCGTCTACAGCATCAATTCATACTTCTCTATAGAGTCCCTGCAGTTCCCTCACTCCTGTCCCAAATTTCTAGAAAGTGCACAGAAGGATTGACATATCTTCCAGACATTACTTCCCTTCTAAGAATGGAAGAGAAGACTGCCAGAAGGAAATCTTATTCTACTTTTGATGTTCTATATAATCAGAGTTTTACACTACTAGTCAAATAACAAGATGACCTCATTATTCCCCTCTCAATAGGATATTCAATTATTCATCATATACCCTTGTAGCAGATAGTATTGTGATGTAGCTTCTCATTTGCTGAATTTCATTGACAATTAAGTTCCAATGAAAAAAACAAAACAAAACAAAACAAAAACACCCAGATCAAAGTATGCTAACAGCACATAAATAGTCAGAAAAAGCATGTAAGGAAGCAGCATATACTTATGTTGAACATTAAACTCTACCCATACTTTTATTTGCACATGGACTCTTCCCATCAGTTTTAAAATAACTGGGATTTAAATAACCCATCATGTTTGCTGATACATTAGGGATTGGGTGCACAAGTTTGAGAAGCCAACCACATTAAAGCCACATAATAACTAACCCAGAACAGTCTCCAACAACCCTTGTAAAATCTGACACATGCCAAGACACGATATGTAAAGGAGCATTGGAGAAGGGCAGGCAAGCTAGGTCCTGGGACAGCACACAGTAAAGCCGCAAAGTTCGCAGTCCAAAGGAAAGTTAGTCATCACTTCTCAAGATTAGGACAGCCCAGCAAAGCTCCCACTTCCTTAAGCTTATAAATATTATTTGGCTCACTGGCTTATACTATAGTACGTTTACTTTGTTTTTACAGAATTAAAAAACCAAAGATCCTCTAGGTTCTCTCCTAAGCTGGCTGTGGAATAAATTCCTGCTGGACAATGAACCTTCAGAGGGAAAAAAAACAACATCCAAACTCCTAGTTTTTTACAATCCCTGTAAAGATGATGAAAACTTATTTATCGGGGAGTATCTAGCAAAAAGTCTGCAAACAAAGATATCCCAAACACAGATTACATGGTATTGAATACTGGCACTGAGAACACACATCATCAACATTCAAAGTTAAACATCAGAATATTTTAGTCTGAATTAACAGAACAAAGACATCACGCAAGTTACAAAAATTAAAAAAATAAAAACAAAAAAAACCAACCAACCAACCAACAAACCCAAAAAAACCAAAACAAGTACTCCTATATTCTGCAATAAACCAAGTCAAATATCCAGTTGTTTCATAGGTGTGAAAAGCCACTGTAAAACAGACCACAATGTTATAAACCTTTACCTGGCCTTTCCTACTGCCAGTCCAAGAAATATAGAAAAAGGAAGGGAAGAGAAACCAATGTGTTTAATATACAGGGATCAAACTCTGGCAAAACCACTTGTTTCAAATGCAGACACTAGCACATGTACATCAAAAAACTTGCAGGATTCTTCACAGATAATTTCTCTCTGGGCTTTAGATCTCCTATTTATATTGCCTAGGGCATCTGTCCATAGGACAAGCAGTGGTTTCCAAAGTGAGGCCTGAAAACCCAGTGAGGTGTGCAAGACACTGGGGTGTAAAAAGAAAATATATATTGCACTATTAAGAAAATGTAAAAATAGCGTTTATTTCATCTTCAGTTCATCTTTAATTTTCATTTTTGCAGTATGTTTTGTAATGTGCACATTACATAGTATAGGAGTACATGGTGAAGTTGCCTTAAATATTACCGAGTCCCAATCCCCCTGCTCAGGGTCAGGCTGGATGGGACTTTGAGCAACCTGGTCTTGTGGAAGATGCCCCTGCCTGTGGCAGGGGGGTTGTACCTCAACCTTTAAGCATAAGATAAAGACTTCAGCCCCTGTCTCATAAATAGGACAGCTCTGGTGAAACTGTGGCTAGTTATGTCAAAACAATGAGACAAAGCGGTCTCTCAAGCCCTGTCACAGGCTGGTGCAGGAAACAGCTCACAGGTAAAGATTCAAAGAAAAAAGTTCTCTACGTAAAGTTTTCCAAAATTACTGTGGTTTTGAATAACACTGGCCAAACATGCCATAACAAGTTATGAACTTGGCTATTAGCAACTTTATGAGGTGACTATTCTCAATACAGAACTCTGACACAGCACAAAGTAACCAATATGTTGGTGGGTTGGAACTAAGCTGCTGAAGGTTTACGCTAAAAATTGCCATCCCCTGCAGAGGCATATGGTCAGAATCCACATGAACTGACAAAAAGGCGCATACTTTTTCCTTTACACTCACAGGTGCCAAATCTTCTTTGCACTAGACCAAAATTGACAGAACGATTCTTCAAGGAAGTTTTATGGGACTTCTGCCATCTTCTAGAGTCTAACAGGGCAGCAACAACGTTAATAGTTACAAGAGTACTTTGAAGGAGATACAATTAAGCCAGGATCAAGGAATCACATCACCCTCAAAAAAACCTCACAGCTTCAGTCAAAGGTCACACTTCTCCTGAAAGATGATTATTTATTTTCACTTTCTAGAGTAGACCCACAAATTCACTTACAGTGGTGTAAATATTTGTGTACAGCTTCAAAAAGTAATTTGCCCATGCAAAAGAAAAGACACGATCACCTCTTTAATGACCTTTCAGAATACATCGAGTTTACTCAGTCAGCCATTTAAGGCTAAGTCTAGCATAAACCACATTAGTAACATTCTTCTTTTCAGATCAAAGACCCAGTGCACCAGCTATGCAAGAACATTAAAAACCGGTTCAACACATGAAACATCAGAAACAGCAGTTCCCAGATATCTGCTTTAATCCCCTCTATTAAAATCTGATTATGGGTAAAGAAAAGCCTCTGTGAATCTCCAGTTACCAAACAAGATGATATGAAAGAAGACTTCTATGCCCTATTTCAAAAAAGTCACATAAAATGGCTAAGAGAAGAATATTCAATTAGTAGGTCTTTAAGTATCAATGTCAGTTGGAACACAGCTACCAACTTTTCACTGAAGGACAGGAAAATAAAAACTGGAAGCTCACTTCCAAATACTTTTAAGAACTTTGCTTTTTAAGTAACTAAGAGTAGGATTCATTATAGCATCCTCTGAATGCAACTATCACCCGCTTTCTGTAATGGAGCAATTTAATCCATAAAAAGATCTGTTCTAGCTAATTTTTTAAGCAAATACTGTCAAAAGTAGTCACTCTTGAACTTAATTCTTTCATTACCCTCTCTCTCACACATTTTCCTTGCTTTACCTTCTCTTGCCAATATACCTACACAAAATCCCTTGTTATATCTCATGTCCTTTTTCAGTTCAGCTCTAGTCAAGGCTTTGGCTTTTTTAGTTCCATCCCTGCATACCCTGGGAAAATGCCTATGTTCTTCCTGGGTATCCAGCCCCAATTCCAATTTTTATGCTTCCCCTCTTCCCACCTGAGCTTAGAGAACAGTTGCTGACAGCCAAGCTGCCCTCCTGTACACCTGATGGATGTCCCAGAGTAATTTGGAAGGATCTGCACCTTAGCAGCTGCCCTGAATAAGTTGTACCAAATTTAATTCCTTTTTCTTTTGCAGTCCTTTTTAAAAGAATGAACCAGAGTTTGCTGACTTTGTCCCTAATGCACATTATGACATCAGCTCCATGAAAATGTTGAATGAACAAGTTTAGTCATAAAGTACAAGTTTTAAAGCTCATTATTATCCTGGGAGATTATTTAACCACACCAAACTTACTCCATCCTTCAACAGCGCCGGCCTTTCTGTAGCTTTTATTACACAAGGCTGTATTCCATGCCTCCCTTGTTCTCCCTCTATCTGCTAACTCCCTCCTTTCCCAGCTCCTGCCAGTTTCAGAAGCATCAACACTTAAGCCAAATGAGTTAAACTCAAGTTTAACCTCATCAAGCATCATTCTAGCCGCCCTACAGCACATTCCAGGTGCCTCAAGCAAAGGCTTATTTTGCAGTGGCATAGGAACTGAAACCAAACCTGAGCACTGTGGTTTGTCAGAAGTGTTGCCCTAGAACATTACTGCCTACAAATGTCACAGCTCACCCTTCTCTTTAGCACCAATTTTTCTCCAGTGTGGCAGCAACAGCTTTGCTACTTCCAGCCACAGTTTGACCCTTCCTACCCCTGCACAAGAATTAGTGGCTGAATGATGAATCCAATCAGGGAACTAATCAGTGTGAGAATTTATTTGATCATCTTCTTCTTCCCTGATAAATCCATTCCTTCATCTGTTCCATGACTTGGCACCTGAACACACCAGCAATTAGTGGCTAGGATTTACACTGCAGTTCTACCACAGGAATAGAAACTGAAAATTGTGGCCTCATTAAATCCTATTGCATAGGTTAACTGTATTAGTAGAGCAGTGCCTGTAATACTTGTGGCATTAAAATGCTCTTTCAGATTTAGAAACAACTCCATATCCCCATCTGTACTAATCCTGCCATGCAAAAATAACTGCATCTCCCCATTTCATGCATTCCTTTCATTTCAGTTTTAATGAAGGAAATCAGATTCCATGCAGTCAGATGTCCTTAGAGTGCAGAGAAGTGTCTTGCAGGAGCTACTGTGTAATTCCTGTCTTCATTATCCTAGGAAAGAAAATAACTCACTGTACAGTCTGTTGCATTACTTCCACCTCTTTGCATATGTGGTATGCCCATCCTTACAGCGTATTAGATAACTCTGACATTTTAAATATAGCAACAACTTTATCATTGCTGTTTCGGTGCGAAAGAGTGAAAAATTCTCTTTCTATAAAGAAAAGTTTAAGTCCTATGGATGAGATATTTTGACTATCTTGCTGCATATTGAAAATACTATTTCAAAAAACTTCGTATTTACTATCTTTCCCACAGGCCTTTGTTCATATATTATTGTTTTTAAAAATTCAAAGAGATTAAGTGAGATGGCAGAAGTAAACTAATTTATGGTGTTGGATACGATCTCCAGACAATTTTACTATAACAGAAATTATACTGGTATCCACTGAATGAAATCTTTCCCTCTAATGTAACTAATTTTTAGTTTCTAAATCAAACTAAGTGCCTGAAATGTAAGTTCTATGTTTTGAAGAGGAACACATATAAACTGAGCTTTGAAATCACTTCAGAACAATATATTTCTTAAGTCTTCTGAAAGGAGAGCAAGTTTGGCTAAATCGCACCTTAAAAAAAATTATTAGCCATATACTCAGTTCAGAAAACAATCTTGCACTTCCACAGTGGGTATGTGGGGGGCACAGATGAACTGATTATGTCTTAATCTTCCCCGAACGCTCTATTTCATTTTCTCGGAGTTTGAGTCCGCTCTCACCCCTTCAATCATTCTGCAGGATAACCTTCTCCAGATTCATTAATCACTGGAAAGACTTTAAAAAAAAAAAAACAAAAACCCACAACCCCACTCCCCCCCCACCCCTAAAAATCCACAAACATCAGGTAAGTACTCTGAAGATGAAAAAACATTACGTTATTCTTGCCATTCTACTTAAGTTCTCAAAATGGTTGTATTTTAAGTTCTTAAGCTAAAGTACTGCTTAACCCGTGTTTGTTTCAGTTGCATGTTTACATAAAGTTTTCAAGCATTTACTACTGCCACATATCAGTTCTGGGGCTCATCTAACCAAAAGTGACCTCTCTAGCACTGAAGATGTAAACACCTTAAAAATCGATAAAAAAATTACAGCAGAAACAACTGAAAAAAACACCCACTTTCTATACCTAAGGTCAATTATTCTACAATTTCTAAAACAACTGTGAGCTTAAAAATATTGTAAGCCAAGCACAAACTTCAGTCCTTACTCAAACAGTAAAAACAAGATGATGTTTTTATACAGCTAATCCACGGGTCATAAACACTGGTGGTAATGAGGGAAAACTCAAATACCACACTTCCTGAAATCTGACTAATAATCTAAAAATATAAGGACAGTTTAATTCTACAAGCTTGTCAGTCTAGTGACTCATGCTATTACAGACTATTTAAGGCTGAAAGGGAACTCTGAAAGTTATGCAGTCCAACATTTGCTCAAAGTAGGTCCGATCAGACCAGGCTGCTCAGCTGAGTTCCACAGACCTCCAAGTACTGAGGATTACAAAAGCACTTCTCAGGGTTTGATCATCCTCACAGGGAAGTATTTTTTCTCTTACACCTAACTGGAACTTCTTGCATTTCAACTGGAACTGTTGTCTCTTACACTTTTACTGCGCACAACTAAGCAAACTTCTCTATATCCTGCCCTTTGTACAGAAAGATAATAATATCTTCCCTTTATCTTCTTCAGGGGAAGAACCCAACAAACTAACAATAAAACCCAAAAAAAACCCCAAACTACAACAATTCTAACAGCATCAACTTGTACATACTTCACCTATCAATAAAAACAGAGGTTAAAAAGCTTTTATAATTTTATCAATAGGTCCTTTGCTACATAAAGCAGTCGGTACAAATCTTCCTGTGCCTTCCAGATTCCTTACTAACTTCAACTGAACTTCAGCCGTCATTCCTCCTCCACCTCTGCATATTTGTACAATGCTCCTAGATTCCTTCCAGTGGACCATTCTATTTTCCCCTTCTGAGTAGCTCTGTGTATTGGTTATAGACTCCTCAAAATACGTGACACAAGCTGCAGCATTGAAAAACACTCAGCATTTCTCCTGCTCTCATGTAAGAGAGTTCCAAGTTCTTAAGAAAGGCCCCTGAAGGGTCTGCTGAGCTTCCTTGCTTTAGAAAGGCTGCAGTAACATCTCATCTGTATTCAAACAGCACAAGTACAGCTAAGCACAGGTACAGTCTGGGCAGAGAATGGATCTAGAGTTGCCCTGGGGAGAAGGACTTGAGGGTGTTGGTGGATGAGAAGTTTTGATATGTCTCAGCAAAGGGTGCTTGCAGCCCTGAGAGCCAAATGTATCACGGACTGGACCCAAAGCCATGGGGCCAAGCAGGTCAATTCTCCCCCTCTTCACTTACCTGGAGTGCTGTGTTCAGCTCTGGGAAAGACTCAGATGAGATATTAGGAAGAAATTCTTTACTGAGAGGGTGCTGAGGCACTGGAACAGGTTGCCCAGAGCGGCTGTGGATGCCCCATCCCTGGGCAGGCCAGTGAGGAAGGAGCTCTGAGCAGCCTGGTCTAGCGGAAGGTGTCCCTGCCCATGGCAGGGGTGTTGGAGCTATATAATGTCTGAGGTTTTTTCCAACCCAAACCATTCCACGACTCTATGAAATAACACAAAAAAGGCAATATGATCTTTCATCAGAGCAATGAATTTTATAGCTTTCCCCCCCAAACTCTTCTTCCACGAATCAGCCGTTCAAACACAGAACTGGAACCTCAAATACTCTACTTTTCAATTGACTTTGAAGACTTGAGAAGAACTAGGACAGAATATTATAAGTTCAAACACAAAAAGCCAACACAGTAAGCTGAGTTTTACCAATGAAAACTCAAATGCTACTACCTCAGTTTTCTTACTATTGGAATATTATCACTATTGAAACAATCCTTGGGCTTATGTGTGGAAGGACTAGATTTCCCACGTGACCTGAAGGAGTGTGCTTTCCTGCTCCTCAGTCTGCCTCTGGAATGGTTCTGTGTGGATTCCTTTTCTGTAAACCTTGTTCTCACCTAAAGCACTGATTCACACACTGCCAACCTTAACTGCAAACTGGAACGAAAGACACCTACAAACCCAAGAAATGTATTTTTATAAAATATGTTGAAGATATCTGACAGCACCTCAAAATACCAGGTCTTAACAACGCAGATTGCTACACAAAAATAGTCACCTGGTCTGCCCTTTAGGCCTCCACTTCAGTGATCCCACAACATTCCATCCAGTCTGAGTAGTGCTGTAGCTCAACTTTTGCCCCCACCCCACAGAACAGTCTCAGAGCCTAAAAATCAGCATGGACTTTGATGAAGTAGTTTTCATTCTTGCCAACACAAACTGATTAAACCAACCAAAATCCACACTAGCACTTCTACAGGTCCTTGGTACCAACAGGAAAAACATTAGGGATGAATTACTGAATCCCTTTTACAGTGTTTCTAAAAATATTATTTATTGTTTTCAAGTGTAAAATTAACACTACTCTAAACACCTTTGAGTAGCAGAAAAAATAAATTAATTTCTTCTTCTAAGCTAGTTATACAATTTCCTTCAAATATTTTGTTATAGTAGCTGAAATGAGCACCAGCCTGAAGCAGTTTTTGCTGGGCAGAAAGGTTAAATATTTGCATCTATGACAGGAGCTGACACAGCTTTACATTGATACAGTAGACAGACCTTCACATCATCTGCCTTAATACGAATCTGGAGGTAACTGAACCACAGTACTTTAGACAAGGAAATAATTTATGTAAGCTTTTGTGTGTTTCATCATAACACTAGTCCAATGTGCTGTTTCCACATTCCCATCTGTTTTTATTAACTAAGAGCAAGAGCAATTCAAATGACCAGCTCAAAACAAGTCAGTGCAGCATATCATTTAAATTTCTGTACATATGTTTTTCCTTTAAGAGGAAAGAACTCTTGACATGTAATGCCTCAGGGATTGCAGACCTAAGAACTGGGCAAAACAGATGGAAAAGATAAATATTTCCACTCAACCTGTTTTATTGAAAAAACTACTGAAACAATGCAGGAGGACTAAGAAGAAGCAACAGTATTTTATAATTGCTGCTCAGCAAGTTTATTGAGTCTCAAGTTTTCTTGTCTTTATCTTCTAAATAGCAGGAAAAATGACCCTGTTTCACTAATAGCCACTAATATTCAAACCAAGAGCAAGAGCGGAACCTGGTGAAATAACTAATAACTCAAAGTTTGGGTTAAGTCCAAAGAGCAGAAAGGGAAGTAAAAAGATTAATGTTGTAAACTGTGAATTGTTTATGATTTTGAAGCTGATTTCTTCAGTTAAAAACTTGCAGTAAGATCCTGCCAGAGCTGAGGAAATCAACTCATTGTAACTGCAAGTAGGCAGTTTCCAATGGCAACTGCAAAAATTTTGTGCTGGCTCCATATTTTCATGTGAATCCCCTATATTTTCAAAAATTACGTTCTTTCAGTCCACCCAAAAAAGTCAATGTAACCCGGCCTCATTCAGCCTGCAGAGAGACAACTGCTGTTGCTGCTCAGCAGCTCAGCATATTCCAACCATTCCAGTAGTTTTCCAACTGCAGCCTGAACTGAAGCAAATGACCTAGATTTATTGTATGGGATAACTACTCTTCACTTGGAGAATTTCAGAAAACCTAGAAGTTCGTTGGCTTTTGATTAACAGCTGAGAGTGACTGCATTAGCTAAGCCTTCCTACTGATTATTTTTGTATTTACCCTCAGAGATATTTAATAACATATTTTCAACACTTCTGGGTGTTTCATTCCCTGTCCTCTAAATTTTATATCTTGAAGGAAAAAGGAATTTTCTTCCAGATGCCTTCTTTCTACCCTGTAAGCCTTGGGAAATATATGGGACAAGCTGTCTTTACACATCCCCCTTATCACATCTTACTGAAACAAACAGAAATAGCAAAAACATCCACAAGAAATCCTGTAGATAGTGATCAAAAACCAAATCCAAGTTAACAGATGTTGAGAAGGGAACTTGAATACACAAAGTTAAATCCCTGTGGAAGAGGCTGCAGACACAAGTACCAAATTTTCATTATTTTTCGGGATCCACTTAGTTTTGCCTGCAATATCCAACTGAGCTTCCGTTTTGAAAAAGATGAAAAAAAGACTACTCAATTTCAGCACAACACTAACGCTAAAAGACCTTCACGAGTTCATTAAAAAGGGGGTTCTGTTCTGAAGATAATGGGTGTCTCTCCAGCTGGCATTTTGCAAGTTCTACAACCAGAGCAGACAGATGTAGATGTCCATGTAAAAAATGGATATCTATTGTGCAACTCTCTAGGAGAAGTCTTAATTGCTAATAACACCAATACTTGGTCTATAAAAGTTAAGAAAATGAATTACGAACCTGATGATGAATTTTGCCTGTCTTGATATGGTATCTAAAGTACTCTGAAAAGCTTTTAAAGCACCGCTACACTTATTTTGGCTTAAGCTAACAAAAAGGTGCTTAACAAGCACACTTTTCAGGTTTTGTTTGTGGTAAACCAGTATCTAGCTTATCCACCATAATCAAATGCAATCTGAAGTCCTTTGTCTCAGTCAAACAAATACAATTCCAGAAACAACTGCTAAATAAACTGAACTACCGAGCCATCTGTGCTTCAGTTGTATCAGCATTTTGAGAGACAAACAAACCTGATACATGAGCTGTTCTGTAGGACAGTAATGAACCAACTGTTTCCTAGCTACAGCTTCTAGAAGCTTGTGCTACAATCCCAGCTTCAGAGATGTGCCAAACACACATGCTACTGAAAACAGTTGTTCTCCCCTCCCCAATATCCTTAATCTGTGCGAGACTTGAGTGAAAAATAACATATCCCACTCACTACTTGCACTAGCAAGGGATGAAACATGAATGAAGGGCCCAGTTGTGCAGCTTCTCTTAGCTCCTATGAATTTCCATTTATAAGTTTGGTCCAAAATTTCCATTTATATCTTTTTCAGTTAGGCAACAGCTCAGAGTAATGGCAGCAACTAGTTCTGACAGAATTAGCAGTTGCAGACAAAGGTATTATTATTCTCTGTTCAGGTTACCTCTTTAACTGATGAAAGTTAGCGGACTAAATATTCCGGACCACAAACTGAAACAGCCAATGATCAGACACTTTCCAAACTGTCTCTGCCTAGAAAGATTGTCAGAATTTGGAACTAAAATTAAAATGCCCTAGTTAAAGCATCAGGACTCACCTAAAAGAGGTGATATGCCTTTAACCATTAATTCTGAAAGAATTGTACGTCAATCTAACAACTTTACACCTTAAGTTGACATAAACCTGATGTTCACTCTAAAGAGATGTGTCAAACCCTGCATCTGTTGAACACAGTGCAGTGTCCATTTTCACAGGCAACACCGAGCTGGCCTAAAAGGGCTGGATTTTTTATTCCAGAAGGCATTGGCCAGATTCTGTGTTTTACCAGTGTCTTTTGGATGACACCTACTCTAAGGGTATACGAAACAGAAGAATTCCAGCTCACATGGGTGCCAGATGTTTGCTAAACAGGAGCCATCAACCACACTTAAACCAGGAATTAGAGCGGTAATTCTGTGTTCACTAATTCAGAACTAGACCATCAGCAAAATGACAACAGATGACATTATGAAAACAGAAAAATCTACAAAACACCTGTTCCTGCAAAAAGGAATTTTTTTCCTCAAGTTTAACATGTCAGAAATTGCTCCAAAAGTTAAGAAGGGGGAAAGGATCCCAGCCATTACCCCGCATTCTGCATTGAGTTAACTCCCAATTAAAACACTTGCAGTTTCTGGAAGAGCCTCACATCAAGTTCTGTATTAAACTGCTCAGGATATGTTTGTCCAAGGAATGAACAGGAAGTGGATGTTTTCCTTTGAGGCAAACACTCGGCGCCAGCTACTGGGTTTCAGTTTCAATAGATGCCAGCTTGATATTTTGAATTCTCTGCAACAATAATAATGTGAATTCTCAAAGCTCAGGTTGTACTGTATCAGGAAGATATGAGAGAATAAACAGGAAGATGAGTGTATCTCCCAAAGATTTTTTCTGTGGTTAAAACCTCCCTGAATTTAAGTGCTTTTATTGGGGCTTAGCACCATAAGCAGGAATTACTTCAACAGAAACTGAACAAAAGGTATGTCCAAGGCAAAATCAAGTGTTCTATCAAATCCAAAGCAATGATGCTTAGCTTCTAAATAGGTTTTCCTATAAGATTAACAGGCATTATTTTCCTGTGCACACCAAATTTACATTTTCTTCATTCAGCAATGCATAAAACGATACAAAATGTCCAAAGTAGCATTAATGAGTTCTAGAAGTCTTTTGCCTTAACACGGAGTTTTGTTGACGTGATGAAGCAGTTGGTGATTGTAATCATGCAAAAACAAAACATGGAAGCAAAAAAACGTGATCAGAAAAGCTGTTCTTACATCCATAAAATAAATGCTGCTTTCTAAGCAGTATATACTTAAAACCATATGCATTAACAACTACAGAATGGCTCCCTAAACCAATTATACACACTTGGAATATTCAGCTTCACTGTAACACTTTCATTAAAACTTATAAATATTGGCATTGCACTTTTAAGTTTGAAATAATCCACCTACAAAAGTTAAGCTATTTTCTAAAGATTTCCAGGAATTACTGTTGAAAATGGTTTAGGAAATACAGTCTGCTAACTTGCCACAGGAATGGAACTAAAGACTATATTTCATGTTATACTCTAATTAGAGGAACCTATTTTGAAAGTAATTATATTTACTGTCATTATGCCCAAGATAAATTTACATAACAGACAATTACTGGTTTTGTCACAAGCCAAATTCAAGTTTTTTAAACCACGCTAAATATCCGTGACATTAGCCAAGGAACAGCTAATAATATTATTGAAGTTATTGAGAAGTCAGCAATCCAAGAAATAAAAATTCGCACAAATGCCTCACTTGAATACAAAAGATTCTGGTTTTTGTTGTGGGTTTGTTTGTTTTTTTTTAATATAGGGCATATACAGAAATGCAGATCTTACCTCAAAGGAACTCTCCTGACCTCTTTTTTATTTAAGGACTTGAATCTTCTACTTTCAATTGCATTACCTGAATCAGGCACTGGCAGTATTTTTGAACAAACAGAAAATTACTTTCTAAATATTTATTGCCTGTGGTATTTGCTTTCATAGTGTCATTAACAAATCAGTTTAAATGAGAGATGCTGATGGTAACTGTTCTATGGACAACTATCTATTGTCTCAAATGGCCTAACAGCTCATCTTTCCTGCTTGAAGCTAATCACTAATTTATAGGTCACAAGTGTGTTAAAAAGCAAGTTCATAAATGACAGCAGTTTGGGAAACAAAAGTATCAGTCATTCAACAATAATTATCAAGACTCATGAGAAACTTTGAGCACACAATTTTGTTTTATAAATGGACTCAGAACATTCTTTCAACTTTGGCTGAAAGTGTGACAGAGCACTCTCCAGAGACGTGTTGGTCTGTTTATTAGCCACTGTATGCAATTACTCTTTGATTTCCAAAGTGTAGATGAAGGCTAAGTAAAATGATTTCACCATTTCCCTTCTGGCCTGTAACCCGTGAGGAAGGCAGCAATGTATATAAGCAAAGATGAAATTGCAGACCATATTCTAATTCTTGGTACAGCAAGAAAGACACAAAAATTCTTTCTTTGGAGAAATGCAATGCCCTTGTCAGACTATGTATCTGAACTGAGCTACAGAATTACATTGCATAAGAAATACTAATAAAGACTGTAAAAATGGGCAAAGTGCTAAAAGCACCAAACCCCAAGTCCCCCACGCTACTTCAAAGCCATTTTCATGTGCATTGTGAGTTTCCAAGACCTTATCTCTCCCTTCCTACTCTCCCTCATCAGGATTTCAGCTGCTTTCAGAAAAACAAATTATTTGCTATCCTAGTCTTTATTAAAAAGAGAAAAAAACCACACAAAAAAAACCCCACAAAAAAACCCTAAACAAAACAAAACCCCCTACAACTACATTCCAATCAAATAGAGAACTAAGACAAGAACTGTAGCTTGTTCCATAGGACTTACTAGTACTGATTGCATTCCCAGTCAAGATAGCAACACTACAGATATCAGTTTCTTAACTATTTAAATGAAAGTATTCTTTCCCTCCCCATCTGTGGCCTATCATTGTAGAATTTGCCATCACTGATCCCAATCAACGTAGGCTTTAACACCAGTATACTATAAAAAAAGTAGTCAATATCATACCCAGCATCCAATAAAAGTTTTAAACTCACTTTAATATGAGCTGTGCTGATTTGTACCTACCCATCCTCATAATGAGCTAAAGCAGAAACACATCTAATTGTTCAAAACTGCTGAAACTGCAACTTGTAAGAAAAACAACTGTTGTATAACCAACTGGTCACTTATTAATTCCAGTTCATGCTTTTGTCCTAGCAATAGATCTGTATATGGAAATGACAACTGTTCCTTTCCACAGAATTGTACTGGGAAATTCAGCATTCATTTCTGCTACAGAGGGGATGAAAAATTAGGAGTAACCTAACACAAACTTTCAACTTGAGAAGTGGGCAAATTAGGTAAAAAAGTAACTTTGCTCGAATTTTTGTGTGGATATATATTCAGAAATTCAAACAAGCATAAACATAAAGCCATAAAAAACCCTGCTAAACTCAACTGACAATGCACACAAAACTGTATCTGTGACTTCAGCAATACGATTGTATACATCCCCTGGTTTTCTGGATCTTTCCTAAATTTTCTCTTCTGACCTTTGATCAGACATAAAAATTCTTGGACATGAGAACCCAGGGTCCACAACATTCTCCTTGAACTTAAGGAGAATATTTGACCTTCAAGTCCTGCTATCTTACCAGCTAAGCCTAGGTCCTTCAGAAAAAGCACATGGAAGTTGTTTGTTCTATTAAGAACTATCCAAAGGAATTCTTATTTACACATTTTGACACTGCTGCAAGATCCATTCATTCAGTAATTTTTTTATATGGCCTGCATGAGTCACCAATGCCATGGTACCCCAGTCAACATTCAATGCATGATCTTCAAATCTAATACAACTTTCCACATGTTATTCCAGATGGATACAGATACATAACACTGCAGAACTGTTCTCTTGGACTTTTAGAAAGCTTAGCTCATCTCCTGTAAGCCTTCTTGTTGAAGTCAAAATTAACTGAGCTAGGCTTGAAATACAAGGATTTATTAAGGACAAAACTGATACAAAAGGGAAAACTGTGGTTAGAATAAGGGAGGGCAGAAAGAAGAAAAGCAGTAGCAGAAGTAAATATTTTTCCTCACAGTTTGGAATTCTCTACTTGTTATTCACAACCTATTCCCAATTTTGAGTATCATACTTAGGAATGCATATGCTGTATACCACAAACTTGGACAAAACAGGATATATTTCAGAGATAAAATTTGCTTTCAATTTAGGGAATGGAATACATTAGTACATCAGCAAAAAATTCCTGAAATTCAATGTTTTATTAAAATCTGATCTTAGCAACTCTCTCTACTTTTTTCCACAAACACCAATTAGGCACAGGACAAGTCAGCATGGTAAGAACAGCCCAGACAGAATCAAGGAAGGAAGTACTTAACTTGGGATTTTCAAGCATAGAAAGGTCAATTATGAATCACTTAGGCAATATGTTAAAGCCACCAAGATTTTCAGAGCACAGAAGTGAACTCAATGAACAAAATCACCATAGCCTGACATCTCAAAGAAAATATTACATTTAGCAGTTCCAGATTCATGATCATTCAAATGATCACAGCTGGAATGAGCTTCATTTACATTTCAAATTGAAATGGCTTTAGAATCAGTTCTATCTGCACCTTCACAGAAAGGACAGATTTGAGAATCCTGGGATGTTCATTCAGTCAGTGAGTCACACATTCCACCGCAATGCCAGGTTTGCAGGCAAGTTTGTTACTCCATGCTGCTCCTATAAACTACTTGAGAACTGATGCACAAACTACTAATATCTGTGAATAATTCTTTGTCACATGTCCTCAGACTCTCTTGGATTAGACTGAGGAAATTAATTACACATCCTGAAGAGGTGGTTTTCAAAAACCTCATTCATTTTATTGTACACACTAGTAAGAAGTGGAAGTCGTGCTGTGTTTTTCTGAAAGCTTTTCTAGTACATTCCTGGGATTTTAGTTAAGAGTAACTCCACCATGAATATGGAATCTGCTAACAGCAGGTTACAGTAGCAAACAACTCTCTTGTTCCATAAAAGAAAAATTTAGGTCATCATGTTCAAATCTGCATAATGTAAATTGAACACCAAGTTTAACTAGAACTAAGCAGTAAAACAAAATTATCTTTAACAATCACACTTGAACAGACTCAACAGTAATCAAGTGGAAAGTAACAGAAGTCCTAGAATCTCCAGATAAAGACAAACCCATATAGTAAAAGTGTTGGCATAACACCAGGGAGTTAGAATACAGAGATATCCAAGAGGCCCCACAGGGAATAAGCTCAGTCCAGCAGCTGCCAGGTCAGAGCTAGCTCTGATACGCTCCTGGACAAACTAGTGAGGTACAGCTACCCTACACTGTAATCCAGACAGGCTTCCAGGCTGTCACTCAAGAGAGGAAACCTGGTACGCGAGCAGAGGCAATACAGGTGTCAATGTGGCCATAATAATAACGTGCACTTCAGCGGTCAGCATGATGAGACAAGGGGAATTTCAATGTATCCATTTTATCTGTAAATCAAGTAATCCGCCTATATATTGTAACCATTTAAGTAGTCACTTTCATTTAGTTTGTAACTGAAGGTGTAGAAGTCATTGGAATGGACACTGGAAAGAACACAGGTTACCCCTCAAGAACTAAAAGATACTTATTTCTCCGTGTTAATATTTCTTCTTGTAGATATATATTGAAGTTTCTTCTCTTTTTCACAACACTTAACTATACCCCCGACTGCTGCTTTATTTCAAAACGTACTTCTAAACAATTTTTTTTTTAATTTTAGCCTCTGTAGTTGGTTTACCAGTAGTTAAGTTTTATGCATTTCTCAAGACATGTACTCAAACTTCATTATATCCCAAAGACCTGTAAGACTGCAGCACCAGTTTTGACAAGAACATGGAGGTGGTCACTGTTGTCATGATAAGTTATTGAAGGTCCTCCAGGAATTTGGTTTAGTTTTGTTATTTAAAAAACAAAGACTCCACACCAGAAATGCCTACTAGGCCCCTTTCTTCAAACATCCATTTCACAGCCTACCATCACTTCAACCTCCCAGTCTTCTGAGCAGTAAAAATCTGGTGCTTCCAGTTTGGTTGCCTGTCCTATCTTCTTATGGTATTAGGTTAGTTGATTTACCAAACTTAACTGTAAGCAGTGGTAGGTTTAGGAAACGATGAAAGGGATTAAAGCAGCTCATGAAGTGGGGAATTCTCAGTTAAGCTATGGGAGATGAAATTACTTCAGAACAAACATTTATTGAAGCCTCTCCTATGAATCCAAGTTTATCTAGCCAAAAACGTTATGCCTAGTGAATAAAAGAAATTGTGCTTAGCCTCAGAAATTTACTGCTGATTGAAATGCTATGTGCACATGCTGCTAGAGAATTAAGTCCTTTCTAAGCAACTGCACTGTTTATCTAATTCCACTGGGGAAGAAGGCTAAAGAAAAGGTAAAAGAGCAAACATCATTCATGTTAAGAAATTCTGGATGTTTAATATAACTTGCACTTCTAACTAGTACTTTTTAACCCACTCCCTACCTTGAGGGAGGTAAATTTCTCTCAGCTGCAGGGGTCCTCCTCACCCATTAAACTGCACATTTGATTCAGCTGTTCCCATGGAAGTTTCTGCTTTCTTGAGGAATTTTAAAAATTTGAGTGGATGTATGTGGGAAGAGTGCAGAATTCCTTCAATTCCTTAGATTCCTGCAGGCACTTCTGAAGCCAACATATGCTGGCTATATTTAAAAGGAAGACAACACAGAAAGCAAACAGTAAAAACTACTTTTTAATCTAGTCATCATAAAAATAGCTGACACTGTACTTAACTGCTGGCATAACACACTAGACACAGTATTTCAGAAGAAATTTACATTTACCATAAAGAATAAGTTGACATTGTGGCAAGCTGAGAAATGTAGATGCTAATATGATGCCTCTTACAAAAACAGAAATAAGTCTTACAAGGCTACTCAAACTATTAAAATAATCTTTCATATTTTCATCAAATAGAAGTCAACAGTATCTTCCAAATGCACACTGGCAGCACTGAGATCTCATTTGCTAAGCAACAAAGCAGTATCACTTAGCACTGCCTGTTTCACTGCCACTCCTCAGAACTAGTCTTTCTGTGGACAGTTTTTTCCCCGGAAGAAAGTATCTCAGGAGAATTCAAGATCCCCATGCAGAAATACATAAAATCCAAATGGAGACTCTTGCTTCTGTTTCTGTATCCTTTCTTTGTCCAGGAATTATTGAAGTGGCAGAAACATTGTCTTTCTTCTTGGTCCTTACTAACCTTATTGCACACAAGTAAAGTCATGGCTGATTAAGAGATTTCAACACTCCCACTGATAACACCCATTTATATTATTATTTTTAAGGCACCCAGGGCCACCTAGTTAGTATTTCAAGCCCTGCCCTTCATATATGAAACAAAATCAGAGGTCAAACCCTTCATGTGGTAATTGGTGGCAAAACTGCAAGATTATAGTTAAAGGCTGTATTGTTTCCAAACAAATAATGAGGAAACAAGACTAGAACAAGAAACAAAACAAACAAGAAGTTGGGAAACCAAAGTTTCAGGGAGACAGACAAGGAAGAATTTTATGAAGATGCAGACTGTAAGATATACGACTGCCTCCCCCATTACAGGGAGAGGAAATTTCTGTCACTGGAAAGTTTATATAAGTAAAATTCCTGAACATTAAATCATACTTAGAGCAGGAAAGCAGCAGGGAGCAGAAGCCATATAACAGATAAGGAAGAAAGTCAAAAAGAACATAGAGCACAGAACAGATACTTTCTTGATAACTCTAACTACCAAAGCATGATCTGCCTTCACATATTTCATTAATCTCAGAACTGAGAATGTGAAGTTCCAGCTGATGCTTCTCCTACATTCAGATGACTTACAGAGTTCTCTTGCCCCTTCTCAACGTACATTTCCTGTTGTACAGTAAAACATAAACTCATTCTTGTACTCTTTTCTCCCCTGAAGGCAACCCCTCTATTTCATTTACCTTCCCAAAACCCACCTACCTGCACCTCTGTAAAACTTACAAAAATTCAGACCAAAAAAAAAAAAAAAAAAAAAAAAAAAAAACAAAAAAACAAAAAACCACCAGGAAAGATGAGGATCAGTCAAAACTTGCTTATATAAGCCTTGTTTCCACAGGAAGCCAGCCTAAGAGTTTACTAGCCCACAGTCTGTCAAGGAAACAAAAAGGACTGAAAACATTTGACTTCTTGTAGGTTGTTAAACAACTGAAGACACAACACACACTTGCAAGCGGGAGAAAAGTATGAATAAGATTAGATCACAAACCAACATAAAATACCCAGAGTTTATTCACCTTCTACATAACAAGCAGTTCTACAATGTAAGATTGCTCAAGGATTGCAGGCTTCTTTTACTCTAATTGTCTAACCCCAGTGAGTATCTCTCTTTCAAGGATTTCTGCCTCATTAGTGCAGTTAGATGATAGCCTTCAGCCTCCTTACTACAGCAGCATCCAGGCTGGCTCAAGCCTCTTTCAGTAGCAGATGGAACCAAGTATTTGACTCTGCACTGAAGCAGATGAAGAGCGATCACATAAATCCATTTGCTACACGAGTTGCAATGCCACTCAGGAAGAGCTGATTAGTACTGCAACGAACTTGTAGACATAAACTGAACCAAGACTGCCAAAGCTTTTGCCTCAGCAAAAGATACACAAGGATCCAACAATTACTAGCGTGCAGTGAATTTTCTAGACGTGGAAATCTTTTTAAAGCTGTAGGAATAATCCAAATATGCTGCTGACACACTCTGCAAGTCCCCAAATTTGAGAAGATATTAGATATACCGATGTATTACCCAACTTTATTACACAGACACAGGTATACAACCTTTAGCAAACAGCTGAAGTGGGATAATTACATTATTCCCAGTTATTTCCTCTACAACTTCATAGACAGAGCATGTGAGTGCACAGTCCCTTTGATGCAAAGTCCAGAATCTTAGCTGGAACTGTCAGAGAAGACTATTCGTGCTAAGCTGTTGGACTTTGTACTAAAGCAGCTGGAAGTACTTGCACGCTTTTCTTTTTGCCAGGAGTGCTACAAGTTTGAAAGTTGACAACCAGAGTAGAAAGAACTTAAATCATCACAGCAAATTGTATCAGCATGTGTCAAGCTCCCAAGGACAATCATTAACGTCTTCGGAGATCTAAATAATTACAGGTAAATTATACGTACACATCTGGTCTGATGTAACAGTTTCCACACAATATTCCTGAACAGTTAGGATTCACTGAAGCAGAATGTTGGCCTTACGTACTTTTCCCACAAACCTCAGTGACAAGAGAAGGCAAATGAGGACAGAATGCAGCTTTCAAACACTGCCATGTACCTGAGGAATGTTCAGCCATCACACAGGTGTCTGCTGTTCCTGCAGCACTCGCCCTAACTAGGTATCAACACGCTTCCCAGGAGGTTAATGAATTAAGCCTCAGCACACCCGGTAGCTTAACATCAGCCTATTAAGGACGAGCCCCGAGGCACAGAGTGGAAGGATAACCAAACCGAGGCCACAAATCCACACAAGCTCAGCGAGGCAGGGCTGGGACCCTGGCTGTCAATCCATTAAGTTACACGTAGTGACACGGAATAACTCCACCGGCAGGCGCGAGGGGCGGCGGGGGCAGGAGAGAAGGAGGAAGCCGAGGAACTGAGAGGCCCTAAGGAGGGGGAGGGGACCCTCAGCTCCGCGCGGAGCGCAGCGAACGCCCGTGCGCGCCCAGGCCGCGGCTCCCGCCGCCCCGGCCCCGTCCCGGGGGCTGCGCGCACATCCCTCCCTCCTCCGCCCGCAGCGCCACCTCGCCCACCCCGTGCCGCTGCCTCCTCCTTACCTTGGCCACGTAGTCCTTCACCTCATCCAAGTCTCCGTTTTTGAGGGCCCACATGAACTCCTTGTCGGACATCGCGGCCGCCGGGCGGGGGAACGCGGGCGGGCGAGGCGACGAGGGGCCGGCGGCGGC
>WEKY01035213.1:47289-58936 GCA_013390045.1 Picathartes gymnocephalus
TATATATATATATTACTGCTGTCCCTAAAAGAGCAATTCCAATTGAAGGAAACAGAAAATGTTCATTTATAGATGTCACTGCAGCACCTGTAATGGGATGCAGATGGAAGCTTTGTTCTGTTATCCTGTCAGTGAACTGCCTGTGCCTTCTTCAAACAGATTCTACATTGCCTTCCTATCAGAGTGGATGGAGGTGGCAGTTAGCTCAAGCTCCCATCTTTAATGCAGTGTTAGAGTGTTAATTTTGGAGGAGTCATCACTGTGAGAAATGCTTGGAGATATTTTTGGGGAGTGGCATAGTGATTCTGTGCCCTTTTAAATGAGATGATACCAGACTATGTTCTTCTGGAAGCTGTTCTGCAGAGGGGTGGAGAGGTGAGAGAAGAGAGGGGTGGTGCAGGATGCTATCTGAACCTCAACAGGAAAAACAAATGTTTTAATAAGACAACTGCTTTAATAAGACAAAATAATAATAAGAAGAATATAGATGACCAGCAAATCTTATGTCCCTTCAAATTCTTGTCACACTACATTTGTGGAGCATCTGATGGAGCCTGGATAGATTTTCCCACAGCACTGCACAGAGCAGAACAGGAGAGAGAGAAGCTCTCCCTTTTGGTCATTCAAGCTAGTGTATAATTTCCTTACAAGGAAAAAATAACTCTGTTCCTACAGGAGGCTCTCATGAGGACTTCTGCCTGCACTTTTAAAGGCAAGGACAGGAAGGCAGGTGGTACCAGTGCTGACATCACGTGGGATCTGCCTGCAGGTTCCCATGAAAGGAGGGCACAGAGATGCTCAGAGGGCTGGACCACCTCTGCTCTGAAGACAGACTGAGGGAGCTGGGGTTGCTCAGCCTGGCGAAGAGAAGGCTCCAGGGAGACCTTAGAGCACCTTCCAGTACCTTAAGGGAGCCTACGAGAGAGCTGGAGAAGCCCTTTTTACAAGGGCATGTATTGGCTTTAAACTGAAAGAAGGCAGGTTAAATTAGGTTTAGAAGAGACGAAAAAGTGTCTTCAGTCTCTCATTGCCATAGCTTCTCTCCAAACCTGCAAACCTCTGCAGAGATCACAGACAAATTAACATTGCTTTATGCAGTGTTTTGTTAGCACAGGGACTGAGTAACTAACCCCAAAGGACTGTAATTTCTTTCCCTTTTTTTTCTCATGGCATTATAGGAAGAAAATTTAGATTTACCTTGCCTATACATGCACATTTTCTCCTGTTTCCTGGCTTTGCTTTATTAGTATTTTCTATGTCTAAAACATATTTTCCTGACTAAGCCTTTCAGATGCATGAGGATCTGTACAAATGATGCTTTGGTATAAAGCACTTTAGATCTGAGAAGTTATAGAATTTTCATGCAGTTTTCTATAGAGTTTTAATATTACTTGTTTCCAGATGAGAAGCTAGGATTTCACTCCATACATTACAAACAAACTCTAACAAAACTTCAGGCTTGTGCTTTGGAATGGATGAAACATTTAAAACTTTCTCTGTAATATGTCCAAGGAGTGAATTTTCCTGAAAAATTAAGTGAAAAAGTGACACTTGCTATCTAAAAATTTCGAATAAAATAATGATAGGTTATCAAATAAACTGTTTACAAATTTGACAGTTGAACATCCCTAAGATATTAGGAGATGCAACATCCCTCCTTGAGCTTCCGCAATTTCAAGGTAACATTTCAATTCTTACTATAGGAATGGAAGGGATCAAATAGTCAGAAATGACAAGGCACATTATAAAATCTGCAGGGATGGCCAAACTTCAGACTTCAACTTGCTATAAAATCCATATTTGCTGTCAGGTTCAAAAAGAAAACTGTTGTGCATGAGGGAGCCAGGTTGGCTAGAGCCAGCTGGGGAAGGTGAGAATGACGCTGTGTGTTGTCACTGTCACTTCTGGGGGATTGCAAAGGACTGACAAGCAGGCAGCGTGTGCAGGTCATCAGCACCACTGCTTGTTTTGTCCCAGGCGCAGCAGGGGTGACTGCATCCACACATCGGTCAAGGCTTGGCCACTCTGCGTGAGCTTTGTCCATCTGACTTCTCCTTCACTCCTCCCCACAGCAAGGGCTGTTGTCTCCCACATTGACAGGGCTAATTTATCTCTGACATTTTCTCCTCATAATCCTACCAAGGGCAGCTCTGAAGGAAACCACCTGTGGGGTCATGGGCTGGGATCACAAAATGCAGAAGAAACAGGGACATCGTATTGCTGCCAAGGAGCTGGCTACCAGTCAGACCAGGTGTAAAACATTGTCCAGCCCAGTGGCACAATCTGCATGCAAAGCCCAGGGCTGTGGCTTTTCCCAGCCACATGGTCTGAAGCACCAGAAATGCCTCTTGTCTCATGGGAAAGATGCAGTGCTCTCTCTTGCACCTCAGAAAAAGAAATCTAAAATGTCTGTGTGTGCTCAGAAGGATGGCTGAAGGCATTTACTGAATCTGGTTGCAAGCATGAATTTTCTTAACTAAAGAGTTTGTTTGTGTTTCCCAACTGAAACCTCATTTTAGATGTCCTTGGAATCTGAAAAGATTCACATCCTGCTTCTGGACTGTGGTTGGAACCATCTCTACTTACTACAGATCTTTAATTGTGAAGATTTTTTCCCCAAGGTTTAGAGCTATGTGATATGATAGCTGTTAAAGTTCAATGTAGAAAACAAAGCTCAGTTTTTAAATAGAAGCTTTGAAGAGGCTATAAAATATATAATGCTATTTTGTGAATCAATTTTTCATTTAATACAACTTTTTATATACTGACAGGCTTCCTTTGATCTATATTTATTATATGTCACTTGCCTTGAAATGAGAAATGTAATTACTTTGATAAATGGATTTGGAAGTTTATCTAGTTTCATGGTAGCTTCTCTAACTTACCATTACATGCTTTACTGAAGTTCTATTTGGTAACTTTCTGAAGGGATATTTGTGTGCTCTGGGGTAGTAATATCTTTTTCATTGTATGGATATACATGAGAAGACGTGTGAGAGGCAGGAACTTCTTCAATTTCCTCCATGCAGACAATCCTTAAAATAGTCCAGCACTCTTTTCATTGGCATGTGGAGTCACTCATTCAGATATCTTCTTTGGACCTTTTGAAACCACCCTAAGTCACTTTTTTCTTAAACTTGAAGTGATCCATGACATTTAGTTTTATCTTGGGTTGAATATCTCAAACAGAAGATAAGCTTACATGCTTGCTGCTTTGCGTATTACATGATATACCTCAGGGCTTCTGAAACTGGCTGATGACCTGACCCAAAGGCTTATGTACCAATGGGAGTCTTTTCTGCAGCTTGGGATGAAAGAGCCTGAGAAGATTCCATATGCAGGATATGACCCTAGCTAATTTGTGATGTGTCCAGAGACCTGTACCTGACAGTTTAAGAGAGCACTCCCTAAGTACTGCTACTCCTTTAGCCTCCCTGTCAGGAGACAGAGGGCTGGGAAAAGTAAATAAGTTACTTATCTGGGGAAACAGTCCAAAAAAGTCATTCTTTCAGGTACTTTCTGTACTTTTGTTTCCGCCAAAGACACAATTGTCTTGCTCCCTGGTAAGAAAGGACTGTTTTTCACTATGGCAAATGGCATTCTCTGCTGTTGACCCACCATTTATCTTATAGAGATTGTTAACATTTTTATATATATATTACCACTTTTGTCAGGACAATTTATTCTTCACTATGGTTTCTTGGATCTCTTTTTCTTCCTCCTCACCAACATCTCTTGTACCGGCTAAAACGCCTATCTCTATTAATCACAGTTAGGTGTGCAGATTTATGTGCATCAGCTGTACTTTTATGGTACCTGCTTTATGTTCGAGTCATCCATCAAAAGACAACTGACTGAAGCAGGACAAAACAAATATAAGTACTATTCTAAGCACTCTGCAACTGAAATAATCCCTTTTCAAAAATGCTGAAGGAGATGGGCAAGGATATGACAATGAAATATAAGTTCATTATTGATTATAATAGAGAGAGCTGAGAGGGGAGAAATACTGCCTTGTGTGGGTGTATTCATATATAACTGGCAGGAGGGGAAGCCAGGCTTTTTAAACTGAAAACAAGAAGCTATTTTTTTCTGGATGGCTCAAGTGGGAAAGAAGATTCAAATTGTAGACATAAGTTTCTTGAGTGAATGTATTGTAGTAATTTCTTTTTTTTTTTTTTTGTTTTGGTAACTGATTCTCTGCAATTACTTTGCAGTAGCAAGGTTATTTTCTCTAGTCTTTTGTTTTGCTTGCCTATGATATTCTTTCTGAAAGCTCCTTACTCAACCATTTCTTTATGCAATGCCCTGTGTTTTTCTGTGAGCAGAAAGGACTGCGCTCTAGTGGGCTCTTAAGCTGCTGCAGCTTGAAGGGCAGCAATAACAGGGCCTTTGTCAGACCTCAGCTGTGCTTAGGTTAACTGACAAAAATATTTGCCTTTGGAATGTAAAGTTCAGACGAGCTACAAGACATGTTAATGTGCCAATTCAGCAGGGAAGAGAAGCGTGCCCTTCGCCATGCATTCTTTCTCCTGGTTTTTAAGATCTTTCTTCAGCCTTGCTTGACTACAGGCGAGGAAGTTGAAATCGTCTGCTGAATCAGGGTCTGTATGTGAAAGGTAGACTTATTATATGAATATGTTGGAAGCTAATTTAAAATCTGGAGTAAAAGGTAGAAAATCCTTTTGTTACTGTTATGTTGCGGTCACACAAAGCCTGTTTTACTAAAAGCAGTGTGATGCAGCTCCCAAAGAGCAAATCCAATGACAAGGAGTAATAGGTTTTCATTGTATTTGCTTGAAAGAGTAGCAATTTGAAACCCAAGTAAATAATCCACAGCAAACAATTTATCCGATGAGTTTTTCTTAGATCGTGAAATACGTATGAGCAAATTGTAGCTTCCTAGTATTCATTTTTCAATAAGTGCATTTTTAAAATTTTATCTTTCAAGCTTGTGATTAACAGAAGTGCTTTAAATACAGACTGTGTTGTGATCGATCATTTAAAGTTGAGAATTTGTGTTTTCTGACTCTTCAAGATGCTCTTTTGCCTCCATTATTTCATTCTAAATATGATGGGTTCACTCAGTGGAGCTTGAACTTTGGGATTTTCCCCAAAAAATTCCCCTCCATCACCTGCTTTTTTACACTAAATAGACTAAATGTGAATGTTCCTGTATGCATATGAAGAGAACATGAAAAAACCTGAAGGGAAACTATGGGAAATCTACCAGAGAGATGACTGGCACAATAGTTGAGGGAAGGCTGATTTGAGTTTCTGGGTATCCTCTCCATCTACCCGGTATTGTATATTTCATTGTCCTGCTTTGAAGATTTATTTTCTCTCTGTCGGTCTTACTCTTTTTCCCCTGCTTTCCACACACATACGCAGACACACATTTCTCTCTCAATGGCAGTAATCTAAAATCTTCCTGTAATACAAAAACAAGAAAACAAGAAAACAAAGGCACAAACATTACTGAAGTGAATTTCATTAAAACCATCATTGAACATTGGTGTATATTTTTCTTCCACTCTTTTGTTTAGTTCTTGTGGTGATATAAAAGAGCTGTGTTCATGTCATGGTTGAGCAAGGCGTGGGAAGATATTGAAGCATATTGAAAGCTTCTTATGTTAAAAGATATTCCATCCAAAGGAAGAAATCATCAGCTGGAGAAATAAGAAGAGGAGCAGAAGGAAGGGAAAACAAGAGGGTTATTTTGCCAGATGCTCCCTTGCAGCTGATTGATTATATGGAATCGTTCTAATGCAATGTATTAACTTTTCCAGCTGGGTATGTGCCTGCCTAATATGACAGTATTGCTGCAAGTGGGAAAGAGGTCCTGGGCTTGAGGGTTCAGATAAGGATTCAGAAATCCGGGGACTTGTCCCTAGTTCTGGCTAAGACACCTTTGCTATTTCAGACAAGCTTTTTATCATCCCATGTTTGTGTTGTCCATGTGTAAAATGGGAGTCTATCCCTTTTTTCTTACTGGCTGCCATACCTGCATTCTCTGCAGTCCTCATGGGTAGAAACTATTTCTAACACATACCAGTCATTATAACAGTCAGAGTTGTGGGTAAAGTTAATTAATCAGCAACACACATTATATCCAAAGCCTGTCTGTCAGCTGTGCCAGCTGAAAAGCACCCTTAGCTGCCTTCAGTTCAGGAAGAGTGCAGTCTTTCCTGCTAATTTTGGCTTCTCACCATCTCCTATTTCTGCATGGGAGCTGGTTCCTCTCCTACCCTCAAATCTGATCCATCCTTCACTCTGCAGTACATCCTGAGAGTTTCTCAGCAAGGAGAGATCCTGCTACTCATTGTCCACATGGGGCAATAACAGTAACTCATACAGGGATCAAGCTCTTTTCTTAAAGCCGTCTCGTATTTTCTTAGAATAAAATGTTTTCAGGAAAAATATATCACAAAATCAGTGTGTGCTCTTTTTCCCAAATCTTAATGTTTCCTAGATCCAAGAAGGCTGATTACCCTTAGGTTCCCTCCATAGACCCTCCCTGTCAGCTTGGCATCAATTCTGGTAATTGACCTTCCATTCCTTCCTCTGCAGTGCTTTGAAACACATTACAGTTCTTTTGATCTACAGCCTGCTGATTTAGTTAGGAGGCTGATTGCTATCTGCTGGAGCTGGGATGCTTGAAGTTAACAGCTCATCTGCCACATTCTCAGCAGAGATTTCAGAGTGTCTCCTGTTTCCTCTTGGTAGGTTGCGTAGCTTTTCGGCATGCATTCCAAAAACCTTGAATCATTTTTTAATCAGTAGGTTCCTGTAAGGCACAGTGATACTTCACTCTAAGTCTACAGTAACTAACATGTGGGCAATATTCCCATGGTAACCTGCAATATTGCTGCTATGGCTGCATATAAGGAGTCCTTTTTAGTTCCTTCCCTCTAGGTTATCAAGCAGTGGAAAAGGCTGTGCAGGGAACTGTTTGAGTCACCAGCCTTGGAGGTCTTATAAATTTATTTCTGAATAGTGTAATCTCTAGTTCCTATATTGTGGTACACTGAATAACAGCTCTTCATTCACTTTCTCCACTGCTTTAATTATTCTTGTAGATGTTTACCTCACCTTCCATCATCCTGTTCTCCAAGTTGAAGACTTCCATCCTTTTTAGCATCTTCTCATAAAGCAGCTTCTCCATCACCATGATCATCTCAGCTACCCTCCTCTGTACCCTCTCTAACTCTACTGCATCCTTCTTGAGTTGCAGGGATCAGAACCTATCGCAGGACATAGGCAAACAAGCATTCTAACAGTAACAAAATAATGGCCTTTGTCTTGTTCTCAGTACTTTTCCAAATGATGTCAATTTTTTTTTAAAAATTGATTTGCTGACAGCTGTTTCCTAATGAATTGATGGTCTCAGCTGTTTCTGGGATCTTTTTAGTGAACTATGTGTCAGTTCTGATTTTGGTGTCCTGCAACCATGGTTCAGGTTATTCTTTCCCTAGATTCATTGCCTTGCATTTGTAGCAAAACATACTTACATTTTTCTGTCACTCTAGTTTGTGAAGATGGAGTTCTATGCTATTGACAATTTGATTACTTGCAAATCTCTCAAATCAGGAGACAGCATTCCACCAGAAAGAATTGTGTCCCTAAGTTGTGTACAAAGCCTGTATTTTCTTACTACCTGCAGAAGTGCAAGACCAGATGGGAAGCCACTCCTGCCATACCTTTTCAGGACCATGCTTTTGTGCAGTGCTTAAAAAACATGACCTCAGCAATTTGACTTAACACAACTGTAGAAAATTCAGCACCAAAGCAACTACACTTATCCTCACTTCTTTTCATGGAGTCAAAGAGAATCAGATCATGTCTGTGTAATGTCACACTAATTCTTCTGACAACTTATATCCTGGAAACTAAGCACAGTACCTTTGAGTTAAAAGTCGTGTTCCAGACTTTGGTCTCAGCTCTGTTATTCTCTGGAGCCTAATTTTTGCCTTCAGTATTATTATGTATAAAACTTCAACTTTTGTGACTGCTTTAATTTTTTAAGCAAGAAAAGTGTAGGTTTGTAAGAGCCAAGATGAACAGGATTCCAGCTGCCATTTTAGCTTCCATCAAGATTTCCATGAGTACAAATATTCCAGTTCTCACAACAGTTGGGTAAAATTCATCATGCTGTCCTGTAATTCTAGCAGAACACATCAGATGATGCAGAGAGAGCACATTTGGGTGTAACATGCTAACCCTCACAGATGGTTTTGCAATGATTAGCCTAAGTCACCCCTGCTTTATGGGGATAAAGACATGAGGTAAGCAAGCCTCTGATCATGGGGAAAATATTCGCTGTGTCCTAAAATGCAACAGCCTATTGTAGAAACTCTTTTAAAAGGTCCAGATGTATTAGCTAGCAGCTGAAATTATGCCCCTTTATGCCTTAATGCACATGAAGTTACTGTCTAATGTTTTTTCTCTATGGCTTTAGGGGATAAATTTCCTAATTTTTCAACAATCAGTAGAAACCACAGCTTTTATACCACAAAGGAATTAAATATATGCACTAACTTAATGAATGCCATTTCCAGTGACATTTGTCTTTGATGAGCCTGCAGCAGATTCATAATCCAAAGATGTCTTTTGTTCAGAATGACATGCTTTCTAATTTATTACAACATGCTACCATCCTGCATTTTAAAATTAGCAGGTGGAGCTTTTCAGAGCCTCAGATGTCATTTAAATGCCTAATTTCTACAGAAAGTTGTCATTTATGCCCTTGAACACTTTTTTCTGCTCTTACTGGTCCTCATAAATTGTTTGGTTAAATCTGCTGTATATTTAAAAAGAGGTCCCAGGAACCTCGTGGAAGTTCCCACGCAAACAGGTACCTCGTTATTGGCCTGACCAGGAATGCTCAGCAGCATTTTATGTTTCCACAAGCTGCGCTAAACCAGCAATCATGGCTGTAAATATGGGTCATGAGTGCTCTGGAAGATGCTTTCCAGGCTGCAGTAAGGAGTTGGGCTGCACATTTACTGTCAGCAAAGACAACGAAGCAGGTCTGAAGGGTGCCTTTGGGTGTTCTGAGAAGACAGCAATAAGCACACCCCTTGGAGCCATTCCCTGCCCCATTTGTTATTGCTTTGTCAAAAACATTTGTCAATGAAGGCTGATTTTCAAAAGAACCACGTTTGGGAGTCTGGAAGTAAAGAGCTATAATATGAAACATCTTTAAAGGTAAATCAATTTTGTGGGCTAATCAACTGAACAGCATCCCTTCAGCTTCAGCATCAGAAATGCTGCTGTGTATTAATCTGCAGAATTTTTGTTTTATTTTTCTTCTTTCTCGGGGACAATATGTTCTTGAGTAGTATTTCTTTTGCAGGAAAGACAGATGTGTATAAATAATTGTGCACATGGCGGTAATTTCTAATAAGAATGTAATGAAAAAGGGCAACTAGAAACTCATTTTAACTCTTTATCATTCAGGGAAAAACTTTAAACATAGTAATTAATGATGGATGTGTCTGCTTTGTTAAATATACTATTCCATTGTGCTTAGAAGCAAACAGTAAAAAAATGTAAAAATTAATGAGTTAAACATTCAGCCTTATCAGCTTTGGTTTACCTGCATGTCATATTAAATTACATAACAAATATCCCCAAGATTGATTTAACAATGGTTTGGGGTACTAATTTTGGTGAATTTCATTTTGGTCTTACTTAGATATTACTTAGACTTTAAAGGCCTAGATCAGTGAAATGTTACAAGTGCTCAATCTATTCTATTCTATTCTATTCTATTCTATTCTATTCTATTCTATTCTATTCTATTCTATTCTATTCTTTCCTGTTTTGGTACCTAAATGCATCTCTGGATCTGGTCTCCAGTCTCTTAATCTAAGTTCTATTGAATGAAGAAAGGTCCTTCCATCTTCCTATGAAGTTACAGTCTTAAACAATACATTTGGACAAAACAAACATATGGTTTACTTTAAATGCAACCCTGAATCCCATTGCATATGTGGTTAATTGAAAAGATGAATTTAATTGGAGCCCCAAACTAAAGATGTTTCTCCTGGATTAAGGCTGTAAGAAATTCTACTGATGATATTTGTCAGCATTTCTCACTAGAAGTGCAACAGGGATGGAAGAGATTTTGAGACACCTGTCTATTCATCCTGTTCAGAGCTAGTCTGTTTTACAGGTTTGTTTTTGTTTTCCCCAGAACCCACAGTGCAGTCAAAACTACATTGTCCTGGAGGAAATGGCTCTTAAAATTTATTAGCCTTGTCACAACTATATAACCTTATTTTATGTTCACTTGAATGCACCTCATCAAAAATAGAACAAGATATCTTAATTCAAATTAAGAAATAAATGAATACTTTAATACTCAGTGATCCACTATAAGATTATAAAGGTTGTCATTTATAACAATAACCTCTTTTCTGATTTATAGGATATTTTCTTTACATGGTACTAAATTAAAATAAAATCTAAAATTTGGAATTTACCTTCTTATGGGAAATACTAGAAGTAATTACAAGTAATCAGGACAAATTCTGCATTGCATCCCATAAGTAGACTGCAGAAATTTGGGCCATTATATTGATTTTATTGATCTTTCTCCCCTTCCGTACCTCTGACCCCTGAAAGGACTAAAAACGCTTCACAGATGTAGAACAGAATTGCTGAGCTTGAATAACTTCACTCACAGCACTACTGAGAAAATTTGCCTGGAGGAAAGTGAGGCATGTGTATGTTACTTACACTGAAGCCTTGAAAAATGAACAGGACTTCAGTGGTGTGTGGGATTCTACCTACTCTGTTAGGCAAAGTAGCAAAAACTCTCTAAATTTAGATGTCTTCTTGTAAGCTCCCCAGGCAGTCTAGTGATTTTATCCTTTTGCTTGCTTAGCTTTTGTTTCTGATATTTGGAAACTGTATTTTATCTGACCATTTCAGCGTGGGAAGAAGAAATCACCAGCCAGTTAAGCAGAAAAGAAGATAGTCCAGGTTATTGAACAGTGAAAAATCCTGCTTTTTCCATTTTTTCTTTCACAATTTTAAATAGCTGCTATGTATTCCGATAGATGCATGAAACTTCAAGCCCAAGTGTGCCCTTTCCTGCCCATGCATCCTGGTCCAATATCCATCAGGGCCTTTTCAATAATTTAATTTAAGACTGATAATTGCATATTCTCCAGAGCAAAGATGGTTTATCTTTGTAAGTGCCTGAGCAGTGCAGCTTGCACCTAAGCCACTTCAATAATGAATGCTGATCCTTATAGTCACCTACTTCTGTTTTCTTCACAAGGCTAAAGAAAAAGCTGTCTGCAGAAGGCTTTTTGACTGCAATAAAATCCTACTTCATGTCATGCAGATATCTTTGCTATATATAAAGATGAGCAATTGTCACTAAAGCTGCTTTTACAAAGAAGATTTATTACTTACTTCCAGAGTGATATGACAATTATTGACATCTTAATAGTGGAATCCCCAGTTTGCAATTAACAGTACTTCTGTTACAGCAGGTGACAGTAGCAAAGATTAAGTTGGTATTTTTTTTTTTTCACACTGCAGCTTTTCCTGAAGAAATGTTATAGATCATAGCTGGCAATTAATAAGCTTGAATTGCAATTATTCCAGCTGCATAAATAATAATAAAATCAAA
>WEKY01035218.1:0-16183 GCA_013390045.1 Picathartes gymnocephalus
ACAGCAGACAGAATACTAATTATTGTGAAAACTAGGTAACTTATAGTCAATAAACATTAATTCCTTTGCTTACTAAAATATATAAATATGGGAAAATTTTGGTAATCGTGGTGCTGATGGTGGCTTATGAAAAGAGGGAGAGGGACTTTCTACTTGGACAGATAGTGACAGGACAAGGGGGTACAGTTTAAGCTAAAAAAAGGAAGAGTAGATACTTGGAATAAATTTGTTACTGTGAGGGCAGTGAGGCCTTGACACAGGCTGCCCAGAGAGGCTAGGATGCCCCATCCCTGGAAGTGTTCAAGGCCAGGTTTGGACAGGGCTCTGAGGAACCTGGTCTCTAGTGGAAGGTGTCCCTGCCATGGCAGGAAGTTGAAATTGGATGGGTTGGAAAAATATGATTTTTATGGTCATTTCCAATGCAAACGATTCTGAGATTGATCTTAGATCGGAGTGTCAGTAGGATGCTGCTTATCAGGAGTAGAGATTTCACTGAACTCAGATATGTGGAGACCCAGAGGACCACAGCTGAGCCAGGAAAGAGGTGTTATTCTTGATATTAGCATCAGCCTCTGGAGTGTTTTTTGGCAAATCACTTACTCTTTGTTCATTGACAGGAGAGATGAAATGCAAGCCTTAATTATACAGTGACTGGATCCACATGAAGGATTTTGGCTATTTATTTACTGCCTTTGTAACACACTGGTTACTAATGCAGAGGCCATGAGGAGGTGGTTACAGGGCGGTGATTTTGCCTGTTTTCCATGTATTTGTTGGCAGGAGCAGGTAGTGCCACTGGCCAGGAGGAGCAGTCAGCAGAGAGGGGTGACCCTGAGAGGACATGGGGTCCTCTGGGTCGCCTGGCACTGGCTGTTTGGGGGCTGCTCCAAGGCCTCATGAGTTGATTGGTGTAGCACATAGCCAGGCAAATATTTTTATATAACCTTAGGCCTGCTGTTTTTGCCGTTTGTGCTTTGTTTTCCTGACAACTGCCTGATTGTGCTTTAGCTAACGAAGTTTACTCCTTTAACAGGGACACAGCAAAGTGCCAAAGGTCAAAACGTTGGTCAGCAACATAAGCCTCATTATTCAAGCTACACAACAGGTACGCCAAGATGCCTTCCTGCATGCTTTGTGTTAATTGTTGTGGAAAACACAACTGTAAAGGTGATTTGTAGGGACTGTCTTTGCACAGCCCGGACTCAACCTGTGCAACCCTAACACAGTGTGTAGTAGCCTCATCTCACCAGCAATGGCTCTCCAGACTCATGAGATGCTTCTGAAAGTAACGTTGTTTATCTGTGGCCTGGGTCCCGAGCACTGCTTGCTGTGTACGTCTTCCAGGTGTTTTGGTGTCTGCCAGACTTCTGTTGGCAGGATTAACCTCTCCAGCTCCTCCAGCTGGCTTATTTCCCTTTGATATACCTCAGAGTTTCCCAAACTGAGCAGCAGTAATACTTTGTGACTCAGTCTTTCCAAGGACTACTAGAAACCACAGATGTGTGAAAGATATTGTAAAGTTTACACAAAACAAAAAGAGTTGTGAACTAGAGATTAGTTTTCAATTACTAGTTTATTGACATGATTGAATACACAGGTTTTATAATTCAGGATTGTGGCTGCAAAATGCAGTAATGGGCAAGGGTAGCTATTTGAATTGCTAGGGAACTGCTGAATCTGCCTGCTATTCCAGGGACTGAGTTTCCAACTGAGGGAGAGTGGGTTCATGATTCTTTGGCAGCTGTTGTTTGTTTTTTGGAAAGAATTCCCTTTCCTTGGAATGTGCAAATGAAACAAGAATATCCCCTTGGTAAATTGTGGGAGTGAAGGGTGGAGAGGAAGCTAAGCCATTCTATCTCCAGTTTGGCATAGGGTAAGGGAAATTAGATTTCCATGTTTTTCTTTTATTTCAGAACATCTTCCACCATGTGAGAAGAGACAGAAGGAAGGAAGGTTCCTTCGCTTTCAGTAGGTGTAGCTGGCAGTGAACAGTGACTGTGTGGCAGCTGTGTCAGTCTTCCCAGAGAGGACATACTGTCCCCTGCAAGCCAAACTGTTAATCTGAAAAAGAAAGAAAAAAAAAAAAAAAAAAAGAGGTGGAAACAATCAGTATGGAGTACGAAAGGCAGATGTGTGAAGAGCAACGAGCAGGAGTAACCAAGCAAGGCAGAAATAACAGAGTTAACACCCCTGGTGTACATGAAGTGCCAGGAGGGGTGGTATCAAGAGCAGCCTTAGGAAGAGCTCTTGATACATGTGTCCCTCCATGGAGAGCAGCTCTTCTCTGTGCTGGGGGAAAGCCTCGTACCTGTGCCCGCTTGCGGAAGGCCTCTTGTGCAGCCTTCTTGTTCTCACTTTTGCCCAACCATGCAGCCAGGGCAGAGGCTTGCAGGGCTCTCCCATAGGAAAAGGTCAGTTTCCAGGGCTTAGGCAGAGGGGACTGATTCATGGCATTCAGGTTGACAGAAGCCTCCTCTTCACTCTGACCTCCAGACAGGAAGCAGATACCTGCAAGAAAGAGGTTTTGAGGCTTAGAAATAGTGTTCCAGCCACCTCAATCCCTGACCTTCATATGCCAGAGGAGCAAGCATGTCAGAGGTAGGAGAGAGTGGGAATGAAGAGATAGAAATGAATCAGGAATCACCTGGAACAGCAGCAGGAACGGTGCGGAGGAGAGTAGTGACAGTTGCTATGGCTATATCCTGAGGGGTGTACTTCTTGGAGCAGGAATGCCCAGCTGTCACCATGTTGGGTTTCAGCAGTGTCCCTTCCAGGTACACGTGATGATCATTCAAAGCCTTGTAGACAGCAGCCAGAACCTGAAAACAGGAGGGCTGAATACAGACTTCTGCTCAGATCTTCACCTCAGCCTGCTGTGGAAAGACAGCTTATTCTTTGGTACTGTAGAAAGATCAAATTGAATTTTGCTTTCTCATGAAATTCATCTCAGGGGTTGCAGTTGTGGAGAGCCCACTGCTTTGGAGATGACCAGGATACAACTCTTCATATTTAAGGGATTTGTCCCTGCTGAAATTGAGGTAATTTGGTTTGATCTTGACACATCTTTTTGAGACTGAGAATGCTTATATTGTCATTGAAGTGAAAATCCAAAAGTATAGAAAATATTCTTGGATTTCCTATTGTTATGTGCCTAGAAGCAGCTCATTTTTGTGATGCAGTTATGAAGCACATTTTTGGTCAAATCTCTTTGAGATCTGTGAGCACAAACTGCACAAAGTTTAGATGCTGATTTTTGAGGGGGAGGACAGAGGGAAGAATCTCCTCTTACCTTCTCTGTGACATACTGACAGCGCTGGAGATCGTGGTCTCCATCAGGCAGGATTTCTGGCTCCACAATGGGCACCAAGCCATGCTAGGAAAAGAAAGACAAGGGATTCTTTAGGGCTGTGGAAGTAAAACTGTTCTTGTTGCCCTGACTTTGGTGGTATTCCTTTGTGCTGCACTGCCCTTCCTCCTTTTCTTTCCCAAAACCCTCACAGGGACTATCCTTTCAAGCTACCCGGCATGTTATCACAGGGAACAGGGAGAAGGGGCAGCAGCATCTCAGGAAAGGTTGCTGGAGGGGAGGTACCTGCTGGCAGATGCTGGCATAGCGTGCCAATGTGTTGGCGTTCTCCTGGATAGCAAGTTGAGAGGGTGTTGTGCTGGTGATCTTCAGCACTGCACGCCACTTGGCAAAGTCAGCACCATCTTTCTTGTACTGGGCACAACGTTCAGCCAGCCCATCCAGCCCTGCAGAGGGAGGACAAAGCTTCACTGAGAGCTGCTTTTCAGCACAGAGCTCTGGACAGTACCGTGACTCCAGCCAAGGCTGTGTCTCAGGTGAGTCACCCTAAGGTTTTTGCTCCATGGGCCGTAGCTTAGGCTCCCTAGATCTCTCCTTACCTTGGATGGTGCTTTCTCCATTTGTTCCTGCTAGAGGTGCTGTGCCTTTATCCAGCTGCAGAGGTCAGAAAAACAGGAAGGGTTACAGAAAGGTGGGAACTGGTGTAATTCTTATCTTCTTCCCCATGTCTAGTCTGCCTTTGAAGGCTGACTGGGAGTAAAGTATGGACCTCAAAATGCTCAGGGTGCAAAGGAAGGAAATGTTGGAGCAAAGGGGAAGAAAAAGGAGTGAACTGGGTAAGAGGAGGGCAGTGTATAGGTAGATGCCTGCAGGGAATGGCTCAAGAATTCTGTCAGATGTGGAAAGAATTGGATTTAGGTTACTGCATAGAGAGAATTATTTGCAGTGAAGGGCAAGCAGATGGGAGTTGGTTTATGAAAAGTTCCAGCATCAAGTGCAAATGTGCTTCTAGTTAGTTACACAAAAGCAATGCAGTGAGTTTTAAAACCAAGGACAAAAATTGGAGTGGGGAGAAAGTGTTTTCCAGGAGAGAGTGCAGCCGCAAATATAATTTTCTCTGGAAATGGGGTCTGGATTATGGTGCCAGCCAGGCACATACTCACCTTAATTCCCACCACAATGCCTTTTTCCTTGATGAGTGCTGGGAATGGCTTTCCACTGCTGTCTTTCTGATAGAGGGTCTCATGGAAGAGGATCACTCCCCCAATGCTCTGGTTGATGGAAGTGTCCGAAGAGAAGAGGATCTCTCTAAAAGCTCGGCGGTTCTCCTCTGTGTTCTCCACGTTGATCCTCTGCAGCCTGTTCCCCATGGTACCTAGTGAGGTGGACAAGGGCCAGACGAAGAGGTCCTAGGCTTGGCTGGCCTCCTGGTCCCAGTAAGTAGTAATAAACTGGGGCTTCAGTTCAGAACTTCCCTTCTCAACCCATAGTTTGTAAGCTTTTGTTGTTATAGCTGCAGCCCTGCCTGGTTGAATTGTTTCTGCTCAGACAACAGTTCCTAAGTGTTTTTCATCTACTCCACTGATTTCAAATATGAAGCAAAACTAAAAGAAAGAAACGTCTTGGGTACTGCTAACTAATTGATATCCAGAACTCACCCACTGATTCATCTGCAGCTAGGATCCCCTTTCCTGAAGCAACAATCCGCTGAGCAGTGTCTGAAAGAGCTTTCTTCTGCTCTGGAGACAGCGCTGGGAACTGGTGGGTCATGTTGACTTATCTGTGGGAGAGAATTATTGTTACAAGCTGGGGGAGACTGTGAACCAGTGAACCAGTGAACACCACTTGGGTGTTACCACTGCAGGGCTCTTGGTGCTTGTCTAGTCCATGTTATCATAGGCAATATGACCGGAAACCTATTCGAGTTCTTCTAGGCATGGTATCTCTGGAAAAACTAGAAAGAAATGCAGGAGACAAAATCTGCCACATCCTTCTAGAACCAAAGTGGGAAAGACTCTGCATTTTTATCTGGATTTGCTCAGAAAATAAAGGAAGGTCAGTCTGTCATAAAAACATGCACCAAGTAACAAGTAAGCAAATTGCTGACTCTGCAGACCTTTTGGTTCCTGTCAGTAGAATGCCAGTTATTCCATTGCTTACCTTTACACATTTCCTAACACTGCTCCTCTTCTATTTCCTGCCTCTGTTGGCAGTATTTGCTGCCGTGTCTGGTTGACTTTCCATCCCCAACCTTTTGCCTTGGTTTGTAATTCTTCTCCCTATGGCTGCTTTCAGAACTGTGGTGCATTGCTTTTTCTACAGAAGATATGGGGCCTTTGGAGAATTCATCCCTCATTTCTATCTTTTTAGCTGTGGCAGAGGCTTACCAGCTGCAAATTCCCAGCACCTGAAATCTGGGTTCTGTCTTGATACGACAAAATTCTTGGTCTTATTAAAGTTTTGGTTATATGGCATTAAATTACAGTTTCTCTGATCATCTGAATAGTTCAAGTTACTTTCCTGAGTGTATAAGCCTGTAAGTCTGAAACAGAAAAACTCTCTTCCTTCAGTTTATCATATGTGATAGCTAAAGCAACACCTGTGTTTTTATAAGTGGGTAGTAAATCCAGAAGGTGATTGATTAAAAACAATAAAAAATCTCAAATATCATGTTTTCCTCCAAAAGGGCAGGCCTCCAGACAGTGTTTGCATTTTCTACTCCCAAACTCTGCCTGAGAGAGTAGTGAGAACATGCCATTTCCCATTTCATCAGAGATGGCCAGAAAATATTTCTCCCTGTATAAGCGTGTAGGCAGCCAAGTCCAACTTCTTCTTTCCCTGCACATAGATGCTGTGTTGCCAGGGAATCCTTGTCTTATCCGCCCTACTGAAAGGCATAATGGGGAGAAACAATAAAGAGTCTGTCTGCTACTCATGAGAGGGTACAGAGTTCTGTATAGCATGTCAAATGGTGCCAAAATTTTCTGGTAATGATGCCATCAGAGTATGGTAACAGCTGTAAATTCAAGTCCCTGATT
This sequence comes from Picathartes gymnocephalus, assembly GCA_013390045.1. Classification (NCBI taxonomy): domain Eukaryota; kingdom Metazoa; phylum Chordata; class Aves; order Passeriformes; family Picathartidae; genus Picathartes; species Picathartes gymnocephalus. Next base: position 6,346 of record WEKY01035218.1, read on the forward strand.
TATAGCTGAAGGTACTTTGGTACTAGTAATGTTATCTTGCAAGATTCAAATGGCATTGTCTGCCAGTACAGACAAGTCAGATGCAGTGTCCAGATATCAGCTTTACCTCTTTGTGAGCTGTGGCTGGAATTTTGCACATGCAGCTTACCACAGAATGAGTCATTTTAGGTTTAGAGGGAAGATGAAGGAGTGCAGGATGGAGACTTAGTCAAATTAGGGAGAGTTCTCTGCTTTTCAAAGGGCTGAAATGCCTTCTTGCTGCGCTCCTGGTGAAACAGGCTCAGCTGAACCCCTCTCTCTGTATGTCATGCTGTGGCCAGAACTCTGGGAACCATCCTTCTTCTGGGGTGATCACAGCTCCATCACTCCCAGCTCTTGGTCTTTTCAGCTCACCCAAAAGAATCTGAAAATCTGGTTTATACTGGATAGCTACTTAAGTTCATGTACATCTCTCCTTATCTCTCACCTGCTTTCTATGTTGGCTATGTTTAAAAAAGAGGAAACTGGCTTGTTACTATGATTACTATAATAGTTTGGTGATGAGCACCTCAGTTAAAACCACACTTCTCTTAAATAAGTGGTTATGCAAAATGATAAGCAATCACTCCAGTAGTTCAGAGTCTCTGTGAGAAGGCTGGAAAATTGTGCTCTGGCAAGAATATGATCTTGTCCAAGGTCAAAGCTAATGAATTGCTAAATCAGGAGTGGGATTTTAAAGTGCAGTTTGGAGCTGTGTTACAGCACCAGGAGGTCTATCCAGGTAGCCTTGAATCCAGCTGACTGGACTGCACAATCACCAGTTGCTCCAGTCACGTTATGATGGGTACACTTTCTTTCCAGCAATGCAGTAAACAATGAGACTAATGTCTGCTCTATCTTACTTGTTCCCAGTGTTTGCCTTAAGATAACAAGGAGACACTTATCACTCTAAACCAGCCTGCAAGGCAAATTTTCAAAATACAGACATATGAGTTTTCAGTGTGTAATGCTGTTCCAAGTGAGTACTCTGAGGGACAAAAACAACAAAGTGTAATTTCAGAATGATGAACTGGAAGACAGCAAATTAGTTCCAGTTTGTATGCAAGTATCTCATTGAGTGTGAAAGAGCAGGTGGAGATTTGCCCAAAGTCTCCTCAAAATGATCTTTAAGGCCATGGTGAGTGCTTCCCAGCTACTCTGCTGAGCTACAGGGACGAATAAAAGGCACAGTGTTTCTAGCTGAAATGGTGATGAAATGAGGGCAAAGGAACAATTGTAAACCTTATAATAGCTCAAAGGTGCAGAATATTCTAGTATTTATAATATTTTTGATTTAGGATTTTATTAGGATTTTTATTACTTTTTAATGAATATTTATTAATTCTATAAATAAATATTGAATAAAGTTATTTATTCAATAAGTTATTAATATCTAATAATATTATTTACTTATATTAGGATTTATTTAGTATTTTTATTAGGATTTTATTTAGGATGAAAATCCTTGATTTAGGATTTTATTTTTCTGTGATTCTTTCATGAGAATCATAATCTCTGAGAATCTTCATGTCTGCATTCGGAAAGGGTGTCTCTGCTGTAACATCTTGCTCTGAGCAGGGCAGCAGGCAGAAGAGGAGTGGAGAAGCCTTACACTTCAGTAACATTACAGCTACCTTGTAAACAGTAAGCTCCCAGCACATCCACAGAAGCATTAATGCCCTTTCTTAAAGAGCTGGATATGTCACCTCACAGGTCCTGAGAAGAAAATAGTTGTGCCCAGGCTACCAGAGCTGCACAGATCATTTCAGTCTTCCAAGAACAAAGCCTATTTGTCTTAATCTGATTTATCTGTTTAAATTGACAACTTTTCCATGAAGAAAAACGTTCTAATGAACTGTGATCTCGGTAACAGCCCCAGGGAGTTGTCTCACCTCTAAAGTGTTTCAAGAAACTTTCTTTTTCTTTACCCATTTTAAGCTGTGAGCTAAATGCCATAAGCTCAAGTGATTTCACATTGATTTTACATTGTATGAATACAATGCATTCTCTTTGTAGTATCTGCTTACATAATATTTTTTTTTAAGTAGAATTAAAAGAACCCTCAAAAGAATAAAACTGCACAACCCTCCCAGTTTTGTAACTACCTGGAGTGCTTGTCAGGCTTCAATAGCTCCTTAAGCAAATAAATTTGTACAGCCCCCAACCTGTGGCCAACAGGAGGTAGGGGCGTGAGGACAGGGGACAGCACAGATGTAAAAGTAAATATTGTAATGCTGAAATCTTGTTTTTCTTACCTATCATAAAGGAAGAAGGCCTGCGGGGAAATATGTGATGGCAGCACAAGCACTGTATGCTGTTAATATTAATAATGAGAACCAAAGAGCAGTGTCAAGATGAATAGCAGAAAGAACAATGCTACGTTTTGCTCTCAGTCATCTTAGAAACTTTAATACATTACTCGCTTCTTTTCTTTCCAACCACTTCAAGTGCCTGGCATCTTCTAATCTTACATAAAGTCTCACCTAAGTCCTGGTTTGTGGCTGGGAAAAGACTGAATCAGAATCTCTAAGTTTTTCTCTTTAGTCCTTCATTGCCTTCTTTTATAAAATTGGTACCAAAAGTTTTTAAACCAAAGTTTTAATCTACAGTTTGTATCCCACACAGGTAGCTTTTTCCTATTCAATTACTAGTAAACACAGCCTTTCAGCAACAACTCTGACAGTCAGCAATACAAATTCTGCACACAAGAGATTTGCTTCTAAAGAACAGGGTTTGAAGAAGAAGCAGCTGAATATATAAACAAATAAATAGGGACAATTTAAAATTTTAGCCTATTGCATGTAGGCACAGTGTTGGCCTGACTGAATTTACTTCTGTTTTACACTTGTATGCTTAGAAGAGGCAGACACATAATGAGTTAGGCACCTTATATTCTCACTGCAGTGGATATCTGTGGTTACTGGCCTCACATCTCGGTGGAGCTCTGTTAAAAAGCTGTTTCTAAATATATCTGGTTCCTTGGGCATGGGGAAAACAGACGGGTATGAACAGCTGGGCAAGCCTGGCCCAATCCTGCTAACGGAGCACATTCTTATCTAGTTGGCAGAAGACACACAGCTGGCAGGACTACATAATATACCTGATTGATGGGCAGCCATCCAGAGCCGCCTGGATGTGGGTGTGGGAAGAGGCCAACAGGAGCACCATGCAGTCCGGCCAAGAAAATGCCCAGATACTGCCTGGGGTGCAGAGCCCTGGCAGCCATTCCCCCCGGACTAGTGGGATGAGGGAACAGCTCTTTGGGGATGGCCTAAGGCTCTGTCAGGCAGCGAGCTGAACAGGGGCCAGCAGCAATGGCCCAAGCATCATGTGTGAGCAGGGATCCAGCATGGAGAGCTAGGGAAGGAGAGGGGTTATCCCCCTTTGCTCACCACCCTGTAAACATCTGGGTACTGCATCCAGTGTTGGGCCCCTGCAGTACAGGAAAAACACTGACAGACTGAAGTGAGTTAGTTCAACAGATGCCACCGAGTGGTCAGTGGCTGCAGCACTTGCTCTGTGAGGAGAAATCTGCAGAGCTGAGTCTAGTTCAGCCTCAAGCAGCAATGGCTTCAGGGGCACCACTCAGCAGTCCTCAGTATCTACGGAGTGTGATTGAGGAGGCAGAGCTGGGCTCTTCACAGCAGCTGAACAAGCACAACAGGCACAAGCTGAAACTGAGGAGATTCAGACTGGATATGAAGAATTTTTTTTCACTGTTAGGACAGCCAAGCAATGTAACAGATTGACAAAAAAGGCTGCAGTGTCTCCATCCTTGGAGGTTGCCAAGACCCACCTGAATAAAGCCCTGAGCACCTTGGCCTGACCTCATGCCTAACCCTGCTTTGGGCAGGGGGTAGTTGGACTACAGACCTCCTATGTCCCTTTCAGCCTGAATTACCCCATGACTCTCTCTGAGTAACTGTTTTAAGGAGTAAAAGTAGAATTGGTGCCTCTGGTAGATATGAAGAAGCTTTCAGAAAAGAACAGGACATTTATCCCATCATCTTTGCACTGAGATAAAGGTTTTGGGTTAGCAAAATGTTTCATTTCTGGATTCTAAAAAGTCTGAAGGGTATGGGACAAAAAGAGATACTTGGACTTCTGTCACCTAGAAAAAGGGGCAGATATTTTCGATTGACATGCAAATGTCACCATTTTTATAGGTCCTTTGGGGTATATATGATTGTAAATTGCTTGGTTGTTTTTTGCTCTCTGAGATTTTTAACATCTTCATGTTCTGTCTAGAGACCTTGATTCAACATCCTGTCCCAGGTAGAACTGAAGATCTGAAGTTCCCTGTGCTGATTCCCATGTTAGCCTCAGAGCTATACTCAAGCCCTGAGCAAATATATCCCTATTTCATTTCCCTAGCAACTATGAAAGGAGGTTATGTACTCAGAGACCTGTCCTCTTCAGTCAGTGCAGAGGACTCAGAATGGCTAGATGTGGCTAAGGTGGCCAGAAGATGGTGCTTGGAAGCAAGTATTATTAGGAAGAAGCTACTTCTCTTTCAGGGCTGGACTTTTCTGAGAAGGTAAAAAATTGCTATTAGACTTGCGTAAGAATTCAAGTCTTGTATTGCCAGCAGGGGAGGCTGCGGGAAGCAGTGGTTCGAATCTCAAGTGGACTGAATAGTTTTGGGTAAGCACATGGGATAGTTGAGAAAGTGATGGAGGATCACAGACTCAGTGAGAATTTGAGTTGGTCAGGCAATTTCCTGAAGCTGGCTGTTCACAGCTTGAAAGGTTACAGCCTGATGCAAGAGCAGGTTTTGTTTTCCTGCACTGCAGACCTTACACTCCTTGCCAAAGAATCTTATCTGCACCACTGCACTAATGCTTCAGAAGAAGCTGCACAACAAACACACATAATTATACGTCTGTCAGTACTGATGTCTGTCAGGACCAGCTGCCTTCTCCAGTCATTCTCTGTTCTCCTTGCAAAAGAGAAATTCATGTACACCACAAGCAAAAACAAACACGAAACAAAGCAACAAAAAGCAGTGCAGGAATGTTATTGCTCTAGTCCCCTTAGGCAGAGGATTCACTCACTCACTCTGGGAGATCCGAGTGACTAAGCTAAGTTAGAAAGCCAGTGCTAGCAGAAAATGAATCAATTTAGAAGACCACTGCAGAATGGCTGAGTGTTTATTTCTCACAAGCTGATCCTGAAACAAAAAAATTAAAACCAAAAACAATTTCCCAAGCCCAATGTAGATAAACATACCATGTTTCAGCTGCTGATATATAGACCAGCTTTACAGTTTAGAAATAAAATTATTATACTTACTTGTTTGTGGGCAGTGCCTCTGCTGCTACAAGCTTCTGGTGAGGTGTTTGCAGGCAAAGAGACCCAGTCCTTCTAATCACTAACTTTTATAAAATTCTTGGTGGGACTTTTTTTTTTTTCTCTCCCCCTCCACTCCTTCATGGTCCCTCCCCCCCCACAAGCTGTCTGGGGAGGTGTCACTGCTCAGGGTCGGTCATTGGCTATCAGGCCACCACCACACACCTCCAATGGGACCTGGTCATGCTCCTGCTGTTCCTCCCTTTTCCCCTCCCCTGTATATATAAGGCCATTCATGCAGTAAAAATGAGATGTTTTCGAGTTATTTCAAATTATTCCTCCTCTTTCTAAAACAGACCCAAAAAATCTACAAGAGAAACAATGGAAATTTCTTACAGGTATCTTGGGCACAACTTTCTGATTTAGGGTTAGATCTTCTGAAAGCTTATACTTAGGAAACTGCAGGAAGAAAGAGTAGAAAACAAAATGCAGAAACAATGCAACAGATCCTTAACTGGCATGAGCTGGTATAATTTCAGTGACTTCCTAAGTGCTACACTGCTTTTCCTCTCTGGGAAATATAGCATGGCAACATGTTTTCCTTTTCCAGTTTGTATAAGGCAAAATGTGATGCTACAGTGTCAGATTTAATGAAAGAGCAAGTTCTGATGTCCTGTAACACAGTGTACCTGTGAAATTAATGTTTGTCAGACCACACATGCCCACATTGAGGTGCACAGCTGTAAGGCAAGTTTTCCCCCCAAAATCCCACTGGGATGCCCACCCATATTGCAGTGACATGCAAACTTCTCTGTTGCTTAGCAAAATTTTTCAGTGAAAAATACTGATGCTGTATAAATGGTGTATCAGCATTGCAGTTTATATGAATCCACTATAGCCATTCACCAAGTCCAGGCCTATAGACTTAATTATTTGCTTTATTTTCTTTCTCCCTGTCCTGCAGCCCAGTACTCCTGGAGGGAAGCACAGCACAGGACAAACATCATACGCTCAGGAACAACATCCTCTGCAACCTTGGACATTGGCACGTTTTTGCCACAGAGACCCAGTGTTTGCCTGAAGAATGACGTAGTTTGTTTGTTTGGCTCATGCAGTGACCCCTTTGGCCACTACATGGACAGGTGAAACACCTGATTTCTCCTCTCTCCACAACACTGTCTTCCTTAGGGCACTTCCTCCTTGAGCCTCTCTTGTGCCACTGCATGCCAAAGTCAGTGCTTGTAGGAAACCTTAGGAACCTGCCAGCTTGACAGTCAGCAAAGAGACCTCTGAAAGAGCTGACAGTGCAGCACAGTCAAAGGCCTTGTGCTTATGTTCCTCTGTTTTCTTTCACATTGCCCTTCCTGCTCCATGCTTTTTTTGCTGAAGGACGCTGTGGCACATAACACAGACATAAAACTTTCCCTGCTTTACAGTGTTTGCTTTACATTCCATTTCACCTCTCCTAGCAGAAAGACAAACCCCATGGCACGTTAAAGTGTCTCCACCACAACAGGGGCATCTAATATAGATTAGAAATATTTCAATTAAATACCTTATCTAAGACCCTCTTGAGACCAAGAAGGTGTCATAATGGTGGTCTTCTTCTTCAAAATCAGAGTTTGAGTCGTGTTGTTCCTGGTTTGGCTAGAAGCTGACACAGGAGGGAAATTCTGGGAAGTGTTTTATTCCCATTGTCATTTGTGATATGGTCTGACAAGCTGTAAGAGAAAATCTGTGGGAGTCTTCTTGAAAAAAAAAGCAGTGTCAGACATTTAGATACCACTTTAAATAATCCCCTGCAGCCCACCTTGCATTTTTAACTCTTTCAGAAGTATATAAAAGTATTTCTAGATGGATAATTGTTGTTATGTGCCTTTCCAGACCTTCTAACCCTTTGATACAACACTCCAAGCACAGAATTACAGGTCATCACAGAGATTTTGGGGACACAGAGATAAAAAGGCGAATGGACAAGATGCTTAATTTTTTCACTTAATTTAGGATCAGGAGCCTTTTCAGAAAAGAGTGTGGAATGAGCAGTCACAGTAGATGATGTCACGTTAAGGTGTTAGTATGCAGACCCATCACTCCCACCATACTGTGCAGACATAACAGTGATATTAAAATGACACTGGAAAAGAGTACATACTTCCATCACACACAATCATACTTTGGGGGTACTTGGGCCTCTTAAAATGAGGTTATAGTAGTATCATTTCTTAAATAATAATAAGAGGAAAAAGCTTGCATCATGAGGGGAATGCAGTGTATTTGCATTTAACCAAACAACTAACCTGGCCCATAAAAACTACCAAATCACTGCCTGCACTAACTATTCCATGGCAAAACTGGTGTATTATCCAAGCTGTAGTTCTGTGTCATGGAGGTAGTGTTTGAACTCAGGTCTGGCAACTCCCACACCTTTCCAGTGGCCATGAAGGCAGGATTCTCAGTGGGAGTTTCAGAGGCAGAACCATCTCTCCTCTTCATCCCTGGGGTTCCTCATCCCCTTCTGCCCCTGGCATGGGAAGGAGGATACAGGACAAAGATCCCAGTCTATCCCAGAATAAGGATAGGGTGAACAAGAAGGGAGGTCAGTTGCACTAAGGGTTTTTTTTTATTATTCTTAAAAGTGTTTAGGCAGACTACTGCAGTGATTGCTGATACACTTTTTTAGTGAATAGTATAAACATTTATTAAAGGAAGGATTCCTAGCTGGTTTTGAGTTTTGGATGTCTGAGAATTGACTGCTTAAATACATATCTAACTAAATACAGTGACCAGGGGCTTTCTGCACAGATTATGACTTTTTTATGTGTTCATGAGAGAGCTGATATAAATTATCTTGTAATATAAAAAACTTTATACCTGTGTTTGAAACATCACTGCAAACAAGATGCATAACTAGTTACAGAGCTTAAATATTCATTATTGTGCCTTTTTAGCATAGAAACAGAAAGACGTAATTAGCTATAAAAGAGATTGGTAAGGTTAAAACACAAGTGTCTAGTATTTCCTCTCAAAAATGTGGCACAAGACAAGTGAAGTTTCTATTTGAAAGGCTTGGAGATTTTGCTGGTATCAACTTTTTCATCTGAAATTACCATACAAAAGTTGCCAGAACTATGCATTTAAAAATATTAAGGACCATTGCAAATTGTATTCACATGTGGCATGGGTTATTACTTAGATCTTAATTTGTGGGTTTACTTTTTGGAATTTAACAATGCAAGTACTGGATTTTTGCAGTAGAAGTTAATTTAATTGTTGTCCTTGTTATATCCAGCCTTGCTGTCAAAGGATCTGACAGTTGTGCACTGACGTTTTGCTGGACAAAGTATATTAAAATCAACAGAAAGCCCGTTTTAAAGACAACAGATAAAAATATTTTAATTGCTTATGATTTTCCAGACTGTGATTTTTATTGTCTGTTTTTAACAGTATAATTCTGATAATGTTCTGCCTTTAACTACTTAAATGAACTGGCATTTTAAAAAAGAAAATAAGTAAATGGGAAGAGAGATAAATTGTAGTACACCTCAGAAAGAATGGTGAAAAAGAAAGAAATGGATGAAGCAACTTCAGAGATCATGTGGTCACCACCAGAAAAATTAAAAACCTACAGCTTCTCTCTGTACTTAAGCAAATTAAATACTACTTCTGGATGTGGTCAGACCTGTAAAATGTATTGAAATGGAATGGAAAAAAACACTGGGAGTTGGAAGGATGTCCAAGAATAATATGCATCCACATGAAAAACATCTGGCTCTGTTACCCCAAGAGGTTGCTGCCTGCGTGATGAGGTTAAAGTCTAATCTGAGCAGGCTCGAGCAGAGCAGAGTCTGCCTCCTACCCACCTCTCCACACCATGCTGGATGTTTCCTGTTTTCTGTACTCTGCAGTCTTGCTTAACCATCTCAAAGTCCAGCTTGTTCATCCCTATCTAATCAGAGATATTGTTTATTAAGTGGTTTGTTTTCCCCGGTTACCTACAGCCCTCACCCTCACTGTTAAGAGCCTAGCTGTTTAACCCTGCTGGAAGAAATGCCGCTGTATTTTTGGCTCCACAGCAGTGTCTGCAGACACGTACATCGTGGGGGCTGGAGGATGTTGGGCAGAACAGACTCAGACCCACCAAGGAGATTGAACCAGGAAGGGTTTGCTTTGTTCTGCATTCTGTGCAACTTAAAGCTCGGCTGCAACAAACATTATGACTTGGAATGAAAAACAGGCAATCGCACAACACTTATCAAAACACAGACCTTTGCAATAATTTCAATAGTGGGTATAGCAAACAAGGATACAACTTTAAATCGAGCTGCTTGTGGCAACTTTCCTGGGCTGTGAGAAACAGCTGTAACAGGACATGAAGGTAAATGCTGAAATGACACTGGTCTCTGTGCCTTTCTGTTGACATTTTGTTTTTAAAAAAGCAAGGCAAACAATGGGCGTCTATTATAAAGGGAGACATTAACTGTTATTGCCTGTTTGTCTGAGCAGCACACGGTCCCCCAGAAAAGCACAATTA
>WEKY01035225.1:6137-52999 GCA_013390045.1 Picathartes gymnocephalus
CTACCACCTTGGCTTTTTTTTCTGCCTTTGTTTCTCTTGGTCCACTTGCATAAAGAACTACCCCAAAGATGTGTTACAGCATAGGTGGGTGATGGTGGCTGGCTTCTGCACAGGGCTGTGTACGTGTACAGAGAGGGAAACAGCTAGAATGGCAGTGGGTTTCCATTTTCAACCAGCAATGGGTAGTGCATTTTTCACACCAGTGCAAAATCATGAAACAGCTACCAAAAATCACTTGACTGGTATTTTTTTGCTGTATTTTATCATTTTAATTTCAGTTTCAAGTTGATCTGCCTTGTATTTTTGCCTTTTTTCACTGAAGCCCCAGAACAAGCTCCTGGTGATGGCAGGTTGCTTTTCTGGAACATGTTTCGTAATTGCCCTTCTTGAATTTAAGCAGATGAGCTTTCAAGTTTTCACAAGATCAGTCTGTTCCTTCCTTCCAATCTTTTCATTTCTGCAGGAAATATCTTTGCTGAAACCTGTATCTCTTATCCTGGTACAGCTTAAATCAGCTTTGGGAGTCTAGCTGCACAACAGTGTCTATTAGCTGGCTTACCAAAGTGGTCCATTTTCAAGAGAGGAAATAATAAATTAGATTTTAATGTCAGGGCTCACTTGGGGGCTGCTGATTTTATCTCTGTGACTGGGATTGTGAAAACATTCACAGGATGGTGTTCTCATGTTCTCCCCCAAAAAGCACAGATGCAACAATGTGAGGGCAGTGACGTTCTCAGCAGGACTTGGGGTGAAAGGACCATTCCATGGGTTGCACATAGGAGAGGAAAAGTTAGGGCACTGCCTTCCACATCTTCGTGTGAAATACATACTGAGGAAATAACAGTATTTTTAACTTTCAAAAACCAGAAAAACACACCTTTTTTTATTCAACCGAGTAGAAACAACTTGCCATTCCTACATGATATGTGTCAAAATAAGGAAAGAGAGAGTAGGTCCATTTTCCACTCCTTTTCCTTGTTTTGTAAAATTTCTGGGTGGACAGCAAACAGCAGTTCAGGCAAATGTTCTCCAGTTCCTAATGAAATTCAGTTCATTTCAATTTTGAGTAAAGACTCCAGAGATGAGAGAAAACGTAGATAATTCTGCCATCCTCTTGTGGACTGGAGCATTACTTTAATGTCAGTGCTGATATATAGCCATGAATTTGATCATTAAAGTTAACACCCGGAGAGTTATGTGGGGTTTACTTTCATATCTGAAAACACATTGACCCTCTATCTCCTCTTATTGATGAGATAGCTCAGAGAAATAGAAGGTGACGGTACCATTATGGGGGGATTACACTGAGGCTGGGAGAGGTACAGATCCTCGAGCACAGGGGCATTTTCTGTGGGTGGCAGGTGGCATTGATTAAGGCTGTGGGGGGAATGCTGCATTATGTGTATTCCTCAGAAAATGACAGTGGTTTCCTCTCATTCTTGAGGCTGTAACTGCCCCCTTTTCATTCTCAGAAACCACCAACCTTCACAGCCTAAGCATCTGAAAACTGCCTGAGTATTTTATATGAAATGTTACAATGTCAAGGGAAAGTTTTAGGAGGGCAGTCCTAGTTGGAGTTGCCTAAACTTCTGCTATTTTTAGCTGTGATCCTCCAGGCTAAGCACAGTCCATGGGGCAGGCTCAAGTCCTGCTCTTACCCCATGATAGTGCAGCTGGGATGGGGTGGGCACCTTCAGGTAATGTGGGGACAGCCTGGCTGCCTCCTCTGGGGCCCATGGGGAGCAGTTACTCAGGTGATAGGAGTTACTGGAGCAGCCACCATGTCTGGGGATGTTTTGTACAGGCTGGAAATCTGCTCCTGAGCCTCTCTGTGGCTGCATCTCTGCTTTTCAGGTTAAGGCAGCTTTGTGTTACCTGGTCTCCCACAGACCACAGCTATTCCATCATGTAAGCTTTGAAGGGTCTCAGGCATTTCACTCACTGCCATTTAGGTGATCAGGGATTTTCTTTCATCTGAATTAAAGCTGTGCTTTTGAATCAGGGCTTTCAGGCCAAACATATGCACAGAAATGAAACTTTCTCTTTGATTTTCAACTACAAGTTCCTATTACTGTGAAACGGAACCATTAGAAGATTTTTTTTTCCCAAAAAAAAATATTCAGGTACTTCTGCCTTCCAGTTTTGTTTTCACTGTTTTTGAAATAGACCAGATTTTGGAGGTTTTGTTGCCACAATGAGAATAATCCACTTCTTGTGCTGTGAATTGGACAAAACTGAATTCATATGGGAAATAAGGTTTCTATTTGATTCCCTCATAAATGGTTTTTGGACAATGAAAATTGTGTTTGTTACCATGTAGTCATGGATGTCGTTGTTTTAGTGGGGTTACAGGATAGGAGAAAGGTAGCAAGAAAAGACAAGTTTCATTGAAGAACCACTTTTATTATGATTATCGCCTTGTAAGGGCGATACATATGTTTTGTGTGGTACCGGCTACTAAGCTGTCCGCACAAATATGAAATGATTAAATGGAGCAGCAACAAGCAGTGGCCTGAAAGTGTTGCCTGGTGAGAGATAATACTGTAGCTCTCTAATTGGCTCTCTACCAGCATTCAGTGTGACTGATTTCAGCTGTAGCATTACCAGTCTTCTTCCACCAGCACTATTATCTCAGAGTGACACTTCCATTACTCTGAACCGAGAAAGATGAACGTCACCTGTCAGGGGCTGGTTAATTGTGTTGCTAGATGTATGTTACCAGGGCGCAGGTTGGACATTTATGAACATAACTGCTTCCTCTGATGTCCACCATCCTTCAACGATCAATACAGCTCTTACAGTAAGCGCATAATTGAGTGAAGGCACTTACCACTGAGGGGCTTAAGATGAGCGCGTTGCGCAATTTTCATTGTCCATACATACAGCACAAATGAGCTGATATCTGCCCTTTATTGTGTGTTGCTTTGTGGAAATAGAAAGTAATGTGCCACTTTCATTTGTTTCCTAGATAAATGGCCAGGATGTCCAGAACCGGGAAGAGGCAGTGGCATTGCTCTCCAACGAAGAAAGCAAGAAAATTTTGTTGCTGGTCGCGAGGCCAGAGATGCAGGTTAGACTAAACAGATGCACTGAGCCAGAACCTGGGTTATACCATGCATTCACTGTCACTGTAAGTAATGAACTGCCAAGAAATAGGAATGCCAAAGTTACTGACAAAAGGAGCAAACAGATAATTGCAGAGCTTTGGCCTTTTTTAACCAACAAAGAAAAAAATACGATATTACTAGGGCTTGTTTTCCCCAAACTAAACAATTTCTTTTCCAGCAGAGTGAGCAGATATATAAATAAAGCTGGCCGCACCAATATTATATTAGTAAAATATGAAATAGAACTTGAAAGCTATGCATTACTCACTAGATTATTCTGGTTTGTTCAGGGGATAAATTTCCCATACTTAACATTTATCAATTTTATCTTTTATATGAAGTTTGTAATTTATATGAACTTACACCTAGCTGTAGCTTGTCATTGGTGAGGGGTTGTTTTATGCTATGTGCTTATAAGCCGGCATGTAAACGATTCATGTATGTATCAATTATGGGACTTCCACTACAGTATCATTCAGCAAATGGAAATCTAATTGTTTTAACATCACTCTGGTCACGTAAACGTGCCTGCATCTTGGGAGGTGCATTTTCAAAAGCTTTTAGAAACATTTTCATTATTTTAAAAATAAAATTATGCTAATGCCAAGAATCTTGCCATGCTATCATTGCAGGGGACAGATATTAAATCGATTATCAGATAAATAAGAGGTAGAGTGATAAAAGACTTCTGTTTTTACATCCCTTTATATTCTATTTGTAGGCCTTTGCAAAGCAAATGGACATTATATTGTCACTGTTCTCTCTATCTGACAACAATTCAGAGTTGGTTAAGTTGCCATTTGTTTCTCATGCTATTGATCTGATATGTTCAGTCTCACTAGCTGCATATTCTGTATAAATTAAATTAAGTAAGTATAATTCAGTGCCACTTGGAATTTCTATTTGAATACAGTAGTTACAAAAAAGTCACAATTTCAGCATTCATATCCTTTTTTTTTTTTTTCAGGAAGCTAAACAATTCTTATAAAACCAGAGACAAAATACAGCAAAAATAGGTGTGCCTCACTTTATATTGCAAAATTGTAGTCCTCAATTGCTAAGATTTTGAAAGAGATTTTTCAGTATTATCCCAACTCCTTTTCATTAGGATTCTGTTTTTCATTAGGGAACAGAAACTCACCCACTTATAAAATACATGCCCAGAGAAAGTTCAGTCTCTGTATTTGTTTAGACTGGTCAACATGAAATAAGGTATCAATATGATCAGTATGAGATAAGGAGTTACTTAGGTGTACCAGTGTAGCTTCCCATATGAATACTCCTTACAAATAAGAAGTGTGATTTGGTTTAGGTTTGGGCCTTTGGTGCTGGATTTTTTTGTTTAGTTTATGTGTTTTAAGAACATACTCATACAAAACTCATGAAAAAGCCAGAGTAGGTCAGAGATCAGGCTGACAACTGATTTCTCTTAGTTGTGTTGCTTTGACTTGGTAAAAAACAGCAGGATTAAGCAGGCTTTCATTTCTAGATAGAAAATGGTAATGACAGTATTATAACCTTGAAGGGTGACCGCTGAGCACATTCACTCAGTAACAGGGAAGAAAACCCCTCTGACCATGGATTTGTGCAGTGAATAATGAAGTTTTGAAACAGAGCACCAGAGGAGCACACCATACACGTGCATTTGGACGTGTGAATGTGTACACAGTGTATGTAGTGCGCATATGTGCTAAAGCACATATTAGTTTTCTTTTAAAAGCTGTAATGTAAGTGTTCTCATTAGTTATATACTGGGTCTGCCACAATCAAATCAGCAGATTTGCCCAAGTGAGATTTTTATTTCATCTTCCAAATTCATTAGTCTCTGCAGTTTCCTCAAATGAGGTGAATTAAACTATGTCCTTTACAGTATAGGAAGGCTGTGGTCATGCTTTCCTTAGGGGGAAAAAAGTAAACAAGACAAGTAAACAAAACTACCAGATGTTTCATGGAATGATTTGAAAGTCCCATTAAGAACAAACATAAAAATTGTATGTCCTCAAGGACCAAAGTCTCCTCCTAATCCCAAACCTTAGGTGGCTGGCTTTACCAGGGGAATGATGAAAGGCTTATTATGTTCTTTATAGGAGGAAAGAATTCGTTGACGTGGGCGAAACCACATCGGTGTTTGTTAAGGAAACAGTAGTGTTCTGCCAGTATTCCATTAGAAGTACTGCACAGCATCAGTCACTCCTTGTGTAACTTTGAACTACTACTGCCACTACTGGTTTGGTGTAACTTTTCTGACGTCTGTGACCAGACATATCCTGGCTTTGCAGCAGTGGTAATTCTGCTCTAGGTGTTGGCCTGTGCTGTATTGCTCTTGCCATCTTGAGACATGAGTTCTTGGTAGTCTTGTAATTGTCTTATGCTGAGGCTTTTCCCTTTTAGCATGTTTTTGTCACCATCGTCCCGTGGTTCCTTCGTCAGTGACAAAACAATAAGTGTTTCCTTCTGCTACAATCCTGTCATTATAGCCAAGACTGCAACTGACCAGTGTTTTTCTTTTTGATGCAGTGTGCCATTTAGCAAGGGATTGCAGCTGCAAAGGATGTGTGTCATGTGCACACATGAGCAAAATGAACAAAATGGGAAGAACAGTGCTTTAGGCCAGGGTGCCTGTTTTATCAGTTTTGTAAGATGTGAAGGGCGTGAAAGGGGTGCAAGAAGAGATATGTACTTGACAGAAAATATAACATCCCCTCCTGCCCTTTTGCAACACTGTGTTCACCAAATGTAAATGTAGTATTTTATACTTGGGGAGAAAAAACCAAGCAAACAGATAAGTCTTGCTTCCAGACACACTGGGAGAGCAAAAATTGCCTCCCTTCAAGTCACCTCATCTTTCAATCACCCTGTTCTGTTAATTTGTTTACCTGTAAGATCAATGGGAAGATAGTGGCAGAAACTCAGCAGAAGGTTTCCATTGAGGTGGTGGCAGCAGGGCTGGAATGGGGGTTGTTAGAGAGAAGAGCCCAGTTGCCTCCTGGCCCTGTTAGTAACATTGCCACTCTTGCAGTGTGGGGTCTCTCAGTAGTAGTGAACATGACAGCCTCAGGATTATGTGTGTGCCTTTCACACCTTTTGAAAGGAAATAATGTCTGTGCTGTTCAGTCTCCTTCATTATGAGAGAAAATCAGTCATACTGGTTTATGAAAGGATAAAAGACATGAATCCCATTTTTCTACCCTTTTTCTTTTCTTCTTTTGAGACATGAACTCCTACCGCCTGGCTTTCTGAAGAGAATCATTAGAATAAAAAGAACTAGTCAAGCATTGCCATTTGGGTTTACTCTATTTTGGCATGTGTCCTTGCTAACATAAAATAACATCCTAATGTATTCCTTGCAGCTGGAGGAAGGGTGGCTGGATGATGAAAGGAATGAATTCTTAGAGGAGTTAAATTTGGAAATGTTGGAAGAGCAGCATAATGAAGCGATGCAGTACACAGCCAATGAGGTGGAGCAGGTAGGACCACTACTAAGCATATCATTTGACATTTTTCTAGGTATTCTTTTTTTATCAATAGAGAATGAAACAGTATGCTGTAAAACAGAGTCAAAGGCTTTGACAGAGTTCTCTCTCCAAATGCTGTGATCTCCGGCACAGTGTATGTAAGGAAAAGGAGAACAATAGATGCTTGGGCCCAGTATGTCAAGTTAACAAACAGTTTAAGAGGGTGTGATAAGTGCAGATTTCTCCTTTTTTCTGAACTCTCAGAATAATATTGCTTTTCTTCATTAATTCTGATGTGTTTGGGATTTATGATGTTATACTTCATGTCAGTTTTTTTTAACTGATGCTAGTAACACCAAGGTCCTGGGTTCAATCTCTGTATGGGGGATTGAACTTTAGAGTTGGACTTGATGATCCTTTTGGGATGCCTTCCAACTCAGAATATTCTGTGAATCTGTAAATATCAGTGTAGCACCTAGAGCTCTGAGCTGAGCTAGGTGCTCCTGTTGTATACATGCTATGTGTGGGCCAGCCTTGCACCAGAGAGCTTGCAAAACAAGATGGAAGAGGTATTTAAGTAAACAACAGGTGTTTTGTTAATGCAAGTGTATTTCTCTTACACAGACAGCGCACAGCTCAGCATTTGTTTTGTTAATGGAG
Source organism: Picathartes gymnocephalus (assembly GCA_013390045.1). Taxonomy (NCBI): domain Eukaryota; kingdom Metazoa; phylum Chordata; class Aves; order Passeriformes; family Picathartidae; genus Picathartes; species Picathartes gymnocephalus. Next base: position 13,360 of record WEKY01035225.1, read on the forward strand.
ACAAATAAACTATTGTTAGCATAGTCTCAGCTTGCTACTATCCTGACATTTACCTGCCCATATGTTCTGTAGGCTGTGTGACTGTGGCAGAGATACCACACAGTTTCATCTAGGGGTCTTCTCAGCTTTACATTGTTGTAGAAAGTGTAACTGCCCACTCCTGGATCAGATGATCAGGCAGTGTGCACACCTGTATGGAGCCAAAGAAATAAAGTTCAACTTCTCCTGGTTTCTGGATTTATGCTGCTGGGGAGAAATTGTTTTTCCACCCACAGAACTTTGTGACTTACAATTTTTTCCCCATTCTGAATTGCTCAGAATCAGAGCCTGAGGCATTTTTCTTTGAAGTGAAGAGAGGGAGAAAAACCGTGAGAGCCTTCTTTTTTCTGGAAACCAGGAAGCTTCTTTGACTTCAAATGCCTCAATGCCAGGTCCACACTGGGGGCCTGAATGTGCATTTAGTCTCTTTCCTCCTGACTTCCCCTCCAGCCTTAACACTGGGTCATTGAGTAGGTGATAGCTCATAGTAAAGCTCTTCCCTGTATATAAATGAAGTATTCATTGGGACAGAGACACTGACAGAATAATTAAGTCAATTATCTGAAATATGATAGATCAGATTACAAATATTTGATCTTATAAGCATTTAATTATTTACACAAAGTGGAATAACTCCAGGGTCAGGGAGGAAGGGAGCCTTGCAAGAGGATTTATACCAGCCTTTTAGTTGTGACTCTCCTTTCCAGGCAGTGAGCCAAGTCTCAGTTTCCCAGGTTAAATGTGCTAGCTGCTGCACTTTCAGCTGATATATGGCAACTTGTTTATTGTTTTAACCAGAATTTTATCTTGGATACCAAAAGATTTCCTGTCAGAAAAACCACTTGCTCTTTGCAAAACAATTTCATTTGCATGGTGACATTTTCACACAAACCCCCAGTTCCGGTAGAAATTCTTGAACAAGTCTGTCTATAAACTCCTACTAGGCACTCACATTATATGTTGGGATGTCTGAAGTCACTTTACAGTTGTGATCTTCCACTGCAAAGTTCTTGTCAAACTTTGGCTTTTTCATTGAATTTGGGTTATGGATAGTGTTAATTGGTAAACAGTGATGTTCTGTGATATGCTTTCACAGAACCCATTGAAATAGTTTCTTCCCAGTTGGAATCTTTTGTCAAGCTTTTTTTTTTTTCTTTTTTTTTTTCCACATTGAGATTTTATATTTATGTAAAAGAACACTACACTGGAAAAAATTGTGGTCACTTGTGATCTGTCAGTATCTGACATTGCATTGCTTGAAGTAATTCTAGGACGGCCAGACATTTCTTTGCCCTTCTGATGAGTAATCGAATCAACCAAATGCAGCTTGGTGTGTAATGGGGCATCAGTAATTTGTGACAGCTGCTGTCTCTCTAGACTCTATGTAATGACTCGTCAAGTTAGAAAACTGGTTCTTTACTCCTTATTAGGCTGGGAAACCTTGGAGTTTCCTGAGGGGAATCACAACATCCATTGGAGCTATGAAACCACTCTCATTGCAGCTGCCTGTGGCCAATCTGAGTATCTTCAAGCTCTCCAGCTGACCATGGAAACCAGCCATGATTTTTGTGAACAAAAACTTAGTCCTCTGGCTTCATAATCATCTCTCATCATGAACCTCGAGAGCTTCAGGAATAAATACACTCTCTGTCAGAATATCCTTCCAAATACAAGTCTGTTTCACAGAATGCCATTTTAACATTTAATGTGAGCTGTCACAAAAAAAATCGGTACAGTTTATGATAGAAGAGTCAAGTAGATAGTCATGTCTTTTCTGTATGTGTTTGACCTACTCTGTAGAATTCAATCAAGAATTGTATCTTCTCTATATGGAATAATCCAATAAGCCTCAAAGAAAGATGTAGTTCTCCATTTTTTATAAGTCATTGTGTTCCTTTCCCTTTACAACATCATGGTTCATTGTGCAGCAGAGATAATTTTCAGAAGAATACCATACATTTGCCATGCAGAAATTCTTACTGGTATCGTGGAATATATCAGAACCTATTAAGAAGAAGAAAGAATTGGATAAAAAAAATTCTAGTTCATTCAAAGCTGAAATACAGAGAAAATATCTGGGGGGAAAATCCTTTTTTTGAGAGAAGCCTGTTTTAAAAGATCATCATTGTTTGCAGAAGACCATTTTCCCTTTTAGTTGAACCACTGAAATCAGTTCTAAATTTCCCTCATAGTTTGAGTACTTCATGGTTAGCCTGCCACTGGAAATTCCTCTTCCTGTGACCAGTCTCCCTCTCACTATCAGAGACTGACCAGAGAGCCCAGCTGTGTTTGTACTGAATTGTACTGCATTCAGACTTTAGTAGCAGTCTGGGTTTTGAATCCCAGTATACTTCATAAATGGTAAAAGAATGGAACAGTGCCTGAATTCCTGAAAGATTAGCCATTTTATAGGCAGGAATTCTTGCTGGAGCTGAAATGCAGAATCTTTTGAGGTTCATTTATTGCTTGATTGTACACACCAGCGCATTTGCCTTCTCATTATCTGAGTTCTCACTGCAAAGATGAGGCCTAAGGAGCCCTTTGGTATTTCAAACAGAAGTAATTGTAGAAGAGATTGATAACGTATCTTTGAAAACAAACACTTTGTTTGAAATAGATAGTAGATAACACTAGAAGTAGCAACACACTGAAAATTGTGGATTCTGCCTTGTTTTTTAGAAGGGATGTAATGTGGAATTAGCCTTGTTATCTTTCAAAATAAAATTAAAATTATCTCATGCTGTAAAAGACTGCTTAGTCTGCATATGTTTAGGAGCTCTGGCAAGTCTGAAATGTCCAGGATAAAAATGCCAGGGGCTACCTTATCTGAGTCAAAATGGATTTTTTAATAAAATATATCTCACAAACATGCAGTACAATAAATATCTGTATTACTTTCCATTTTCTTAATTGACTTAGCTGTAAGTATCCACATACTGGGAAAAATTTAATGTGGTATGGATGTCTGCTTTAGTTTGAGAAGAATCTGACTGCATAGGTACTTGTTTTTTCCTGAGGGAACCTGAAATGACTATCTGACATTCAGATGCCTGTACTTATATTTCATCAGATCAATCCCACTCATCTGGTTTCTATGTGACTCAAAAGATGGCCTTTGCTTTGTTTACATCTTTTGTGTGTGCATGTTAATTCCAGATAGTGTAACTTAAGTAGATGGCAGTGTATTATATTCGGTCAGTATAAATCAAGTTGAAGTTGAAGAAGTATAGTTTAAATTATTGATAAAAGTAGTGTGGAAAACAAGAGTTACCAGTTCTGAAAGTGTTGATTGCATGGATCTCAACTGTAAAGTCTCTTCCCAACACCTATATAAATAGCCTCATTAAGTGGTTTTTTTTCAGAAGTGCTCAAATACATGCTTTGGGTGGTGTAGTACCATGCAGAAGACATCAGAGGAAGTATCATGAAGCTTTTCTCCTGTAAGCTGTATAGCTGTGCTAACACATAAGCCACCCTCTGGAGTTTTATTCATATGGTTGCAAATTGTGTTATATCACTCACTCGGAGTCAAATAGCAGACCTGACCCTCCTTGTTTGGTCACATGAATGGAGCCCTGCATATGGAATAGGCACCCAGATTCCTGACTGTTCTGCGGCACTGCCCTCCTGTTGTCTGGTGGAGCTGTTCTCCCTCCTGTCAGTAGTTAAATATTTTCCAGAGCAGTGAGAAATAATGGATTGCACATTGCAGTGGCTGGGGTGAAGTGTAAGCTGCCCAGGTTGGAGTCACTTCTCTGCTGAAAGGTTTGGGGGCAGAGGAGGTCAAGACAAGCTGCAGCAAATCCAAAGCAGGTGAGAGAAGGGAACAGGATAGCATATGTAGCAGCACTCACCTGGAAGAGGTGAACTAGAAAGATACTAAATTAAACCTAAATCTCCTAAGACATCTTTTCAGAAGTTTTTAGCTAGTTTGTCACAGACACTGAATTCTCCTGGTGGTGTGTTTATATCAATATTTGCTTTATTCCACTCTTACCCTGAACTGAGGATGGAGGTTATTTTTGCTTTTCTGACACTAGGCCATTATTTTTTCCTAGCAGTTGAAGAAATGAAACCAGATGAAGGGTGTGTGATCATGAGGAGCAGATGAAGAGAGGAGAAGGGATGACATAGGAGACACATTTTCATCCTATTTTACTGTTTGTCAAAGTAGATAAGAAGGGAATTATGACAGTGGCCTCTTTAAGTTTGTTTCCTTTCACTGGGTGCACTGTACCTTTTTTCTCTCCTGATTATTACTGTCATTATACATAATTATGCAATTATACCTCCTGAAAGAGACATGGTGTTTGGTTGGTACTATGTGCAGTTAGGTACTTGGTCACATAAATTGCACTCTGCATGATTCTTTGCTTATCTGGTTTGAAAAATAAAGTGTCTGTCTCTTCAGAGAGGTATTATCTCACATTCTATGGAATATAAATACGTTGAGAATATAAATAGATGAGGTACAATAAGTGGAGTGCTAATCAACAGTCAAAAAGCTTGACATTATACCCATGGCAAAGCATTCAGTGTTGTTCTACACTTAATATTGAGAGACTGTTTTTATTTTCAAGCAACATGAACTCTAACAATGGAAATAAGTGAGTTTTCAAAAAGAGTTTCCAGGGATGAAATGGATTGAGGTCCTTCTGAGCAAAATCCTAGTATCCGAAATGAACACTTTTTCAGAAGAAGGCTACTGAGCACAACAAGTGCACGAGAAGGCCGTGGAGTGTGTAATGAAGCAAACATTCACTGTTTGAAAAAAGAAACTGTAATCTTTTTGCACCCTGTTAGGTTGTACATTGCTTGATTGGCTGTTTGTTTGAGATGATACCAGTACTGAGGCTTTCTCTCAAGTTTGAGAAGATTTCAGCTCCAGTTTCTGGCCGTAATCCAGAATCAAAAACAGCTCACCATCTGGTGATCATTATCTTTAAGCATTGCAAAGAGATGGCTTAGCTAGAGAGGGAAATATTTCTTTCCAGACTTTAGAAGCTATGTCACTAGTACTGTAATTCACTTACTTTGCTCAGTATGGAAACCACAGCATGACTCTCAGAAATATTTAAAAGCTATGAGCAGTAGGACTGCTGTTTAGTGATCTGTTTTAATTCAGCTTAAATCAGATCCCAGCTGTTTAAGCAAAACAGAGCTGGAAAATATTCTCCTATAATATGGTCTGCATTTGATAATCGTTTTGGTTTACTCATTTTTTTAGCCAAAGAAACATGAAGAGGAAGATGGCACTACAGACACTGCAACCTCATCATCCAACAATCATGAGAAAGACAGTGGGGTGGGACCTACAGATGAAAGTCTCCGAAATGATGAGAGTTCAGAACAAGAAAATGCAACCGAGGAGCAGAACAGTGCCACCCTGCAGAGCAAAGGGGATCTGGGCCACAGCCAGGATACATTTGGCAGTGTTGAGCTCCAGTGCAATGAAAGCTTTGTGTCTGGGGAATACATTGAATCTGATTTCATAGGCAACCCTGAGGAAGAATGTGAAAGGTTTCGGCAGCTGTTGGAACTGAAGTGCAAGATTCGAAACCATGGGGAGTATGATCTTTATTACTCAAGCAGCATGATAGAATGCAACAGAAGAGAGCAAGATGGAGTGGAGCATGAGCTGCAGCTACTCAATGAGGAACTGAGGAACATTGAACTCGAATGCCAGAATATTATGCAAGCTCACCGGCTCCAAAAGGTGAGAGATCAGTATGGAGACATTTGGGCTTTACATGACGAAAGTTTCAGGAATTATAACACCAGCATAGACGTACAAAGAGGCAAACTGGATGACATCATGGAGCACCCTGAGAAGTCTGACAAGGACAGCTCCAGTGCCTACAACACTGCTGAAAGCTGCAGGAGCACTCCACTGACTGTGGAGCAATCCCCTGATAACTCTCTCCAGAGAGTGATCAGCATAACCAACAGGAAAAACCTGAGGACCACAATTGTGGCTAATCAGTCATCCTCAGGGCAGAGCAACAGGGAGACAACCTCAGCCAAAACCAAACCCACTGAGCAAAACAGTGCTGCTGAGAATGCAGTGCTGGCATCAGAAAGCAGCAAATTCACAGACCAGGAAAGGCAAGGCAGTGAGCACATACCCTATTTGTCTCCATATCACAGTTCTTCTTACAGGTACGGGAACATACCTGCTCATGCAAAGCATTATCAAAGCTATATGCAACTGATCCAGCAGAAGTCTGCTGTGGAGTATGCCCAAAGCCAGCTCAGCCTGGTGAGCTTGTGCAAAGACTCACAGAAGTGTGTGGAGCCCAAGATGGAATGGAAAGTGAAAATAAGGAGTGACGGGACGAGGTACATCACAAAGAGACCAGTTCGAGACAGAATCCTGAAGGAACGTGCCTTAAAAATTAAAGAGGAGCGCAGTGGGATGACAACAGATGATGATACAATGAGTGAGATGAAGATGGGTCGCTACTGGAGCAAAGAAGAGCGGAAGCAGCATTTGGTGCGGGCCAAGGAGCAGAGGAGGCGGCGGGAGTTCATGATGAGGAGCAGGCTGGAGTGTCTTAAGGAAAGTCCGCAGAGTGGCAGTGAGGGCAAAAAGGAAATCAACATTATTGAACTGAGTCACAAAAAGATGATGAAAAAGAGAAACAAGAAAATCTTGGACAACTGGATGACAATACAAGAACTGATGACACATGGTGCTAAATCCCCAGACGGCACAAGAGTCCACAATGCCTTTTTATCAGTTACTACTGTATGAACACAACTTCTAACAGAGAGTATACTACCAGTTTAGGTAGAGTACAATTGCCTCGTTCAATGTGGCATTTTTATATATTTTGTGACTGTTTATAGTTCGATCTTTTTGTAAGCAAAATGACCTGGTATTTTCCATTTGTTTTTCATATAACAGTACCTTCTTTAGCTGGCAGTCTTTCTTTATCCTGCAATATATTCATATTATTAATTTGTAGAAAAAGAATAGAAAAGAAAAGCAAAAAAAAAAGGGGAGAAGCCAATTAATTTCTTAACCTAACACATATCCTGTAATTTAAGATCTGGATTAATTTCTCTAATTTTGCTTTTTCTACTTTAGTAACAATACAATACCAAACCAAAATGCTTTATACTATATCCTTGGCTTAACAAGTTTTTTGAGTTTTACACCTTAGATTGAATCTGTTCATAAATCATATGCCACATCCCATCATATAGATAAGAATGACATTTTTCCAACTGCATATTTTACAGTACATTTAATCTGTAAATTGTAATTGTATTTGTCCAAGTAAAGTGTAGGTGGGCAATTCTCCTGTGTTATGTAGTGGCATTGGTCTTGTAGCTGGGCAGTATGTGATAACTGTGAAAATGAAAGAGAAATAAATTATTGCTTATCTTTAAGAAAAAAAAAAAGCCAAGCATTGTTTTATTTAGATTGAGAATTTGCCTTTAAGTATAAGCTAATTCACCGTGCATGGTATTTACAGCATACAGATATTTCAAGAACAAAGGATACGATTCCATAGGATGTTTCTTATGAATTAGCTTTTAATTTTGCAGAATGCACAGAATGAGTGGGTCTTTCTGGCTTTTCCTTATCTGCAATTATTAGCTAATTAAATGATTTATTGATATATTACTGTGTTGTAAGATGTTAGGTAACCGCTGTGAGTCCTCTCCCTGGTTCAGCTTGCTATTTGTTCTACACATCCAAAACATAAACACAGCATATGCCTAACTTTGAGCCAAATCTTGTACAAGAAAAACTAGCAATGACATTTTCATAGAATGTGAGTTAAGGAAGAACAGAGAATGAAAAGCAACTGAGTTAAGGGTGCCAATTTATTGTTGAAGAGCATCCATGTCATTTAAAAGAGCCTCAGCGGGAGCTGGCTGGAGCCCAGGAGCAATGGCAACTTGCTGTGTGGGTGCTTGATGGAGTCCCTGACTCTCCATGCAGCAGAGGAAGTGAGGAAGTACAGCAAGTGAGTGTTTTACTGTTCACTGCCCTCAGCTGGTTTCTCTGCAGGGCGGGACTAAGCATTGTGCTCTCTCATTGCAGCAGTTTTGTATCAATGAAATCCAATGCTGACATCCCATATGCGGTTTATTCCTGCATATACTTTTTTCACAATGTCATAATTTTACTGAGGAAAATAACATTTTAGCACCAAGGTAAATTAAAAGGAACAAAATGCTTTTCATGTTGTCATAAATCTTTAAAAGTTGTTGAGAACTTTTTTCATATGAAGGGACATAAAAATGCTTTCTAACCGGAACAAGACCAGATCTTGCTTAGCAGGATTGCTCTGATATAAAGAGCAAAAGTCAGGGAAGAATAGCTGCATGGGTATGTTACCATGGCCACTTCACTGCTGGGAAAGGACTTAATGTCCCACTCATCCTTCCCCCAGCAATGGTACCCAGCTGAGACCAGTGGAAGGTAATTTTTCTTATGAAGCCAACAAAATGGCCTTGTAAAAAGACTTGTGCCACTTGATAACTGTATTGCCAACTGATTTAGGAGCATTGCTCACCATAAGTAAGGTTAAAATCTGTGGGATCCCTGAATCATCCTCTCGATGTAGGTATCCTAAAAGGGAAAAGGGTATGATCATGATAATAAACTAAACCTGCATCAGATTTATTTTCTTTTAAGAATGAGGCTGGTAACATTATTTGAATTGAACACAAGCAGTCAGAGATGAAATCTAGTCTGTGCTTTATACATTGCCCTGTGAGAAGGACCTCACAAGAGATGACACAATCACTTTAGCATTACACTTTCTGGACTCGTGGGGATTTAATTATTCATTAATATAATGATGCTTGACTTTTTTCATTTGTTTTTGTTTTACTAATATTCATTTTCAACCTCCATTTCTTGGTACAAATTCTAGAATAGCACCCTTTTTTCATGACATGGCATTGGTGCTAAAATACTTCCTGATTCAAAGCTGGAATTGCCCCAGGTTTTATTTGGATTCTTAACCTTCAAACTGCTGATCATAAACATGTATGTACTTAGTGCTCCATTAATGTCCATTTTATGCACCCAGTGCTTTTTCAGAGTATTAAATGCTCTTCAGGAATGAGGATAAAATTAAGGTGAAGGGAGCTGGCATTTAGCTACAGCAACACAGAGCAGCTGTCAGAAAACTGGTGGTATTACTCTCAGAGAGGCCAGTTGGCTAATGCCTGGAGGAGGAGAAAGGATATTGCAGAGGGATCATGAGCAGGTTTTTTAATCTTTAAATTCCTTTGCTCTGAAACATGTTTCTCTGTTTAAAGAAGAGCATTCCACGTGCTTGGATGGCAATTGCTGCATTTATAAGGCTTGTATAGATTTTGCCCAGATTTTCAGGCGTTGTTAATCTTGCTCAAATGTCAGCAACTACATGAACAACAGAGAGGTTTTGAATGACACCTCTGAGACAAGGTGCAGTCTGGGATTCGGGATGCACCTGGCAAGGCAGCAAGCTCAAGTATATTGTCCCTGGATCCTTCTCAGGAGTGAGCGGGTTCCTGTCCTTCCAGGAAAAGGGTCCACCTCTCACTATCAGAGCCTCCAGCTATGTGCAGCTTTTCCTGTTCCTGACAATTAAGGATCTTGGGTTCCCTCACCCGATTCATTTGGTTCTGAGCCAGGAAAAAAAAGGCATTTGTGTTGAGGTTCAAAACCTCAGTATATGCGGGGTTGAAAAGTGAAATTCCTGTACTGTAAAGATTGCTTAGATGGAGCTGAAAGGAAGAAAGGATTGTCTTGTATACTCATATACCATCCTGGTTGTGACAGCTGTGGGTAGTGGGGCTGAGCTGCAGGCATATTGCTTACAACTGATATGAACTGTGAAGTAAAATGTATGTGCTGCTTTTCACAGGCACTAGACCACAGGGAAGGACTGAGTCCTTATTCACTAATTAGTCTGTCTCATGCCAATATTCCCTACTGATAGCTTCTTTCTTCAGTAAATGTACAAAGATATTCCAAAACAAGGATGTCCTTCTGGCATACAAAAATCTATAATTTGATAGTGTCATTCAGGAGAATACAATGTGTTCTGGGATATACTCAGGTACTAGGGAAGGGCCATCAGCAACGTTCTACAAAGATGCTGGCCTTCTCCTCATAGTTTAGGTATGAGATGCTTTCTTTTTTGCCTTTTTTTTTTTTTTTTTTTTTGACATTTGGATTTTAAATTTTGGTTTAAAATTTTATTTTATTGCCTCTCTTAAGCTCAAATTGCACTTTTAACCTACCTTCCTTCCTTCCTCCCTCCCTCCTCCTTTCTTTTTTTTCTTTTTCTTTCTATCTCTCATTTCCTCTTTCTTCAGGAAGTAAGGCTTCTGAACTTGAAAGGTAATAAATGTTGAAGGGGGGACTTCACTAAAAGAAGCAATTTTTTTTTCTCATAGATCAGCTTATCAACACAAATGGAGACCTTTGTCTGACTGTAAGTTTTCATCTGTCGTCAATTTAGGTGGTTTGGTTCATTTGGCACATTTCCTATACCACTTGAAGTTCATTCTACTGAAGTGCTGCAAATGTCTTTGATGATGGCTCAGTACAGAGTGCATTTTTAAATGCTGGAGGAAAGGAAGACCTTTTAAAACATATGCTCACTTATTTGTGAGATACACATACAAAAATGCATATTAACTGTCCTGGTTTGAAGGACAGGTGTCTACTAAGGAAGACAGGAGCCTCTCTTGGAATGGAAAATGTAAACTCTTTCCCTCTGAATTATTGTAATTTTGAAATTAAGGGTCTCTTAGGCAAAGATATGGGAATAGGAATAACAGTTCTTTACTAGTATTTATAATAAAGCAAACAAACAACAACTCCTATGGCATTAACAACAGAACAGAACCAGGAACCCGGTCCCAGCCCTCTGGGCCTGCAGGCACTGTCCCCTTGGGTGCAGTGACAGTCACAGCCGGCAGGGGGCGCTGGTGGCGCTGGGTGGGCAGGGCAGGTGCTATGATTCCCCCGCGGCTGCAGGGGGCGCTGTGGCGCGAGCTCCAGCAGCGCGTGGCAATGGTGGCTCGGCCGGGACGGGGAGGGGTGGAAGAGAGAGAGGCTTTGCTTCACAAACCCCATGGGACAGTCGGTCCCGGTGCCCCAGCAGAACTCTCGGAAGCAGCAAGCTGGGACGGCAGGACGTCTCGGCAGGCAGGGGGTGCGGGGCTGCAGCGCAGTGAAACCCAGAGCAGTGCCAAAGGAGCAGCGGGGGTGGGGCAGGGGCAGCCCTGCTCCCAGCAGGGCAGGGAGAGGCGAGCTCAGGATCCCGGGCACCCGAGCAGATGGCAATGGGTCCCCCCTTTAGTGAGGTAGGTGTTGATAAGGTCCCAGTTCAGTGGCTGCTCTCGCAAGCAGAGGCTCACCCAAGCAGCAGAAGCAGCAGCTCTGGGCAGGGGGTCCAGCGGCAGCAACGAACTCCTCTTCCCAAAAAAACACTTCCAAGCGTCCTCCTCGGAAGCTGAGAGCAAGAGAGAGGGAGAGCAGCTGCTCCAGCCCCGCCTTTTACCAGCCCAGTTCTCCAGATACCTCCATCCCTCTGAGATAAACTCCCAGATAGGAGAGAACTGCAAACAGATGCCTTTCTCCCCCCAATCTGGGCCACTTCTTTTGTTCTTCTTAAGTACCCAGTCGTTAGTGTTTCCTAGCAACTTATGGGAAAAAATTCTATATGTAAAAAGGAACAAAAGGAAAGAAAACCTAACCCCCAACATTAACCCAAATGCTTTTATAATGAAGAGACATGCTACAAACAGTAAATTGTGTTATCTGTGGATATATACATAAAGAGGTATTTCACTTGCTGTTGAATTTTAAGGACCTCCATTGGCCAAAACTCAATTTGAGAAGTAAGACATTGGTTCTACTCTTTAATAGATTTTAAACAATTTAGTCCCTATTTTTTCTGCACTTAGACTGATACTAAACCAGAATGATTGTAAAGTCTGTTTTGGCCTAGGAATAAAACAGTGAACTTCAATTAGTGCAGTGTCTACGTTAGGCAGTTCTTGAGATGGGGTGTTGGTCATTAAACCCCAAAGCTCTAATACTTTGTCATCCCTTGGGAGCATCTGCACTGCAATAAGCATTAGACATACAGTGATATTTGTTCTTCTAATACATTCCCAAAAGTGTCTAACTTATTCCTGAGCACTAGGAGCAAATCAAAGCTGATATCTGACTTCGGTGACATAAAAAAAAAAAAAAAATTGAAAGCACAGAATTTTAAGTATGAAGTGAATATAGGAAACTCTCATCTTGACAGTGAAGAAGAAGCCAAAAGATGAAAATTAAAATTGCATGATGAAAGATGAAAAGGTTGAAACCACTGTTTTGACTACTGGACCTTGCAGAAAATGTATTTTGAGAAAGACTGAAAGGAAAAGTTAAGTGGCTGAATAGCACATAAAATTTACCACTGATGAAAATACTACTTTCTTTGCACATCAAAGGCAATCCTCTTATTTTCGTAAGTTATTTAACCCCATTGGCAATCTCTGCAATATATAAATTTTTCTGATGGAATGCAAAGTATCTTCTTAATGGTGTATAGACACTATACAGAGAGCAGGTTGAACAGTATAAATATTCATATGAGCAGAGATGCTGTCAAACTCCTGACTTGACATGATATCTAAAATGAAAATATAACAAAGTTATTATTATTTTCATCTCCTTTGTCTCCCAAAATCTGGGACCTGGCTGCATAGTCAGGGTGAAGAAATGCACCTGGAAGATTGTGTTTTGGTTAGGTACGGGGAATTCAAGTGAAAGCTCCTCAAACTTGACAGTTTAATTTACTTCTCTTAAGCTCTTTAATACCAAACTTATCAGTTCTCTCTGTTAGGCATTAACTTGTTAAATGAGTCTTAATTATATATAAGCAGATGGAGATTTGAATTAAAATTACCTTACACTCGAGTGGCTTTAGTTCATTATAACGTATCTTCCTCTTAATCATTTAGGCAGTCTCATCATCTTTCATATATAAAGTTATTAAAGTATTCCAATTTCCATATTTCTTCAGATACATCCACTATTAAATGGCACATAATACACATTAGTTGGTGACTTATACCATTCAATGGTTAGTGAATTATTCATGTCAGTAAAAATTTTTACACTTTTATGTCATCTGTATTACTTTATTTTAACGGGTTTGTATTTACAGAAAGTCTCATCTTTTACCTCATCTCAGTTTTCAGTGCAAATTTGAATGCGTCACCAGTTTTACTGGTGTGAAAAGGATTAACATCCACTGCAGGTTTTGCACTCTCATTGTCTGAGGCATGGAAGTGGATCCAAAGTGGGTCCCACTACCAAACAAGTCTATGTTTACTGGGAGGTTTGGGAGCGAGATAAAAGAAGTCAGCATTATTCTTTTCTTTTGTCTTGCTTTTGCACTATCATAATCTCTGGATTCTCTAAAACCAAAATGTTTCTTAGAATTTACCTGTCCTGCAAAATTAAAAGGAAGAAAATGCCTAAAGGAAAAAAATTATTGAAAGCTTTTGCAGGCTTTGATGGGTATCACGCCACCTAACTGTAATGACCTCCAAATTGGGATACTACTTAAATTAGCCATCTAGGTTAAGAGTTTAAGTTAGCTCCAGGAATACAGAGGAGACACCTCCAAAAGACAGTTGATTTCTCTCTTTAGGAAGGATGTCCTGTGGAGGACATTTGTCTACTAATTCAACTAATTCAAGCTGGACCTCTAACTATATAGCTTTAGCAAAGTAAAAGAAGTCTGTCTTAATGTATGTTAATGCCTTTCAAAAAATGATACAAAACAGGTAACTGTATATGAAATGCTCATCTTTCACCTGTTTTTAAAGAATCCTGGATGCATATGCTGAGAGACTTGTGTGTCTGTCGTAGACAGAGAAAAGCACCAAGTGATTTAATCAACTGATTCTATGTACCTCGTGGGTAAAATCAAGAAAGAATTGGACAAAAAGTATCATTTTAGTTCCAGTAAACAATTTACAGCCATTCACAAAGGACAGACCAGTGGGACTTTTCAAAGACAAAAGCATCCAATATTCCCTGCTAAAGGCAGCATACTGTTCTCGTATCCCTTTGGCTAATGTATTAACCAGGTATCTCCAGTGTCAAATAATGGGTCTCTAATACAAAAATCACTGTGTTAGCTGGATGATGGAGAATGACAGCTCAGTCAAAAGGCTGAGTTTGCACTGGCGAACACTGCAGCTGTCATCAAGCAAAGGGATGGGGCTGTGAGAGGCTTTTACAAAAAGAGGATATTGACATTCACCTGAATATTTTTAGAAGGAAAGGAGACTCTCTGCTTCCTGGGAGGCTCAGCAAGACACTTTAACCATATGGCCATTTCACTCCCCAGTTCCTCTGAAAATATTGATGCACTATAAGATGTGGATTTATCGTGATTAGCCTTGATGAATTCAGTTCTACTTCCTTGAGAGAGAGAATGCTGCTGCTTGCCTAGCAGGAGGTTTATGAAAAAAAACCACCAAAGCATGTGATGCCCTGAGGAGTTGGGGAGAGGAGATAATCTGTTGGAAGGGACCTACAGCCATCATCTAGTCCAGCTGACCAACCAATCCAGGGCTGACCAAAAGTTAAAGCATGCTATTTAGGGCATTGTTCAAATGATTAAGGCATGGACCAAATCTCTAGGAAGCCTAGTGTCTGACCATCCTCCAGTAAATAAATGATCCCTGAGGTCCAGTCTCAACCTCCCCTGGTGCAGTATTACACCATTCCCACATGTCCCATAACTGGATCCCAGGGAGCTGAGATTACAACCTCCCTCTCCACCTCCTTTACTCAGGAAGCTGTAGAGAGAGAGAGCAAGGAGGTCACATCCCCACCTCCTTTTCTCCAAACTAGACAAACCCAAGGCCTTTAGCCATGCCTCATAGTACATTCCTCCCAGCCCTTTCACCAGCTTTGTTGCTGTCCTTTGGACACGTTTGAGTACCATTACCTTATTTATAAATTGTGGAGTCCAGCATACAACACTCCACGTGAGGCCACACCAATGCTGAATACAGTGGTATAATCACCTCTTTTGACCAGCTGGTGATGCTGCACTTGATGCATCCCAGGAAGGGGTTTGTCTTCCTGACTGCCAGAGCACTCTGCTGACTCACGTCAAGCCTGTTGCCAAACAGCACGCCCCAGGTCCCTTTCTGCAGGGCTGCTCTCCACCCACATCCTCTCCTTTAGCAGGATTCCACAGCCCAGAGATGTTCAGTTGTGAACATGGCAGTGAAACAGAATTGAAATACGAAACTTGTTATGAACATAGCCTAAGAGCTTTTAATGAAAAAAAGAAAATCAGCTGAGCTTCCATGAACCACTAAGGTCAGGGCATGAGGAGTAAGAAGGATGAGAAGGAGTAGCAGATGCTGCAATGGTCTCTTTTCCTCTTGGTGACACTGAAGAATAAACATGGCGCAGTGTTTTGCAGTTTGAAGATGGAAGTGGTAATTTCAGCACTTAGGGATAAAGAAGGTGATTTCTTGTATCTCTATCACATAGCTGGCATGCACAGCTTAGTACCAAAGCACCAGTTTGCAGGAGGCTGTATCTGTACAGAAGCAACAGTGCTTACAGCCCCCTGCATAGACTCACATCCACAGCAGCTCCTCACCATGCCACAGTGGGACCTACTGTAACTGCAGCAGTTTTTAGCTGGAAAATGTTAAGATATAAAATGTCAAAGATAAACAAAACATATCACATATCCTATAAATACACTGCTTTATGTCCATTGGCAAAAGTACTGTTCAAGGCAAAATGGTCAAAATGTTATAGGGAGGTGTGTTATTGTGTTTATTTATACTCATCTTGATGCGTGAGTCACCAAGGACAAAACAATCCATGAGAAAGGAGAGGAGAAGCCTCCCTCACAGCAGGAGGATATTTTCATTATCCCATTGATAGTGCAGAAGAGAGATGGACAAAAGGTCCCTTCTGCTTGCAGAAGGAAACCGATGAAATTGCACACTTTTCATCACCAGTCATACACCTACATGGGTTCATGAACCTGTCTAAGTCCAGTGGATTGGCATTCAAGAGAGCAACAGTCAGCAGGGTGAGCTCCACTAGATTTGTGGCTTTCAAGAATGTAGTGACGAAAGCCATAAAGTTTTCTTAATAATTTCCCCCACTTCCTCTGCTTAACTCTTCATTCATGACCTGGCCAACGTGGCAGAGTGCACCCTCAGCAAGTTTTAACTGGAAAGAGTTGCTGACACACCAGGTGCTTGTGCTGCCATCCAGAGGTACCTGGACAGGCTAGAGAGATGGACCAACAGGCATCTCCTGAAGGTCAGCAAAGGGAAATGCCAAGCTCTGAGCCTGGGAAGGACTAAGCCTATGCATATGCTGGAGGCCATCTGCCTGGATAACAGCTTTGCTGAAAATCACCTGATGTACACTAAGTCAAACATGAGCCAGAAACATGCCCTGTCCATGGCAGTGGAGAGTGCCATATCCAGTCCTGGGTTCCCCCCACAAGACATATGTGGACATGCTAGACTGGGTCTAGTTAAGACCCATACACATGATTAAGGGACTGGAGCACCTGTCAAAAAAGGACAGGCTGAGACAGCTTTGTAAATTCAGCCTGGGAAGAGAAGTCTCAGGAGGATCTAATCAATGTGTATAAATACTTGATGAGGGAGAAAAGACAATGGAGTCAGAATGCTCTCAGTGGGGATCAGGAAAAGAGTAACAGGCAGTGACAGAAAACTGAAATACAGAAAATCTAATTAAACAGAAAAAAAGCTTTTCTTTGATGTGCATGGTCAAACACTGTCACAGGTTGTCCAGAGAGGCTGGAGAGTCTCCAGCCTTGCAGATATTCAAAACCTGATTAAACACACACGATCACACGACTCTAAATGACCCTGCTTTGAGAAGGGTGTTGGATGGGGAGATCTCCAGATGTGCATTCCAGCCTCAGTGGTTCTGTGATTCTGTGGTCAACTAAATTGCAAGCACAAAGCTTTTGAATGCAGGGAAGGACAATGAGAGCTGATCAGTCATGTGGGCTGTGAAAGTCATCAAGTGCTTTGCTTTCTGACTGCAGCTCACACAGAGCTCTTGGCACATTTTATGCATAAAATGCAGCCCATTCCCTGCAAATGATGAAATTTGGCAATATCCTAAAGGACACCAGCAGAACCATTCCAGAGGATGTGATCTCACAAACAAGCAAAGCCCATCAATCCACATCCACATGAGGGTGCCCAAACCTACAGCCCTGGGATTTCTGTATTTTCAATGTATTTTCAATTGCTGGCATTTTTCCCCACAGGCAACCTGCAACCAGTATGTGAATGTAATGTTAACTTCTAATTGCATCATATTAGCAGTTTGACATTGCGTCTTACTTATGCTTGTTTTTCCAGGATATAGTGGAGAAATATAATCATATTAACATTGTGAAAGCAAACACAGAGGTAGCATAAATTGTTAATGCAATCTCCTTTCAAGCAGCTTGTTTGAACAGTGCACTGGCGTATGAGAAAATGCCAGCCTTTCAGTCTTCCCAAATAGTGCAGTGCTTGCAGTCCACTGCAGAATAAACATATACATTCTGTTTAAGGTAACAGATGTTCATTTGCTGTATGTTCCCATGAGCACCCAATCTTTCGCCTGCATTCTGCTACCATTTGTCTGAGACCCACCTGTGAGCCAGCACAGCAGTTTCTTAGACACAAGGTTGCCTCACTGATATATCATGTACAAAAATGGTGGGGTTTGTAGATGTATATTCTTGTTAGTCTTTCTCTGTTTTTCCTTCCTATGAGTGGGATCGTTAATTCTTCTGACTTGCATCATCAGACTGAAAATGGCAGTCTCCATGCATAAATGCTGCAAAGCTGTTTGGACTCTTCAAACTCTGAAGATCAGCCTTTAAACCAACTAATTAAGTTTTCTGCTTGCTGCCATTGAAAGACTCAGTCAGATATAATTAAAACTGAGCAGCAGATGACAGCAGTGGCATTTGTCGGAATCATCCAGTGGTTCAAATACCACTTCTGACAGAAATGTCAGAATGATAACACTCCCATCTTCCCCATGCATGCCAGGAAAAGCAGGAAGAACTTTTATTATAAATGCCTTACTGATAACCTTTATGAATCCCAGAGCACCAAACGCAACACACAAAATTTCATTGTCCCAAGAGAGGATGCTCATTTCCAATGCATTACATCCTGCAGCTCGTTGGGCTTCCTTGCAGTGTCTGTGCCTATTGGGATACCAGTTCAGAAATTTAAAGAGGAGAAAAGCCCTGATCCTGAAGTATGAGAGATTCCAGGCTTGCAGACAGCTAAGCTGGAAGAGATTCCTTAGAGAGTTAATGAGCAGAAACCAAATCAACATATTCCTTATCTGGAAAGGGCAAAGCCATAACACGGCTGTGTAAGCTATCCTTGAGCTGTACAGAAAGGTGAGAAGACAGAGTCCTTTCTGCACAGAGTTTAAATGGAACTGTTATTGCTAAAGATCACAGAACAGCAGACTAAACAGCAGAGACAGCAAAGAACAAATGAATAGGGGAAAATTACTTTTAGAAACATTTTGAGATTACATTTACTGCAGCTTCATACACAGGTTTTTCCTATTTTGACTCATCAATTTTGCCAACAGATTTATAACATGCTCTTCTTGCCACTCTGTCTTCCTTGCTTGAGAGTTTGGGTGTTTTCTTCTTATTTCTTTTTTGTTTAGCTTTGTTTTAAATAAATGGACAGCAAAAAGGAGAACATGCTAGAAAGGGAATCAGTGGCACTTTGAAGCAGCAGCAGTGGTGTCATTGTCATCCTAAAGTCCCTCTGCTCTACTCTTGCCTGTAGCAATTACGTGCTGCCTGTGTGCTGCCAGAAAGCTGCCGTCCTAACAGCAAGCCCAGGGGGATGGGGAGGTGCTGGTTGTGACTTTTTGACAGTCCCCAGGGGAAGATCCTGGCAGTGGGTGGCTCAGCCTGGCCTCAAGGTGCTGAGCTGGGGCAGTGGGATGAGCAGGGAGCAGCACTGCTGCTTATGATTCATCTTGCCTGCAGAGGAGGAATAGCATCGGTGCAGAGGTGCCTATTGCAAATGCCTGAGTTAGGATTTTGACTTACTGTAACTGAGATGCAAAGAAATGACAAACCATTAAAAATAATAGTTATTGCATGCTTCTATTGAGCAATAATTATATCATGGCCAAAAAAGAAACCACCAGCCCTATTATACTTTTTGAAATGTTGTATTTGTAGAGGTGAACCTGATCACTTATTTTTCCACTTTACTACTCTGTCTTATCATGAGGAAAATCATTTCTCCTGGGCATAGTCAGACCTGAGGCCATGTTTTGCCCTAATTATCCCGAGAGATTTTCCTGCTGGGGTTGAGCAAATATTTCTATTATATTGCTTTTTTGTATGGTTGAGGAGGAGGATACAAGTACCTCTTCTACCTGCAGGGGTACTTGTATTGCATTATTACCCTAGCTCTGCAGTAGTTTAGCTTTGCAGATGATGGTGTGTGACCTGACCAGGAGCAGCATTAATCTTTTGCTCTTGAACTCAGCAGAACATATCACACTGTATTGTGCACTGAATGCAAGGGCACCGTCTTCTGTCTGAGCTCTTTTCTTTTTAGTAAGATCAAAGAGCATTTACACTTTCGTTTCTTTTGACCTTTATTGGATAAGTAGGCACGTTAATCAGGATGTTTTTAGGTGAGAATGAAGTCTGGAAGGATTGTATTCTGGGATGTAAAGATCTCAAGGATCACTCTTAGTATTTGTGGCAGAACTGCATTGAAATTAACATATTACAACAGATTGTGTCAGACTGAATTGCAAACTTCTCTGAAGCAGGGTGAGCAGAAAGGTCACATTCCTCATCAGCTCATCTATCAGGCTGCATGAGGGTATCTGAAGAGGTTAAATTCTTCTTCCAGGAAATAAAATCAGAATTTCCCATTTTCAGGTCCCAGCTGTGCCTCTGAATTTCCATTTATTTTAAACAAGAGCTAGCTTCATTACATAGGTGTACTGTTTTGGTTTCAGAAAGGATCCTTGTTTATATTATAACATGCCATTAGCAAAGATCCTTTTGTAGTGACTGCAGTTAATACACCCTTGGCACAAGTGCATATTGTGCCCTTTGTATTCTGTCAACTGGAGAAACTTCAGAATGATCTTCTGCCCCTAAAATTGATTTAACACCTTTTGATACTATGCAAATAAAAGGGGGAAAATATGTTCGTGATTTCTTTCGACAGGCTGAAGCTGGCAGCTCAGGACTGCTTACTCAGGTCGCAGAGTATAATGGGAAATGCCTACAGATGGGTGTCTGTCAAGCTGCACAATAGGAGAGCGGCCGAGCACTGCAGCACCCAACCCCGTGCAGAGCTGGGATAATGGCATTGCAGCTCCTGTGCAAGGATGAGCTTGCCCCGGCTTCATGCTTCAGCGTGTTATTGAAGTGACAGGCAATTTTCCATTGGTGGTTTGAAAGTCTTTTTATTTTATTAATCCTTTCGTCAAGTAACAAAACCAGAGTCTTTTCTTCTGTTAAACACTGCTGCAAAAATCTTGTAGCTCCCAGTGACTTTACTTGGGCAAGTCAGGTAAATAGATGGGCTCTGCTTCCCTCTGCCCACCTTCACCTCCACGTGCCTGGGCCAGTGAGCAGTGTCAGCAAGCTGAAAATGTCAGGCACTGCTTTGGAGATGCAGCCTGTTCTTGTGGAAAGAGAGGTGGCCAGCTTAACTCATGCAGGAGATATGCACGAGCATCTGCCATGCTTCATGGCACAGTGAACAATGCATGGTTATCTCCAACAGCCAGTGAATTCTTTTCAGAAGTTATCTTCTCCCTAGAACATGTCCCATAGAACTACAGCCCAATCCTAGATAAAATACAGCATTTTATTATTTTTTTCCTTTTCATTTCTATCCCTTTTTTGGTTTTTTCTTCCTTTATTCTTTTTTATAAAAGCATGCTGTCTTTCAATTAACATAGTAATGACCTATTGTCACCTGTTACCATGCTAATCCTGAGCTGGTGTGAAATTACTTTATAATAAACACTATGCAGTTCTGACTTTCAATTAATTTTTCCCATGCTGTGCTAAATCAGATTAACTGTACCCTACCCTTTTGACCACAGACACAATTCCTTCCTTATAATGAAATAGAGGATTAATTTATATGAAGCATATCTATACACATTTGCAAATAAATATAAAGATAGACTTTGTACTATATTTGCACTGCTCACAGTGTCAGATTGAATACAGACTCTGAGATTATTAATTTTTATGTTCACCGGGGTGGCAAAGGATATTGCTGGGTTTTTATTATTATTATTTTCACTAAATGTCTACAACTTAAGAATGGATAAACAAATTGAGTACTAAGGGACTGGTACTTTCCACAGGGAATTACACCTAATGCTGTAAAGAATTATGATGATCTCAAAAAAAGTAAACCCTGCAAAATGAACCCAATCACTATTCATTTACTAAATTGCCTGTCATCCATTTTGGGTGTACATATTTACAATGTGGCCAAATAATAATAAATGCAGCTGTGTTGTCTTTTTAATAGTCATTAACATTATGAAGATGGTTGATAGCCTGAGTGAAGCCTTTCAAAACATGTGTACCAGTATAGGGAAACTGTATAAGGCAAATTTTTTAAAACATCTTCATCTTCAGTGCAGAAAAAACTTTCAAAAACTTTTTCTGGTTTTGGTAACTTCCAGGATGCAGTAGACTGCTGTGGCATTTCATAATCAAACATAATATAAACACAGGGCTGATTCTTGATTTTTCTCTGCACAACTACTTTCTCTCTCTAGCTTAATTTTGAAGTCCAAAGGTGCAGAATTATTGCAGATATGAATCTTCTCCTTGGAAAAGTAACAAAGATGAAAAATAAGGTATTTCTACAAGCTTATGGATGCCTATACTTCCTTGCGCTTTTTGCTCATTTGATTCAATTCACCATGCCTAACTGGTCCAAAATCTGAAGGTTTTCATCCAAATTTAGCTCCTTGGGAATTATATTGGCAAACTGTCAGGCCTCACCCCAACTCAATCAGTTGCATTTTTTTTTTCCTTCACTAGCTGCATTGTACTAGGCAGTTCAGAGCTAGGCTGGAGCACCCTGCACCCAGCTGGACCACTCTGTACAGACCCGCTGGCTCCTTGCATCCAACATCAGGAGCCACATCAGGACTATGCCAGAGGTTCAGATTTACCTCTCATTCACGATTCCTCATTTCTGGAGCAGCCTGCCAACCACCTCTTGCTGATTCAGCAGCTAATCCAGGGGAAAAGTCAGGGGTACCCTTTGCGTTAGTAAGGGTGAATGTGCTGTCCAGTGGTGTACCTTTGAGACACTGAATGATTGACTTCAGGCAGACAAGACCAGGACTAGCTGAGATTAAATACAGTTTTCTTTTGTGTTTCCTATTGATTCTTTGAAACAGCACTGCTGCTGTAGACAAGGAAAAAGTCATTACATATTCAGTGTTTATTGGCTTAATACTGAAATTTCAATGCATTCATGTTATTGCTTTTCTAATACTATTTGTGAAGTCCAAGTGTACAATAATAAAGCAGAAAATCATATGCATACCTGGAAGGATAAGAAACAGCAAAATGACCTACAGGATGCAAGAACTGGGTATTCTTGCCACTGTGGTTCAGATTGTATAAATAAAGTGAATATACCAGCATTAGCATTTGGAGTAATACATTCCAGGAACAACAACATGAGCTAGACCTAGTTAGACCAGGTCAAACAAGCACAATCTCCACAAGGGGATTAAGGAGGTCGGAAGAGACATCAAATTATTTTTTCATTTTTCTTAGGTCTTTCTATTGCACATCAGTAATGAAAGGTCTTATCTCTGCCTTTTACTATGCAGCTTTTTAACTGGACCTATGATCTGACTTGGACCGATTCCAGCTTTGTTAGTATGGAAAATCCACTTTCAAATGCAAACATAAAAACACCAATATAATAGCCATTGCTCTGTTTACAATGACAGTACTAAATGAATGAGTCACTAATAGCTTTTTTTACTTTATTACTTCAAAATGTTTTACCAAATATCCATAAAACTTCACCATTACCACTACTCTCACCCAACTTCAACTACCATATCACCACATGTGTGAACTGGTTACAAACCTTAGCCACATTAATATAATCTCTCTCACACACACACATTTCTTTCAACGATCTTCTTCACTTTGAAGAAAGCAAAGAGAGGAGAGATCACATAAAATTCTCCTGCCATTATAGCTGAGAGATGATAAATGCCTTCAGTTACGGTATTCCAGTCAGCAAAGTTCACTCCAGTTTCCCAGATGTTAAGGTATTGCCAGCTCCTGCCTATTCATGTACTGCAAATCAACATGTCCAAAAAATAAACTGGTATGTAACAGTAGTCCTCTCACCTAGTGAAGCAGGCCATCTGCTCTCTTCTCTCATAGTATTGCCTATCTGCTTTAGTAGACATAGGACATTAATTAAAGTGTCAGGGAGAAGTAAAAGCAATAGACTACATTTCAGTTTGAAGGGGTTGGTAAGCGCTGATGATCTTTCTTCCTATGCCTGCTTACTTTCTACATCTTTGCTCATATGATGTGATGGAGAGTGGTGATGCTGAGCTGCCGTGCTCAGCACCAGGAAAGAAGCACAGTGATGGGCAGTGAGTTCCACCATTCCATGTTCATCTACCATAAGGTGTGGGGTGGAGGGAATGTTGCTGAACACATACGTGGGACCTCTTCACCAAATAAAAGTGTCATTAAGTTACCTTCTGCAACAGAGCCTACTGCAGATTTATATTTGCTGTGAGATTTATATTTGTTGTGAGATTTATATTTGTTGTGATTCCCACGCCTGCCTGACTCTGGACTCTGCTCTGCCCATTTTGGAAACCAGCTCCATGCAGAGAGGTGAAGGCACATAACAGAGGACCTGTCTTCTAGCCATGCAGCACTGAGAGGAGCAGGTAATAAAGCCCAGCTGCTGTGGACAAAGGAGGAAAAAGCACGGTAGGAGGAACAAATCCTGGGGTGGCTTAAAAGATGTTAAAATTACAAAAGACATCAGTAATTTAGCTTGAGTGTTGTGGAAGGGGAAAAAGAGAAAAAATGTATTTTCAGAGAGAATGGGGTCATGAGTTTTACTGATGATGGGTAAAGACAAGTCTCCGAGTTTCAAATGTCATGCAGTACTGCTCTGGGCAATAAGTTAATATGAAGCATCACTGCAGCTCATGAAAAATATCCAAAAGTAACATGAAAATATCTTCAGACAGTAGGACACGAGAAAGCATCTTCTTGAATAGTATACAACTGCATTTTGCAAACTCCATGAAAAGGAGAAAGATACCATTGAACAGTCTTCTGGTGGGTGTTGTATTGTTGGAACAAATCAATTTTTCACTGTGAATATACAAGTGAAGCAAAAACTGGCTGAGTATCAGATCCTTTCCCAGGTATCCACGCATAAGCACATTGCTCATTAATGACATACAGTGAATATAAAAACATCCTCCCAAACCAGGAGTTACTGTCAGATGATGTGCCTTAACAACAGGAGAAACAGTTCATTACAAGCTATAGAAAATGAAAGTGTTTTCTTCTCTCCAGCTCAACACCCAGGACAGACATAATTCAATTACGCAATTTTTGTGCTCAGGACATTTGAATATAAATGCAGCTTTTCCACTGACACTGTCAATGAAGAAGAGAGCAAGGGAACAGATATCTTAAATGAGTTCAAGAAGTAAGTCATTAACAACAAAGTAATGATAATAGAATTGGTTTCTGCAACAACAGATGGAAGCGCAGGTATAACTGGATCCAAAGCTTTGCTGCTTATAATCATCAGCAAGCACTCTGTGGAAATGTGAATGACTTTTTACATTATGGGAGCAGTAGTAAAAACAAAAAAACCCCACCTCTATTAACTCCATTTGAGCCAGAGGCCTTTGTGTTTCAAAGGCTGCTTGATTAAGGTGCTACAGCTTGTAATGATCTGATTTTACACCCTGAGATGAATGAGCAAAGGTATGGTTTTGCTGTGGCTTTTCCTCATGCTTAAGATCAGAAGTCCTCTAATCAGGAAGTGAAAACTCTCTCACGATCCTTCTGAAAAGAACAGTTTACTCTTCATTTCTCATTTCTGAGTGACTTGGCTACAAGGCAAATGAACATAAAAGTTGTCAGAAAATGGGATAATATTACTGAGATGCTTTGTGCAGTGAGTAACCTGACTGAATGAAGAGCTCAGAAAGCAAATACTATAGTGTTTCATGGCTGTGTGAAGAATCTCAGAGGACTGTGAAGGCAAAAGTAAGTGGAAATGCCAAGAGGAATCGTGACTGTTTCATACATACTGGTAGGGCAGCTCTGTCTCTGGCTGCTCTTGAGTGTGGCAATGCAAGAGCAGAAGGACTGGAAAAGAAAGCAGAAACCTCATCCAATCCTACAGACCAGGGCTTGTGTTTTGTAATGCCAGACCTGCACTGTTTCATGCAGAGCTCAGATGGCAGGAGGTGACTCTGGTCTGCAAGTCTGTGTCTCAGAAATCTAACTCAGGTCTACAATTCAGAGTCAGGCTTTGGAAGAAAGCTACCTTTTCCCTGTGGTGTGCTCAGTATCACTCCATGTCCTGGCCACCACAAACACCCCTGGCCCATCCCTGTGGCTTCAGAGAACTGTGCCTTGGCTGTTATTCTCTGCACGTGCCAGTGTTGATACATGTGAGACAATCCGCAGGTGAGCCTGGGCTGGGAGTAAGGAGCTTCCCTGCCGTAGGAGATGCAGTAGGAAAGCCTTCAGAGGAGCCTTCACAAGGTGGCACTGCTCCAGAGATTCTGCTACACAGTTTTGCCAAGGTCTGTGATCTCACTTGAATTCTCTCAGTAGCTGTAATAATTAATTGCACCTCCTGTAAAAACGAGGGAAGATTTTTAAAGACTAGTTCAGAAAGAGGATGCTCTCCTTGCCCTTCAGGGACAAAAGAAGTGCAGGTAATCAACTAAGGTGGCTTATGGCTCAATGCTATCCTGTGACATATTGGCAGCTTTTGAGCTTCTGTCCCATGAAAAGGTCAAATGCTTGGATTTAGGTTCAATAGGGAATCGAGGTGGGAGGTTAGGAGTTATGTGTCCCAGGTACCATGTGGGTTAGAGAACAGACCTCTATAACTCAGGGACATCTTGTGGGTTTTGTTGCTGTACTCTCCCAGTGACACTGGTGCAGGAAATAAAAGGCTCTGGGAGGTCAGTTTACCTGAGGTGCAGCTTTGCTACAAACAAATCTTTATGACAAGATAATCTGCTGCAGATGGAGACACAGCAACAAGCCCTTCTGCTCCCAGCAGTATCTTCTACATTGATTTCCTGACTGACTCCTGCTTTGTTCTCCTGCACTGGAGAGCTGCCTTTCCACACAAATATATTTCCCTGAGAAAACCTCTTGGGGAATAAGTCAACATTTTTCAACCAAGTTGAAGTTACCCATTTTACATTGCTGTCTTTCTCCTGTAAATGCCTTTTCAGCTGCTCTTCTTTTTATTTTCTTACTTCCAAGAATGGTGAATTCTTACAACGTGGGTGCTCTGTATAGAAGTAATATTTGGAGAAGTTTGCAAAAGACATCTGAAATAGATTAGAATTTTGGAAGTTTAAACTTTTTTTCTAGGAATTCAACATACAATTTAAAAGAACACATTCTATCTCAGATGCTTTCATGTGCCATATCACACACAGTGGTCCGGGTAGAAAAGCTATATTGGTCCAGTTCTAGAACTCCCAAGTAGAGGAGAAAATTTGGATCAGTTCCTTTGTGTGTGGTTCAAAACCAGAAAACTACACATTTACTGTAACAAAAATTAACCTAACAAGCTAACTGACTAACTAACTTAATTCAATGGAAGCATTTACATCTGCTAATGTTCCATTTAATGTGCTGTGTAATACAATTCTGCATTCCTAATTGAAGAAAACTTTACATGTGCTATATCAAATGTCTCATTGGTTGCATTTCAAATGTCTCCACAAGTCTAATTATGATCCTGCACCAGGGGAAAAAAAAAAAGAAAGAAAGAAAATTAATTAAAACTAGTTCCTGTTAAATTGTCTAAAGTGAAATAACCATTACCATAGACATGATCAGAAATCCCCAGAATTTGAAAGAAAAATTCCTGCTGAGTTCAATGGGCCTTGGCTCCAATCTTGTGCTAACACTGTTGTGACCATACCTGTGCTCCACAAGCATTGTAAAAACAGATGGAGGGAGCCCAAAGTATTTTGGAATGCACAGGCCTAAGGGCAATATTACAAATGCCATAAACAGCTGATATTCCCTTCATAGATGTCTCTGGCCTCATGACAAATGAACACAGCTTTTGAGCAAGCAGGGAGAAGAAACATAGACAACAGGCTCACAAAATGCATTAGGAGTGTTTTGATGAGAAACTCAAGTAACTGAGCTGTTTGTGGCTGTGAGAAAGATTATTAGGTACTGTCAGTTTTAGTGGAATTTTTTTCCTTATGGTTCTTACTGCATTTTCAGTGAAACAGCTCTCAAGCAATAGGATTTTCAAAAGGCTTATGCTAAATACAGTGTGATGCATTTTGACTACGAAAAAGGTTGTATCCCTTTATAGATATTTACCTCTAGTGCACTGAGATACTCCAGTTGCCAGTAAAAAGTGGGTAGGAACCCTTGGTTCCCTCCAGCTGTATTGTTTTACTGCTAACACCTTACAAGTCTCTATCATACTGGACATCAAAATAAGTGCTAGGATGGTGTGGGCATCAACAAAACAGAGTTCAATTTACCTATATTATCAAGCATACAAACAAGTAGGCAAAGCTTGTGGAGACACTTATTTCTCAAAAAGAGAGGCCCATGTGCAAGCTAACTTTAATTTCTTATAGACATTCCCTTGCAGGCGTTGTAACATGGAATCAGGAATTCCTGCCATTGTGGGCAGTTTTAATGAAACAGAGAACCTACACAGTGAGTTCTGCAGTCTTCAAGCGCTCCTCTTCTTTCAGCCTTCAGTGGCAGAATGTGTCAGCTGTAGGACATGTACATCATACTTAACTCCAAAAACAATGATTTTAAAGCAGCTATTTTCCTAAACAATGTTCCCCTTTCTGAATCCCAGTTTCTATACGCTGCGAAAACAAATGCTCTGTGGCAGCAAAAATATGGAACTGTTTACAGGCTGGTTTGATAAAAGAAGAACCCACCATCTTCTACTGAAGAATGATTCTCTCTGTAAACAAGAAGCCATACCGAAGAAGGGATGAAAATTAATGTGGTTACCTCTGAGGGGAAGCTGTAACCTTCACAGAGACTTTCTTTCCAGCTGTGTTCAAAGGCACTGTAATGACTTGAGAGAACTGCAGTGACTCATTTTAGTTGATGACTACATAACTATTCATTTACACTTAATGAGTTTATTCCACCAGGTATAGGACAAATTCTAAACAAATAATGCTGCTGAATCATACACATCAATATATTTGAGCACTAAACTGATTCTGGGCAACAAAGGTAATGATAGAGAGAGCGGAAGAAAAGCTGCTTCCAATTAATGAAAATGCCCTCTGTATTTTCTAATAGTTCAAACATTAATTTGAAAATGGCTTTCTCTGCAATAATTTACAGACAACCACTTCATAATGGGGTAACAATTCAAATTTATGTGCACTCAAACGGTGATGATCTGATTAACTTATTAAATTCTTGTTGATTCTACAGTCCAGATGAAGTGTACCATTCTTCATGGGTTTCATACCTTGCTGTTTTAAGTTCTCACATTATCAGACTTCAGGCTTCAGTTGCTAGTGAAGGTCTTTTCTCTGAGACATCTTCTGGTGCAAAGTGGACAGAACCAAGATACCAGGGATTGATTTCATTTGTCTCTTTCCATTAACTCCAAAGATATATTCTCTTCCACATTGGAGGAGCACTTGATTAAATTTAGCACTAGAATTCACATAGTCCTCAGCTGCTGTGGAGTATAATTGAAACGGTGTGAAATATTAGATACACACAATTCAAGTAAAGCTGATTCAGTCAGGGGATATCCATGCTGGATTTAAGTTCAAGAAGCTTAGCTTGAACCGTGTCAAGCTTAATGTCCTTCAAAGAAGGCGAGTTAGCTTTTGAAGCAAGAAGATAAAAAAATTATCCATGAGAAAAGACAAAAGAACACAGTCAAATCAGTCTGCCAAATCTAGTGTCCAGTGGCTTTAAACAATGATCAGTAATACCAATTTATCTGTAATGTATTTGTCAGCTAGAGCTAACCCAGCTTTAATCACCATCCCCTTGGATTTTTTGTACACCCTAGATAATTCCAAGGACAGTACAAAGTTGTTCAGACCCTCAGATATTGTGTAGAAAAGACTACTGAGGCACCACACACGAGCGCAAGTTATTGTAAATAAAGATGTAGTTATCTCCATCATCCCTTTCACAATAAAAGAGAGGCTTCCTGTGGCTCTGCAGTGTGGCATATTAAAAAGTTCAACCTATTGGTATTGAGTAAACATGAGCCCTAAAACAAACAGTCCTTCATTCTGCTTCAGGGCAACCTTGCCACTTATTCACTGTCCTGTTTTGACCTTGGGCCATTCCAGCTTTGCAGGGCGTTATCAGTGTAGTCCAACATTGTTCAGACAGAAGACGGACTTGAAGCATGACTATATTTTCAGGTGTGACTTAGGTGTCATGGCTCCCTCATGCACATCCCCCTGAAGTTGTAATTGCTGGCTAATACAGTGTTTGGCCATGTTCAAGAAAGAGAGAATTGTTTAAAAACATCCAAGTATTTTAGCCTATTTTAGTCAAAATTTAAACTTCTTTCCCCAAAACTGCCCTGAGTCTTGTCCAATGTATACAAATTCTGAATAAGTCTAGTATGTTTACTGGATGAGAACATACATTTTTCCTATTCATTGAACATTTATCTTGTTTTTTATCAGTACAAAAATTTAGCTTTGTCCATTTATTTTATTTACTTGGTAACATTATCAACCCCAATATTTAAGTGTATAATCTCACTTGTTACTTCCAATCATTCTTACACTGACTCTGGGAGTCCTTCCCATCCACCCAAAAGAACACCCTCGTTTTTTGGAGACCAGGATCTGAAGTCCGTCTGGATTAGTCCTTCCTTAAAATTCTGTAGAAACTTAGAAAGTTTGATTCTTTATCTGAGCACAGTTTAAATAAAAAGACTTGTCAGTTTGACAGAAATTATCTCCAGAAATCCAGGTAACTGACAAGAGTCACTAGCTGTGTTCACTAGGGTTCCCCTGCACAAGGCCATGAACTAAGTATGTGAAGTTAGCATTCTTACATTGGGTGTCTTCTAGAAGTTATCTACAGCCAGAAAAGGACATTTTATTTCCAAGTGAAAGCAGCCACAAGTGGTTTAATGCTCCCACCTTTCCTTGTTTCACTTCAACATCCATGACCATTTCCCCCTTTCTGTTTGTCCACAGGTTCTTTAAAATGCTGTGTTATGGTGGCTGAGGCAGAAGACAATTTTGTCTTTCTTTATTAGAACTCTGGCCATAGCAAAAGTGAAATTCCTGCCTGATACAGAGATTTATTCTACATTTCAGGCACAACGATTCTTCTAAGTGCACCACATGAAGCACAGCTAGAAGCAGTACCAAATAAATGAAGTCAGATTCCATGAACACAGGCTAATTCTCTGATGTCTTACAAAACCTACATATAGGAAAGACCATGATCCTAGTAGCTAAATATGTCATGACCATTAACATTATTCCTGTCAGCCTGGGATGGGGTTAATCATGGCTCAGCTTTTTAGTCTAGTGCTCAGTGACACTGTTATGTCAGGATGATACTCCCTTTTATCTCTGGTTTCCTGGCACAAAAGAAAGGCAGACACCTTTCTTCATAGCTGCATGCATGATCCTCTGTATTCCCTGCACTAGGAACTATTCCCTGCTAGGAACTCTTGCTGAAAGGTACTCCAGCAAAATTTTATCCTAGTCACTAAGGTATGTTCATTCTTTGCACATGTAGAATTTTTAAAAATCCAGCTATTTGAGATGGGAAGGCTTTCTTCAGTTAAATGAGTCTGCTTATTAGCTCAAATCTTGTAATACAAGTTGCAACCCAAAGCACATTTTTATGACCACATTATAGTGTTAGAAAAGATCCCATGGCCTCTTGAAAATACAGTATCTCTGACAGCATTGCTGCCACAGTCTTAACTAAAGCAGTATAAATGCATAAATAGAAGGGACAAGGTGAAGGCCTTCAGGGCATTCCCCTAAAATAGTAACAGGTCTCTAACTAGGTATTTAAAGTGAATTCTCCCCTAATAGGAAACTATATACCAAAACTAGCTGTCATTCCAACCAGGTAAAAAAAGGGCAGTACCTTCTTATCAGCTGACTGAAATTATCGCACAGAAAAAAAGCCCAATTTTTTGTTTTAATTCATGTTGCAAATATATATGTATGTTTTCCCATAAAACTTTCCACAGAGAGACCTCCATTCACTCTTTCTTTGGCAGTGCTTGAGTTTTAATTCTGGTGGTCAGTGCTGGGCTCTTTCTGAACACAACACAGCAGGCACAAGGCCAGTGGTGAGCCTGGGACAGAGGTCAGTGGCAAATAAAGTTATATAACACTTGTGCATTGCTAAATGCAGGTCACTAATTTTACCTATCCCATTAATTTTAATGGTCTGATCACATCAGGATGAGGTAGACTGCTAAACTTCCATTATCCAGTAATGCTGAGGTGTGAGGAGCTGCCTCTTGCAGGATGGAGAGTGTCACTTTTATGTAGTCTAGGCATCACTGGGAGCTAAGGTTGTGTGTGCTGGCTATAAATTAACTGTTGCAGCAGCCTGAATCACTTATGTAGCACTTCAGGAGCCATATGTCAGTGTATATCAAAATAGCAATATATCAACAACTGTCTGAGGTGCAGGACATGAGATAAAAAGAAAATGGGATCATTTGAGAAAAAAAAAAGGATTGGGCAACTATGAGTTGCTGATGAGCAGCTTCAGAAGTCATTGTTCATACGCCAGCATTTGCTAGAATCAGTTCTGGTAAGGCTATAGGCAAGGAGAGGGAGAGGGAATGATGGACCTGGGTACAGCATGGAGACCCCTCAGCTCTAGCAGCTTGAGCTGGCCCTTGGTTTGGCCTCATGCCATATCACTGAGAGGTAATTAGTTCAGGGTCATTTAAAATGTGCTTATTTGACCAAATGCAGCACATACCTCATCGAAATGAGAGAGATTTACATCCGTCTTACCTTTTGTATTGAGGCTGATGCTAGCTGTAATGGGAGCTATATATTTATAGCCGCCCCCAGAAAGATTTGCTCTGTCATGTACTGCCTGATAAACAAGAGAATGAGATTTTGATACCGCATGAAACAAAAATAGGGGGAAAGGAGATGAGGAATGTCATTTGATGGACACTGATAGGCATTTATTCACCATGACCTAATTCACTGCTCATTTCTGGAGCCCAGGGCAATGAATAACATATTAAGTGATATTATTGTGAAATATGGTTTCTGCTCCAACAGCAATATTAGGAAAGAAACTGCCATTATATGTAAAAAACACACACAACCCTTCATTTTTTTCCAGAATCCTTTCCTTAGCTGCAGACTATGGCAATATGGCTAGTTACATTAATTCTCATATTATTACCAGCTCCAAAGTCCAGGACTTCTCTAGTTACTTCACCAAACAACCATATTCTTCTAATTCCATTTCCTTCTGTTCCTAAGTTCCTTCCAACCCCTTTTTAATGTATGAATGAAGCAGGAAGGCAGCTTACATTTTTATGTCTCTCAGCACTTTTAAAGATGTTAACCTAAGCTATTTATCCCCTCTCTCTGCAGAAAAGCAGAAGCTTGGGAAAAACTCTTTATTTTCTAAAATCCTGGGAACAGGAGTGCCTGTTTACAGGTGTATTTGATGTAATATTTTATATCAACATGCTCATTTCTTTCATGAGGAAAGCAGTAAGCAGATGAAACTGGGAAGCACTAGTAAGAAAAAGCAAAAAAAACCACATGAAATATGATATAAAATTGCGGTAATAGTATTTATGTTCTTTTACATGCATTCCCATGAAGTATAAATCAGGATAATGCTGAGATTATGCTCCTTCCCCTCTTTAGTGGAAGAAGAAATGCAAATACTCTAGATATTACAATTTATTTCTTGCCCCTCTTGGAAACATATGTATAACACAGAGGATTTTTTTTATTATGTGATTGACTTGTAGCTGAAAATAAAAATACCTGTACTAAAATAAGGGAAAATTTGTGCATTAAAGGAAAACCTCAAAAGGGAAACCTCAAAATTAAGCAAACAAATAAATAATGCCTGTTAAACATGGAAGCAATGTTCACTGCAGTTTTTCTAAATGTGAGATATAAGTACCTGAAGTGTAAAAAGGTTTCAAAACATCAGCATTTTAAATAAAATTTTACTAAGATTCTTAATGAATTTCTGATTTTTTTTTAAACAAACTTTGCTAATCTGACGAGTTAAACCTGATTGTATTTTGTATCAACCCTACTAAAAGGTGCCAGTGTCAGCTTGCTTCAGATAAAGGTTGTCTGAATTGATCTCTCTTGCTGTAAGGTTTTAGGACAAAAGCCTGCTTGCCCTAAGGTCCCTGTATTCTCAGTGGAGAGAGAGGAGCCTCTCCCAGGAGTAAATCAGGCCCTGATTTACTCCTGGGAGATTAAACTGACATTGACACTACATTGACAGTGCAGTCTATGCTGGTGTCCTCACCCCTCATGGCACAGCTGGGCTACTTCTCCACAGGCAGCTGAGGAGAAACCTGGGTGAATGAGTATGTCCTGGCTTTCTGTGGAGGAAAACCTGCATGCCTGGTAAGGAAGAAAGCCACACCCCACTCACAGAGGGTTTGTGTGAATTGTGGGCTGTACCACACACCTCATCTGTATTGCCATGTAGATCCAGACTGAGGATGAGGCTGTGGGGTACAGTTTGTCTAAGTCAGAGCAAGGGTACCTCAGACCAGTTTTAGCTCCAGATCTAGGCTTGACCCATCTACACACCCTCACCAGCAGCTCTGTTTGCAAAGCATGTCCTTGATCCTCACAGTAAGGTCCTCAGAACTGGAAGCTCCTTCCATTTACAGCTGTGTAGGAGACAGGTCCATGGCTGTTCAGACAAAAAGCAGTGGTGTGGCATTTGTCCTTTGCAGCGTGGCCTGCTGAGTAGAAAGACAAACATCACCCCAGGCATAAAAACACTGCATATGGCTGTGATGGGGGTCCCACCCAGGCTACAAAATTGGGCTCAGTATTATGAGATAAGGGGATAAACAACCAAAGTGCTCAATACCCCATAAGAATGAGGAAACAAAATTATTTACTTTTGAGGGTTGAAAAATAACCATGCTAAAAAGAAACCAATTTAGAAAAGCAATTTTTACAGAGACAGAAAAAATTGAGAATCTTTGCAAATAATTAAGCAGTGTAATTGTAGATTATCTTTACTTAATAAAGAGAAAGGTTAGGCATCTCTGGAGCTTTAGAAGACTGTTCTGTTATTATGTCACAATTGATGGGAATTTAATTGTTCAACTTGAGGATTATCTGCCTCTTATCCTCATGGTTATATACTTTTGGCTCACAAATCAAAACTAGTTATCAGCAAAAGTTATTAATTTCTCTTAAAGAGAGAGTTGTCTTTTGAGATTTTGTGTTGAGACACTAGTCTTGAATAACTTTGTTCTGTAATTTATAGAGAATGTCTGGTTTC
This sequence comes from Picathartes gymnocephalus, assembly GCA_013390045.1. Taxonomy (NCBI): domain Eukaryota; kingdom Metazoa; phylum Chordata; class Aves; order Passeriformes; family Picathartidae; genus Picathartes; species Picathartes gymnocephalus. Next base: position 48,270 of record WEKY01035225.1, read on the forward strand.
CATCTCAAATTTACCCAGTTTATGTATTCTTTACCACAGGCTAATGGTTTTGTCAATCTCAGAGGAGCATAAAAGCTCTTAAATTTAAAAATTAAAAGTCCTTTCCTTTCTCTGAAATGGTAACTTGGTTGAAAGAATACAAGAGGTCTCCGTTTAGCAAAATGTTGCAAATGAGATAGATGTCCCTAGATAGCTCTAAAAATCTTGAGCTTGATGTTCTGATCGGGAATCACCTGCAATCCACATGCCACCATAGCCTCAGGCACTGATGTTCATTCCTATTTCAATGGTCACAAAGGGATCAAGATATCAGCTGTATTGGATTGAAACATATATGTGTGTACGTGTAGCATGTACACTGTATTTTTTTATTTGCATTGTCTTTTAACACGAGAATCATTGCATTCCAGACTCCAATGGCAAGTACAAGACTCCTGTAATCACACAGAAAGCAACCACCTCTATGTTTACTCAAGAATAGGTTTACGTTTGTTTTCATGCTCTACATTTTCCCCCACTGCTATTGTGCTTTTTAGCATAATACAGGCCTAAAATGATCCTGTGCTTGCCAATTGGTGGCCTGCCATGAGAGCCGATTTAAGCAGTTAGCAAAATCCCCCATCTGGTATCTGGACTTCCAATGTATGTCCTGCACATTAGCACAGCTGAGCTTCCAGCTGAGACCCTCAGTGCATTTCCACCAGGTGAGCCAAAATGCTAAGCCAGGAGTGCTTTACTAAACCTGTCTCAGCTGGAGGTTGGTCTCTGCAATATTTTTCAGTGTTATTAAATTAGTTCATTCCATTCACAGATTCAGATGCTATTTTAGAACGGTTTTACTCTTTCCCCCAGGCAACCTGTTTTTTTATTACCAGCTATTTTTATATGAATCTTGTTCTGCAGATTTCTTAGAAGAAAGAAAATGGTCTCTGAGCTTAAGGTGTGCTCGGTGCCTGCTGTTCACTGATTTATCAGGTGAATTTGGCATGATGCCTCCTTTTCTTTTGCTCAACTCTTATGTTGCTCCCTGAAAGCTTTGTTAAAAAGACCAATGCCCAGGAAACATAGTACCTGTGATTTTTATGGAATACCTTGTGTAGTTAAAGATTTTTGAAGTATGCTGGTTTTTTTCAGAAATGATCTTATTATTGGCTCTCAAGTATTTTCCCTGACTGAAGAAAGGTGGTAATAATATCCATCACGAACATATCTGAAATGTCTCTTTGGGTCATACCACCATACCCAGTCTCATCTCTTTTTATTTTCAATGCAGTCTGTGGCTAGACGCTTATGTTATTTGTTGGCCTAATTCCTCTCACCTCTGGACACATAAAAATAGCTTCAGAGTCTAACTCAAAAGCATTTTCAATAGGAAAGAATAAGCACCTTCATTTAAGTATGGGCTTTCTTTGTTAGCACCTGTCAAAAGTTTTTGAAGCCACTGCCTGTTTTGAGACAAGTGAAGGGACAATTGCATGTCAGAGAGATCTCAAGTGATGATTGTGTGGAGGAAAGGAGCTTATTAAGACAATTACCAAGGGTAAACAGAGGGAGTTCAGCCCTGATGGTTATATTTGGTTTGCCTAGCAGCCAAAAGGCTGCCAGCTGCTCATGCACATGGCCCACCACATCCTGGCAAGGGCACAGCCTCTGCCTGACCAGCAAGAAAAACACATTTGATAAAACACATGGGAGATGACAACCTCTCTGTGTAGGTGCAAGATATGTAGATTTGATGTTAAAGGTATTTTGAGCAGGTAAATGTGGTATGGCTCGGAGCTGATCATACTGGGGAATATTCTGGGGTCACTGAAGAAAGCTATTGCATGGTTAATTCCTCTTAAAAATAAGGAAAGCTGCTTTACTATGAGGGTGGACACAGGTTGGCCAGAGAGATTGTGGAGTCTCCGTCCCTGGAGGTATTCAAACCCTAATGGGCCATGACCCTGAGCAACCTCTTCTACTTGACTCTGCTTGGGCAAGGTGGGTCAGACTGCAGACATCCAGAAGTCCTTCCAATCTCTGCAGTTCTGTGACTTGGAGAAGCATAAGGCACGTGGGAGTGAGGACAACCCATTAAGGGGGGATGCCAGAAACGTGGAATGTGCTGAAGGGTGTCATTGAAGGCCGTAAGGGACGTGGAATGTGGGTGGGGAAACAAGGCTGTTGTCAGGGGGTTGTTAGGGTACTGTGGGGCTGTTAGAAGGATGATAAGAGTCCCCATAAGACCACAGGGTTAGCTGTGTGAATGGAATTTGAAGTACTGAAAAGGGTACATAACAGATGTTGGAGGTGGGATTCACAAGAACAAGATGGATTTAATACCAGAAAAGATAAAGAATATAGAGAAATATGTCTTGATTAGTTCCATGGTCCTGAGAGGCTTGCTATGTTTCAGCATGGTTTCAGTTCTTCAAATGTTTTCTGCACCTTTATGCAGAATCTTCGCTGCTGGTTTGGTTTTTTCCCCAGTTGTTGTTGTTGGGGTTTGGGGGCTTTTTCCTCCTTAATTTTTGTTTTAATGTCATACATCTCAGTGAGACCATTTCTCACTTCCTTGAGGTAATCGTAGGGAAGAGGTGGAACCTGCTTACCATATGTTACTTTTTAATTAATTCTTTCTTTCTGCATGCTACTCTTTGATATGAATTACTTAGTTTGGCTCTTTTCTTGTGGTTACAGGGTGTTAATGCACTTCTAGTGTGTCATAGGAGTCTATTAGAAGAGTTTAGCTTTGATCATGCTTTTCCTGTTATCCTTGTTGATTACCACTATTTGCATATTACTTGATTCCCCAGGTTTGTGATCTGTCGCTTGGTCTGGTTCCATCCTCTCTTGTCTCTCCAGGTTCCTTGTTTGCTTTGCTTTCCTGCTTTGCTCTGCTTTGGTGTAAGAGATATTTCAAGACTTGTTAATTTCAAAGGCAAAGGTTTGTTTTACACATTTGTTTTTTTAACTTTTAGCAGTTTTAGTTTATTTCATTCCAAATAAGTCTTTGATATTCATCAGAGATCCTGTGGTGAGTTGTTTGCTATTAAATGCCTGGTTGAAATAGGAAGTAAGGTAAAATGACACTGCTTCAAAGAATCAGTACTGAGGAAATGAGGAAAGCAGTAACTTCAGCATCAAGGTTTTGTCAGGGGCAGGTGTGCTCCCACATTCATTTTCTGTACCAATGTCATACTTCTGTCTGCATGGAAGTTTGCAGTCAGCTTCTAAACTCACACAGTGAGAAAGTGCCTAGTTTTTATGGTGTTTGGGACCATGAAGGTCTTTTCAACTATTTGCCTTTGTCTCTCCTGTAGAGCCATACATTCACCACTCTGTTTGGTAATTTCCAGGATGCTCCTCACTGTGTTAACTGGCTATGAACCTGCTCCTTGGGTAAATGAGGTGTTGACAAATGGGAATTAAAGTTATATCCAATTATGAATGATAGTGCAAGTTTCTTGTCTGTGCCTGTCATCTTCCTCTAGTGTTCTCCTTATTGCTGAGTGGATCCATCCATTTGGCTTTATTAATAATTCTCAAATTACTTTTTCTTCTGCTGCATATTCATGCTCTGAGGCTCATGCCTCCTTCTCTTGGATGTTTCACCTTGGATTGACCGCCATCCCATATCAAACTCACTACCTCCAGAACTGATTTTTCCAGGCTACCCTTGAAGTCATCTCTGCTTCCCTCCCCTCCAACGCTGTCAGTGACATGACTTTCTCTCACCTCTCCAGGATGTGACTTATTAAACTCTCTGCCACCTATTCTTCCAGATAAGTCAAATTGTCACTGTCACAATTTCCTGTTGCCTCACCTCTGAGTCTCTTCCTTGGGTCCCATGAGTATATCAAATTCAGAACGCTTGCTTTCAAGTCTCTATATGTATTTTCCACTTTTATAGTTGCCCCAAAACATTTTTTACACCCTCTTTCCTCCTTCCAGTGGTATTTCTCAGTGCGGTTACTCATTTAAAGTATATCTGAATCTGTTTAATGACAGGGGCTGGATTAGGTATTCTACAATTTATTTGCTTTCCTTAAGCTCACCTATAGCAGTGACTATTCAGTAGGATGAGGAGTAAGGTGGAATATAAGCACAGCACCAGCCATGACCTGCATCCTTTTCCTTGACCTTGAGAAAGGGTATTTCAACTGCTGTTCCAGCTCAAATCATCCACAGTATGAGTGGATTGAGTTTAGTGAGACAGATCCAGTCTAACTGAGAAGTTCACATTGTTCAGGCTCTGCCCTTCCAGAAAGTCATAGGCTGGGATCCATGTCCCATAATACATTTTTATATATCCTGTGAAAGTGATGAGCAAGTGAGGGTCATGTCACAACTTCCTCTCCTTATTTTCCTCCACAATACTTTTTTATGATCTTACAACATTTTTTTTTTTTTTTTAATGATCTTTATAAAACTGGTTTCTCAGTCCTACACATTCTTCCTACTCAGGTTGTTCCTGAAAGTTTCCATCCAGAGCTGAAAGTAAATATTCTGCATTAAATGAAGGCACATGTAAACTATTGTACTACCAGTTGCTTCAACCAGTGGTTTACTAAACCAGTCTGTAATGTGGGTTGTTGTTCCCTATTTCTGGGCATCATTCCATGTTCCGTGAGTCCTGCAAATCCACAAAGTCTTCCCAAGCCATCAGCATGTCTATCATTTCTCTGTGTAGCGGACCAAGACATTTTACACCATGGTCCCATTTTATTAATTGAGTCAGTCTGTAG
>WEKY01035225.1:53014-69131 GCA_013390045.1 Picathartes gymnocephalus
TGAGTCAGTCTGTAGAGGAGGCAGACCATAAATCCTACCACCTTCTATGTATCATTGATAAAAGTAATGAGGACACTGAGTCAGCTTTCATTTTCCCGACACGTTTTGTATTTGCATGCATTCTCCCCCATTTTGGGATTGATCACCATTTTAAATATGATGTTACATAGGACAGCTGAACTTGTGCATGGCTTTAAAAGGAAAATAAAGAATACCCAGAGGATTCCCAAAACTACGTGTGAGAAGAACTTACATATCTATGTATATATATAGACACATGCGCGTATGCATATAGCATATATGTATGTAGTATGTATATGTATAGTGTATAAGTACAACAATTTTATTTATATCACAGAATAAGCTGAGTTAGAAGAGACCTTAAGCTTCATCGAGTCCAACTCCTGTCCCAGCACAGGACCGTCCCCAAGAATCACACCATGGTGCCTGAGAGCATTGTCCAAATGCTTCTTGCACTCTGCCAGGCTGGTGCTGTGAGCACTTCCCTGGGGAGCCTGTTCCAGCACTCAACCACCCTGTGGGTGCAGAACCTTTTCTTGATAGCCAACCTAAACCTCCCCTGACAAAGCTTCAGGCCATTCCCTCAGGTCCTGTCACTGTCACCACAGAGCAGAGATCAGTGCCTGCCCCTCCTCTTCCCCTCATGAAGAAGTTGCAGACTGCAATGAGGCCTCCCCTCAGTCTTCTCTTCTCCAGGCTGAACAGACCAACTGACCTCAGCTGCTCCTCAAATGGTTCCCCCTCAAGGCCTGTCACAATATACAGAAACACAAACACACAGGCCAAGATTACATTCAGGAATGTTTAAATAATCCTGTATTATGACTGCAAAGTGACACTTTGAAGTACAAAATTCTGGTTTACTTATTTATAAGTATGAAATACATACATGAAAGAAAACATAGAGCCATAAATCCAATTATTAGAGAGTTTCATTCTGCTTTTGTTATTTTTTGTAATTTTGGAGGCTTTCCCCTGAACCAGCAGGATATAATTTCTTAATGATACAAAAATGTCTTTCTTCAAGCATGAAGTATTCTGTGTTCATTTTTGCAGCCTTAGTTCTGCTGGAATCAGGTAGAATAAGGAACTCAGTGCCTTTCTCTTTAGAAAATGCTCACAGTGCACACAGCAGAGATTATCATTTTTGTAAGCAATGAGAAATCTTTCAGGTTACCTTGCCTGACATGGCAGTTTTCACATTTTTGTGAGAAACATAGCATTTTAGGGAGCCAGAGACTAGGCCTGAGAGTGTAATTTCAGTACCAAACCAAACTGACAAAATGGTTTACACCTTTGGCTCACTTAGGTTACTAATACCTGAATAAAACATTCTTAATTATTTCTGAAGGTCTGCCTGCAAATTTTTTACTGTTTGAATGACTCCTACGTATTATCAAGTGTCTGAAAAAATTTTTTTTAACATGCTAAAGATTTTATATCAGTAGTTGCTTATTGTAATTGAGATGTGGTCATAAAATTGAAACAAAATTATCAAAATAATTTACTGGTTTGCAAGAAATGTTTACTAGTAATATAAGCTGAGAATATTCTATGCATAATGAATATAATTCCTTTTCAGGGGAGTTTAGTGAGATACTTTTTGAATTTGCAAACATGAAACATGCTAACATGACCCCACATCTTTTTGATGAGAATTAAATGTACAGATTTCTTTAAGAAGCTGGGTCTATTATCTTCTCTTCTGGAGAACAGTTTTAACAAATAGTTCCTGGGAGAAAGTGAAGAATCTTGGAGGAATCATGAGAAAATTTAGGGAAAAAGAAAAATGGGGGAAGAAAAGATATAGGGGGAAAGAGATAAAAAGAAATCAGTATTGGGCATAAGGAAGATTAAGACTAGAGGCTTTAATTTGCAATGGAAAGTCTGTATTCTAGAGAAAACTTATTAGACTTACCCACAGACTGGACCAGATTGAAAAATTGTGTTTTCTGGTCCTGAATGTTTCCCATAATGTAGTATTGTGCAACTGAAACTGCCACAGTCTTCCTGTTTATCATCCCAGGTTTTCTGTGAAAACTGCAGCATCAGCCCTTCGCAAGATTGGGTCATGAGATAGGAAAATTGTTCCTTCATTTCAACAACTTTACTACTTTTCTTTATATAATCTAATAGTGTGGTATAGCCATAGCATTCTCTGCCTAGTAAGCACAAAAGATTGCCCTCTGCCTACTTTCTGTATGTTTTTGTACCTGGCAAGCAAGAAAAATCCATGAATTTTACTAGTTTATAATAAGTACTCAACAGTGATATGAAGCAGCAGGGGAGATGCAGAAGGAATAATAATTCTATTAAATGAAAAGGAGTCTGACTAAGCCAGTTCATTTATGTTCAGGAAGGAGAAGGAATATGCTTACATATGATAAAAATATACTGATGAAATTTCTAATATTTATAGAATATTGTTCAAAAATCATTTCAATGTGAAAAACAAATTGCCTTTAATCTTCCCATCTGAGCCAGGTTTACCTTCAAGTCTGCACTCTTATCCCATTTCTTTTGAGGGAACTCCTCCCAGTTTCTGCAGGAGGGAGAAGGCAGGGAATAGGGGATCTCCCACTCTTGGGGCTGGAAAGGCATCAAAACAAATTACTTACTCCCCAGTGTAATTAATTACATTTCTGCAGCTGTAGTAGGGAAGCATTTCTAATCAGAATGCTGCCTTAATGGAGAGCCCCATGCTGCCATCATGACCCTGAAAAGTCCCAAGGGCCAAACAGCAAAAAACTGCTCTCAGGAGATTGCTTACCTGAGGAGCACTGCACAGCTGCATCAAAGATCCTCTAGGCATAGTAAAAATATTTACATTTCATCCACAGTTTAACAATAAAGAATAATGTCCCACTCCCTGCCAAGGAGAACCAGACATCAGTTGTTTCAGTATCAGCATCACTGCTGGGTCATTTTTGGGAAACTAAAACATAGTTCACTACAAAGAGGTCCAATTCACAGCTCTTGCTAGTGGTGCAGTGCTGCAGCAAACCTGTAAAAGGTTGGATATTCTGGATCCACAGCTCACATCATAGCTATTCACCTCTCTTCCACTTTTTCATATTCTAATGGTTGGATAATACTAACCTGCGTCTGAAGCCAGCATAAAAATTTGTCATTTTGTACTGTTTTCCTCCAAAATGTACATCTGCTGTTTCACTCATCAACACACAGTTGTTATTCCAGCAGGAGCAAGGCTACTTACAGATATTTGGCCACACTTCAGCTCCAGTTTTGTCATTTGGCTTTGGCTGAAACACATTTCAGTGCTGAGTGAAAGGTGAATGCTCGGAATGGGATAGCTGCTTTCTGACCTGGCACCAGCTGGCCTGGCCACACCTCTCCCCTCTTCACCACTCCCGGTTCGTGCCTGTTCAGCTCTGATACCTGTGCACACTCATGTCACCGCCTTTCCTTTGCTTTGTCTTTTACGTGGTAACAGCCTGAAACATGTAAAACCTGGTCTTCCTGAGTCTCATTTGATCTATTCAGAGTGGTTAATCCCTGTTATAGCACTTTTCATAGTGTTTACCTGTTGGATTGTAGATGAGACCAAGAGCATGAAACAATTGTCATCATCACAGGTCCCAGTTAAACCCATGTACTGTTAACTTGATGATCAGAGCTGTCATTTCATCACCAATGCATACACAAAGCTGGGATTGATTAGAGGCAGATGTCCATAGGAGAGTAGTCATTGCCACAGGGAAAGAAAAAAAAGGAAAGGAACAAGTTGGACACAGAAATGGAAGGAAAAGGAAGAGAAGATTGTAGGGGTGCAGTTTGGTTTAGAGCAGCTTATAAGGCATTTGGTATCAGCAGGGTGTCACAGCTGGACCTTCCCATTGCACAGTGCACCTGTGGGTGGTGGAAGAGCACTCCTACTCTCAGGTTAACCTAGTCCATGGATTTTCAGGGAAGTCACTTTCCAGCCTCCATCTTTCTAAAAATTCTTCAATGACTCAGAAGAAACCTGGGCAATGTCTTTTTAGGATTATGTCATAGTTCATAAAATAAAAATATTTTTTTACTTCCAGAAAATTGTACCAATGCCTCTGGTGTAACACCTGTTCTAAACCAGGGACTGCCCTTTGCAGCTGGCTACTCAAGGAAAACTGCACTGTCCTCAAAGGGGAGATACTGATATACCAAGCTAAGGCACATGGAAATGGAGTCCACTACAAATTGAGGTAGTATCTTAAACTGTTCTTTTGGTATTGGGCTAATGGGCTCCTGAGCAGTTACGCCAATGACATTTCCCTGTGTTCTAGCAGGTGCTGTGGAATCTGCTTTCCATATCCTAGTGCCTCACTTCAGCTTCCCTAGTGTCACACCACCACTAGTCTCTTAGAGGAACAAAAAGATGAGAATTACTCACTTTTCTGTTAAATTGCCCTAAGACTTCAAGACTAATATCTGTGAAAAAACCTGAAAATTGTCTATTCATACACACTTACGTTCTGGACCTATCACTGGTTATGTTTCAATGTTTACATCTCCTCTAATTTCACTTTTTTATTTGCTTCACCTTCTGTCATCAGACTCTCATGGATCACCGTTTGCACATTTCCATGCTGCATTCCCATGGTCTGCAAACAGCTCGCTAAATGGAGGGGTGCGGGTCCAGCACCCTGCTGGGCTCTTTCAGTGCCTAGGCCTGAAAGCTGCCAGGGCTGAGCTCCTGGGAGGCTGTGTAACTACCTGCCTGCTCCGTCTTCAAGTGGGCAGGAGTTGCATCAAACAGGGAGGAGATCCCCCTGGACTGTGCTTGCCAGCTGTCCAAAACTACTTCCAGTTGGGATGTGTGGCTAACTTACAGGGAAGAGTAAGGTGTGGGAATAGAGGGGGCTGACCCGTGGCAAGGGCAATTCTCTCTTTCATTCAGAGATGAAGAAGACAAAATGCAGAACACAGCATGCTGTCTATTTTCACTCCTAGAATGTATAATTTGTCAAAATAATGTTCTTTTAATACCCAGTTAGACTTTCTTACCAGCCTGAGGCACTAGTACTTCTTTTGGTTAATCAAGACCGCTGTTGCCAGGGTAAGTTCTCCTGTACAGCAGCCACATTCTTCCACTTCAATGAGGTAGGGAAGAAAGAGCCCAGTTTTGAGCCAGTTATTTTTACAGGTTATCCCTTGTACCTTCTGGAAGAAATTTGTGAAATACTTAGTGTGTTATGCTATGATTTTAGAGACTATTCAAACACGTTATGGAAAAGCTTTACAGAAAAACTTGTGTCGGTAGCTAAATAAATAATGTGTAGGGAGCAGATATAAATTTGGGTTATAGTGAGGAAGAAAAAGTTGGAGAAGAGGATGAAACAATGCAGCACCACTTTAGTTCAATCTTCTGCAGTCAAACAAAAGCAGTTTTTAGATCCACATTCAGTAATTTAAATCTCCTGATCTTTAATTCTCACTCAGAATCTATAAAAGAATGTGAAATCCATATTTCAGGTAAATATGTGACCTTGTTCCAGAGGAAACTTGGTAAGCTAGAGACTGAGGGGATGTGGCAAGGGATAGTCTGTTAAATAAAGCTATGGTATGAAGGACATTCCCTTTAATACAAATATTGCACCTCTTGATATTTACTGTGCAGGTCGTGGCTGTGAAATCTTTCCCTTTGTGCATGGACATTTTTCGCAGTTCATTTTCATTTTTTTTGTGTGCTCTTATTAAAATTCACATCACACCAAAGTTCACTTCTATTGAAAAAAAAAAATCCCACTGTATTCTTTCTCTGATACATTCCTGTGTGCAGTTTTGGTAGCACTTACCTCCATTGATATTGTTAAAGTTTCATAGCAAGCCTTCACACTGTTCTGCTTTTGTGTAATCTTTATAGTAATAGGGCTAATTCAATAATATTCATACTGCCAAGTGAAGAAGCCCATAATGTAAAACTCAATTACCTTTTCCATTCCTTTTCTCAGTTGCTCTTCTGCTGTGCTTAGTCTTTTATCTTCTTCACTGTAAACAGGTAGCTTATTTAAATTTAATAGACACCACTGCCTTTCTCGTTTCATTTTTTTTCCTTTGAACCTTCTAGACACTCTCATGAGATGTTCATTCACCTCTGTGTAATACCATAGTAATAGCAATACCGGGGGAAAAAAATGTAATGATTGCATAAAAGCTACAGTAAACGCCTAATGAACCCTTTGTTTATGAAGAATTTTGCTTGGATTCCTAACTGCACTTTGGTAAATTATGCAAATTAAATATTCATTACTTTGTACTTCATTAGTTCACATTTGGAACATTTTTTCTTCTTTATAGTAGCCTGGGGTAAAGGTTTTTTTAATATGGCTTATTCTGTTACTTTTCAGAAAATCTTTAGTTAAAATGTTAGAGGAAAGTTGTATTTATTCCACAACAGCCCAGAATATCCATATATTACAAAGACTGGGTATTTTCTCCCACAAGAATATCATGTATGTTCACCAATTGTTCAGAGTTCTTATTTCAATAACCAAAGTAACTAAATATTTAAACTGATTTTTGCAGTGAGTTTGCTTACTGATCGTATCCCTACTCAGAAAGAATTACAATTCCATTAGCATGAGCAATATCTGACAAATGGGGAAGCACAAAGCCTGTGTTCTGCACTGTTGCCTTGCATTGCTCACAGTCAGCACTGGCTGTGACCCTTCAAGCAGATTTATTTGGTGCAGGAGGCAGGTGCTGCTCACCAGCCCTGAGAAAGTGGAAGGAGTTACAAGGAAGGTGGAAGCTGGGGGTCCAGCAGCCCTGGTTGCCCCCTGAAGGAAGGTGGCCATGGGATTGTGTTTGCCTGCAGGACCCTGGCCAACACACAGAATTTGTCCTTGCTGCTATTTGAAACATTGGAAGAATGTTAACTGAATGAAATCTCTTGAAAGGTGTAGTGCCTCTGATTTGCTTTCCTCACATGTTCCTTCATCCTCAGACGTGGTATCTGGGGATACAGTCCATCTCCAGAAAGTCTCCTCACAAGCTGTGCCATGCTTTAAAGCAGAAAAGCATTTTCTGATTGTTTATGGGCAGTAAGCCATGTCAAACTTTGTTGTTCAGACTTGAAACTAGGGAGGCTGGCAATTCCAGCTGAATTTCAGATGCACTGCAGGGAGGGGATTCATTAAAATAAAATCTTAAAAGAGCTTGGGTTTAGCTTGTTGGTTTTCATTGAGAACACAGTGGATAGAAGTAAAGCAGACATCCCTGATCTGGTGATTAGTAACAACACAGAGAGAAACAATTAGCTCTGTAAGTCAGCTGTCATATTGCTCCTTGCCAGAAGAAATATTCTTTTAATTCTCTTTCCAAGTAGGCCTAGGCAATAGGATGTGTTTGTATGGGTGATGGAATGAGGTGTGTTGGTGTATCCATACTCAGTCAGTAAGGCTGCAGAATGTTGTGCTGCATGTGGGATGATCAAGACCCAATGTAGGGTCAAGTGTAAAGCCAAACCATTGGTGGTTCGGGGAGAATATGAATCCAGAGTTGACAACCATGGTTCACGTGATTTCACTGAGCTTATACATGGAACCAATGAGCAACCATGAAGAATTAGTGTCTTATGATTACTTGTCTTCTCCATCAATAACAATTTTTGTCTGTTCTGCCAAAATACTGTGTTGAAATAAAGTGTGATGCTTTTAGTCTCTGCTATAGGATGCAGTAATAAGAGGAAACCAGTGTTTAAATGAGATTGTGACTGCTTGAGGTCCTTATCCTTCCCCAGCCAGCAGGTACTCTGCACATTTTGGCAAGCCAGCTATTCTTGTTGTGCCTCTGGCAGTGCAAGTGGAATACTGGGGAGAGAATAGGGCATTGCTGAAAAGAAACAGGTGCATCTGTACTGGGTTAATAAATCAGAAACAGGCAAACATTATATCTGAACAGTGTCCAGCTCTCTGTGTGCCTGCATTTTGCTGCATACTAATTTTCTCATTTTTTGTGAGAACTGCATCAAACACAGATCAAGTTCTACCTCAGAGGCTGCATGAAAATCAAATCACATATGGATCTTGTTTTATTTGCTGGGAGCAGGCATCTCCAGACTATGTTTAGGGCTTCTAGGGGATGCAATGGAAGAGGTACAAATCAAGGTAAGATGCCTTATGACCAGTCACTTTCTTAATAGGTGTTTTAGCAGCAATAAATAAGCATCACTTGGAAAGTTTAAGGCAATAGCCAAGAATGGATCAGAAGAGCTGCATGCTTGGTGTTTGCCTGTTTTATTAAGCATGGTCCACCTGATAGTCATTTCCAGTTCAGCTGGACGGACTGCTATGTTAGCAGCCAGCCCATTAGAGCCATGTAGTCCAAAGTTTCTTTAGCTTCTTGCAAAAGGCTTCTTTTAACATATGTGCTGCTGCGTTGTTGGCATCCTATCACATTGTACAAACACATGCAGGTCTGATGCCTAGGCAGAGAGCTCCCTCACCAGTTAGAGGAGTCAATTCCTCCTTCCCTGTGTCTTCTGCTTTAATGTAGCACTGGTTTGTTACTGGTTGCCTTTCCCTAGACTTTTTCCCTCAGAATCAATGTCTATTTTCTCATTCGCCAACTAACTTGAGTGCAACTCTCTCCAAAATGTGTCCGTATTAGTCCCCAGTTAAGTGTTGTCTATCAGTTTTCATTTGCACACATTTGTGTGTGCTTACTGGAGTGAAGACTTTGGCACACATTATCCTCTGATCTGTGTCCAAGTTTGCATCTCAACAGAGCTACGCTGTTTGTTCTGATTCAGCAGTTGTGGATTAATTTCCAGGCATGCAGTGCAATATCTAAGGGATTCTGGTCTCTTCGGTGGAGTCAACAAGGCTGGCCATATGGTAGTACTCTGGAATTACAGTTTTCTACTTCAGGAAGGTATGGCAAAAGCAGCATAGGCACAGGCACACATATACACACCAGCGTTTTAAAATATGTTTCTTAACCGGGTTCTTTTAGTGACTGAAGAGTGCTTCCTCTCTCTTGCTTCAGCCACCCCTTCTGCCCAAGGTCTCTCATACAATCAGTCCTGAGGAGTCCTGGCCAAGCTCTCCTGAAGGTATTTGAGGTGGACATTCATCTGAAGTGAGAAGATGTCTCACTTTACACTGGTGCCACAGGACTCAACATCGTGGTAGGTTGAACACAGACAGATTTCCTCAATGAAGCAGTGACTAGTTATGAACTTTTGTCTAAATAAAAGTGGCCAAACACCACTTATGAAGATGGCTTCTCTAGTGGAAGTAAGAGGATTGTATATTTAATGCAAGCAACACACAGAAATATACTTCTAAATATAGTGAGAAAATTAACATGGTCCCAATCTATAAATAAAAACATCTGATGACACAAACATTAACATGCAAAATTAATATCTTCTGCAAGGTACTTACACAGATTGAAGCACAACTCAGGATGGTTAATGAACCCCCTTGTGTATATTATCCAACAAGAAGACCTCTGTCATCAAATATTTTTATTGTTAGTTGAGATTGCCTACACTCTATAATGCAGCTGTAACTGAGAGCTCAAGTTGTGATTTCTATTGCATTGTCTCCAAGTAAAACAAAATCTTAAAACAATTTAATACTGCACTTATATCTACTCCCAGTCATGAGGAGCCATATGAATTCTGTGCTTAGTTCATGTCTGCTCAGGGAAGATGGGAATAACGGCATGGCACCATGAGCTGGAAGGGTTTCACTGTATTTGTGCCTAAGTGTCCTTGCATTGCTAATCATTGAATAAATAAATAAATAAATATCATCAATAATGCAGAGCCATTTCAGAAACAGCATAAGAAGAATGATATGGTTTATAGCCATGTCATTTGTGACACCTTGTTTAACTATTTCGCTGAAAGAGAGCAGAGCATCCTGGATGCCTGCATTCCTTGAAGAATGTTTATGGCTTCTTGTTCTGTTTCAGGTAGTTCTCAGACCCTAGTAACAGGCAGCTTTGTTACACTGTGTTGTAAATGGGAAGGAGATAGGAGAGAAAAAATTCACCTACACCAGCACCCAGGGAAAATATTCTTCAGGGAAGTCACAGAGTTGGAAGAAGAGAAAAATTTTTTAAAAATGTTTTAAAACATGTTTTAAAACTCCACATGATTAAATCATCTAAAAATGACCTGTAGTATTTGGTGTTGGGTTATGCAGGAAGATAAAAAATGGGGACAGAGAGGTGGAGCCCAAAAAGAACATAGGATTGGCAGCAGTCTGAGTGCTGCCCCCCAGGCTAAGTTCCCACCTGATGCAGAGAGATCTCATCTCCCCACAGGCAACTAAAAACACGTGGCTGAGCCCTGTTGGCATTCAGGAAGTATAAAACACTGTGTGGGGACCTGCCTAACTTATCCGATAGCTGTGCAAAAGGCAGGGTGCCTCTTAACCCTGCCTTTTCTGAAGTGCAGGTGCTTTGGAGTGGACATAAGGGAAATGTCTCTGGGCTCTGACGAGCCTTCTCCTTGAACATGCACCTGTGCCAGCCTTGTCCTACAAACTCCAGAGAAAGGATTTGTCATCTTTTCTTATGCAATAGCTCTTGGACCCATCCAGAGGAAAAGTGTGAGATTAGATTGCAATTTCTTTGCTGCTCAGATTTTCATACCTCCCAAGACATATGCTCCACCTGCAGTGGAGATGTGGCCAGAGAGAAGGACACCTGAACTTCAGGTCAGTGCTTGCAGGGCACTGCAGGACCTTGTGTCCCCTGGCTGAGGAGCAGAAATGGGAAGTGAGGGATCTGGCTGTCCCTCTGCTGCTAGTGCACAGCTGAGCGTGCCTCACCAAAAGAACAGACAACAGCAGGCATTTTCCCCTGTTGATATTAGCAGCAAAGGTGTGAGCTGCTCAGCACATAAAAAATGCATGAAAGTGAAAGTTTAAAGAACTGAATACAGGATTCCTGCTGTCTCAGTGTATTATATGGCCCTCTAACACATGCAAAATGGAAATGCAGATACTAATCTGCAAAGCTGTAAATAAAATACTGCAATTACTATGTCTTTCTGCACTCATAGTTCTCATGAAAACAGCTCAGTGCTTTAAGGTTGAATTTTATGTTGTTTCCTGACCCTATGACAACTACTTAAAATATTAACTTTTCAGTTGTACTATTACAGACACAGAGCAGAGTGAACAAAACATAGTACTTATTTTTCTACTATTGCAAGCCCTTCTGATTAAGAGTCTTACAAAGTACAGATGGATTTCCCCATTTTTGTAATTTCTCTTCTGTAAAAAATTCTCAAAGGCATAAATTAGGTGAGCCCAGAGACAGATTTGTAATATCTTATCTTTTTCTGGAAACAATAGAAAAATCAAATGAGTCCCTCAAACAGAGTGCATCTAATGTGATACCACAGACATCTTGCAGAGACATCAAATGCAGACAATATTCAGCATTATTTCAATGTCCATTTTGATTCATTGCAGTCAGGCAGGAAACGAGGTTTGAGTGATGACTTTATTTACTAAGTCATAGGCTCCTTAAAATTTTATGAAATGATGCAACATTCATGCAAAACAGTGGAGCTTTTCATTAACAAGGCTTGATAAGATACAGTGAAAATATGAGTAATTTTCATTAACTATTTGTCAATAAAAGGCATGGAAAATAAATTAACATAAAACTCTGCTCTGTATAATTCTGCCTTTGTGTTTGCAGAAGAAAACTTATCACAATACCTTTTAATAATAATAATAATAATAATAATAATAATAAAAGGAACACCTTTTAAAGAATTTTTTGTTTTATCCATTTTTTTCTGGAAATACTATTTGTTCTCTTCATTTTGCCTTCAGCCAAAGCTCCCATTT
Source organism: Picathartes gymnocephalus (assembly GCA_013390045.1). Classification (NCBI taxonomy): domain Eukaryota; kingdom Metazoa; phylum Chordata; class Aves; order Passeriformes; family Picathartidae; genus Picathartes; species Picathartes gymnocephalus. Next base: position 64,855 of record WEKY01035225.1, read on the forward strand.
GTGATTTAGAGCATTAGCTTCCCCAGTGTTCTTACATCAGTGATGCCTATGAAATACCTAGTAGTTTAGTTGCTGTGGACACTACTTTAATCAATGGTGTGTTTTCAGATGCAGACTCTCAACTGCTTTCAGAAAAACTGGTATGTGTGCAGTGGCTTCTGTCCCATGCAGACATTTGTATTGTACCTAATGCTGAATTAAAACCAGCAGAAAGACTCAGAGATAAAAAAGGTGAGGAGAGTGCACTGCCCCAGGCCATGATAATGAATATCATTCTCATGGAAGATGTCATTATTGCTGGCATTTGAGATTGAAAATGGGAAAAGTTACAATAAACCTCTCATAATAATAGTAATAACAATGCTTTAGAATAATTTTTAAATTAACCTTATTAGTAAACTCATTTAGGTTTAGTCTTTCCCTGGTTCCCAGCAGAGGAATTCTTTAGAGAGCTAACACCAGCTATGTGTTTCCTCCTCTTCTGACAGCTTTCCTTGAACTCTACACAGAAATCAATTTGCCTCCTCAATATTCATACAGGTGGCAGCTTCTACATAGAAATATTCCTTTAAACAAAAGCCAATTAAAGGACTGGCAAACTGTTTTCAGAAAAGAAAGCTGCGGGTTCCAAAGCGCTGAAAACCAGAGCCAGCTACAGAGGAAAAAAACCCTGTTTTCTTTTTCCAATTTAAAAGCAGACCTATTCTGGTGCAAGGTTTTTGTAAGTGACATGGGATTAAAGGAAGACACTATAGTTAAATATAGAAGAATAATAATTTTCCTTGGCTTTCTGTAGTAGTGCACAAATATCTGTGAGTAGCCACAGTGAGCAGGACACTTTATAAAACCCAAACAACTGTCACACATAGGTTATAAGGTCATTTCTCACACATAAGATAAGCTGGAAATCCATCCCGTGGACAGAATCTGAGAAAATGTTATGAAGTTTGCCACAAAATAAAAAATGAGTTTGAGTGTTATTTTATTTCTCAAGGGCATTTTGCTAAGCATATGCATACACTCTCACAGCTTACCCGCAAATAAAGAAAGAAATCAGTATCACAGGGATTTAAAAGACGAAGTGTTCTTTAATTGCATGGTATATTATTTTTGATTATATATACAATGAAATTGTACAATTATACAATGATGGAGCTCATGATGTATTTCACAGCTTTTTCCTGCTTGTAGTCAAGATATGGTAGGTAAATTTTATTATTGCCTCATGGAGGATAAATCTGAAACATGGAGTTCAAGGTCAAAGGCCATAATGACTTATCTCTTGTTTCCTAAATGAAGCATCCAAGCCCAGTGCAGTGAGTGTGTGTTTGGGCTTCAAGTAAAATGTTCTTCAGCAGCTCAGCATGTGGCTGCTGCCCTCTTTGCCTTTTGAGCTCAGTAGAGGCTGCAGATTTTCAGCATCTCTGAAAAACAAAATTTCCTGATTCATCCTTTAGGCAATCAAATTTCAAGTCTCTTGTTTTAAATTAAGTTCTTAAAATTTTCTAGGGGAGTGACTGAACAAGTCAGGAGTGGCAAGCCTGCTGCTTTAGCCCCTGACCAAGGGCATGAGGAGCAGCCTATGAGGCAAGGGTCCCTTGGTACGAGTTTTCCCAGGGGCTGCCCTCACTTCCAGAGACCTACACTGTAATGGCACTGCTCTGCTGGTACCTGCCACCATCCAGCTGAACACACAAGGTCAAGTTTTCATCGAAAACCTTGGCTTCCCATTTACACTTGACTCCCGTGCCAAGTATTGCCTCTATTCATGATAAAGGAAAATATAGCCTGGGGCCTGAATGTCTGGGATTCCACCTTGCGCCTCATGCTCATCCATGGCAACTGGGGTCATGCAGAGTGCTGGCACTAGCAATCCTCATATATCAGTGGCTCCTCTGCAAAAGAAGCCCCCATGCATTTAGAGGCAACCTCAATTCAGATGACTTGCCAGCACATAGGATGTGGGATGTTTCCTTTCTCTGAGATGGGGAGGGAGAGTTGGCAGGGATCTCCATTCCAATCATCTTTCCATCCTTTGCAATTGAAAGGAGGCAGATCTTTGTGCATGTTATAAATTGCACCAAAGGAAGTCAATAGAGCACCTTTGGTTGATCTAAAAATAAATAAAATAAAACTTGCTTTGAGGAGGCTATCAGAACTCCAGCTAAGCATATATCTGAGCCTGAATACTATTTGGCTTGGAGTTTTTCAGGAGTGATTTGAATCTTCTCAGAGGTGAGAGAGGGAAAGCCCCTTAACACATGGCACTTGCTCTGCAGCCGGAGCAACCGGGCCGCCTGTGGTGCAGCTCTGCTGGTCTCTCCTCCCTGTGTTCCCCACGGAGGGTCACTACAAGCAATGCTGCCATGTCACACCTCCCTGTAACGTCATCCTGACTTTGCAGTGCAGAATTCAGTAGAGCAAAAGATCCTATTGGAGGAAGACTGTTGGGCAGACCAGACACCCTAAAAATTGTAACCTGCTGAGGGAGGGCGGAACTCACCTCCACTGCCCATAAGCTCTGGGTCATCCAGCTGCAAATGGAAAACAGAAGTCCACGGGAAAGCAAATTTCCTAGTAGGATGAGAAAGTACAGCGTGACACAACTTACCAAGCATTCAGTCAGTGTGACTTGTATCTTTAGGAGTGCAAGCAATAGAAGGAGAGTTGGGCAAAAGGGTTTTAAAGTATGAAGGGACAGAGACCCATCTCTGCAATTCCCTTGGCCCCACACCTCACCACAGCTGCTCTGGGCTCTACACCATTCATACCTGTAAAATCCTGGAGTGGAAATCAAAGCATGAGTAATAGGACTTTTTCAGCACTATACCATATAAAATGCACATCGTGAATGATTGCCAGGATCGGTGAAGAGATCTTGCCATGGTTTCCATGACCAACAGGGCAGAGCAGGAACTTCCTGTGCCCTTGGGCACTCCCATTTTGATTAAACATCTGAGAAATTTCCCAAAAGACTATTACACTCAATCAATGTGACATTGCTCCAACTAATGAAATTCTTTTAACATCCAACATCCATTGAATTGTGGATTAGAGAGGGCAGGTTAGTTCAGATGCTGAACTACATTTTAAATTACACAATTATCTAGTAATATCACTGTATATATTAAACACCTATTTTCAATGGAAAACCCCCATGTTCTTGAAATTCTATTTTAAAAACTGTAAGAACTGATTATTTTAGTATTTTGAAATATTTTGAAAGATTAAACAAGCGTTCAGGCTTCTTAATGTCATTCAAAGTAAATTAAATATTCTTTAACATAGGAAAGTAAATGAATACTCCATGTAATTATTACTGACATCTAAAACTCTTGAAGATAAGGCAGGCAAAAGCACAACTACTTATGTGACTGTATTTATTGCTGGATTGTGGATGTTTTATTGTTAGTAAAATATTTTTCTATCATGTGAAACGTGTATTTAATTATATAAAACAATTTTCTAAAGGAAATTTTATGAAGGCAAATAATTAATAAATTATCCAGTCTTGATTTTCCTTGTTAAGATTGCCATAAATCTTACCTTGAGTTTTGTTACTGTATTAACTGTTCACATATTTAATGTTTTTATTTTGTTTTTCTTGTGCTGCAATTAAAATGTGGCTTACTGGAATGTGGTAGATGTTATACTGATAAGACACTGCCAAATATTTTCTCAAAAAGTCTCGTGTAAAATTCTTTTTATATTTTAGCCTATCACAGTTACATTTACAAATGCATTTTATTCCAAGTCCCCCAAGACTAATCTTACATTTGAAATTAGTAGGTTATGTCATTGACTGAGGTACTGTTTTTCTGTGAAACTGAAATATGTCGGACTAATTTTCTTGGAGTAAAATCTTATAAGGTCTTGGGATTATGGCATCAGGTTTGGGCTAAGTTTTTTTTGTTTGCTTGGGAGTGGGGTGTTCTGAAAAAAGGAAAACAAGCAGAGACAAGACAATGAAGCTGAGCTCAGTTTTTGCAGGTGCAGTGAGTATGGACATAAAAGGCCATTTCCCACCCCATTTATATTACAGAATCACAGAATGGGTATGATTGGAAGGCACCACCTGTGGGTCATCTGGTCCAACCTTCCTGCTCAGACAGGGTCACCCTGCAGCACAGTGCATGGGATTGTGTCCAGGCAGTTCTTGAGTATCTTCAGTGAGGGAGACTCTGGGCAATCCACTGCACAGTAAAGGAGTTCTTTCTCACATTTAGGTGGAACTTCCTGTGCATCAGTTTCTGCCCCTTGCCTAATAAGTCTAATAA
>WEKY01035225.1:69190-84714 GCA_013390045.1 Picathartes gymnocephalus
AAAAAGGTGAACTTTATCTTAAATTATTATATGTCACTTAAATTTCAAGAATTTTTAGGGCGAGATGAGATGAGATAGAAGAATATTTGGGGCTATGCTTTTTTTTTCAGCTGTGTCCATTCAGAAGAACTGTAGAGAAAAGGCTAGGAATTAAATGGCAGATCTGACAACTCTTTTGCAGAAGCTCCCTGAGGAGGTGAAGGAAAAGGAAGAGTAAAACTCTTAGATGTTCAATTCAAAGAGATTTTTCTGCTTGAAGAAAAAGTAAATGTGAGCATACTGATTATTTTCATGAATTAAAATGGCTAAAATATTCAATGCAAGCAGACCTGATTTGATCATGAGATCACTGAATTCAAACGCTTTTGGCCCTTACATCAAATGAACCACAAAGAAAAAGCAGTACCTTTTCCCTAATTACAGTTCCAGCATAACTTGATCACAGTTTTTTGTAGGACAGTGTCAGTTATAACTTGCCACACACAAAAAAAGTATTCTCTAAAAGAAGAAGAATGCAAGCCTGTATGAGGGAACTGTACAGATCACAACTTGGCTGTCAGCCTAGACCTAATCTATAGATATATCCAATTCTTCTCATGGGAACTATTTTATGTTGTGTCAAATTTTGTCTGGCCTTGTACAAGGATAAATGTACAATGCAGGAAGCACTGTACTTCAAATTTAATTTCTTTCATGGAGCTAGGTAAAAGACTACTTCACCAATAAAGAGCATTTCCCAGCTGTCTCAGACCATGTAAGACAACCTCATGTGCTAGATTCTTGCTGGACTTTCAGTCAGAGCAGTGTATCTCCAAGTCCTTGAAGACTGCAGTAAGCATGAAACATGAATGCTTGTTTTAACAATGAATACTGTAAAAATCTGGGTTTGAAGAAATAAAGGAATGAAGAACAACAGAGTCATCAGAACAATAAGGTGAAGACATGATAAAATAGATAAAAACATGTAAATAGGAAACAGGCAAATTCTCATATTAAACTTCTTCAGCAAAATCAATAGTAGGATGATCTGTTCATCACAGGAATACAGCTATGAAGCCTTTGTAGAACGCTCACCAGCTGAAATTCCAGGGACATCTCATCATTGGTTCAGCTCCACAACATGGAATTTACTAGCATTGTGAAGCACATGTGTTCAACAAATACATTCGCTACTTTCCTCCATCCAAATTTCCTGTGTCCAAAGCCAAAGTCACTTCATTGTGGACTGTGACTGAGGGCTGTTTGAGAAATCTCTTCTGCAGGTTGGAGTTGACACAGCAGAAACACAAAGCTCACAGGTCTCAGAGCTTTTGCAGTTCTCTCTTTTAAAAAGCTGTATCACCTTAATTCTGGTAATTTCCCTTTCTTACACATGTTCCCCTTCAAATGCCTCTGATCAGTGCTTTTTCCTCCAACAGCGGAGACAGAAACTGTGAGGACTAGGGAAAGTACTGAGATAATAAGCATGACCATTTTCACTATTGACTGATGTAGAGGACTGCAGGCATGAACCAATAAACTTTAATGCAGGTGGTAAAAGGCATGAAGGAAACTGCATAAGAATATGAGGGAAAAGCATCCTCCTCTTCTGTGTAGCTGAGTAAACAGTCTCCTCCTTAAAACAAGTTTTTCCTCATAACACTACAGTTTTCCATTATAAAACATATTCTTCAGTGACTCAGTTTCCCCAAATGTCACATCAAGAATTTCAGTTTGCATGGGAAACATGGCTGGTAAATACATCTGTGGGAAAAACATCCCTGGAGAACTAAATAGGCTATCAGGTCACTGTTATGTTTAATTCTCACTTGTTATTTCCCTTTTCAAAATTTCACTTAAAAGTTTCTATCAACTGACCAGATTTTTTTTTTTCAGTATAATGACCTAATTTATTTAATGTTTATAGTTCTAGGGCTTTTAGTGGAATAATTTTAAAATATACTTTCAGGGTCATTTTGTCTCTATTAAGCTTTTAAAATAGATTAAGTCCAGGATCTTTGCTTCCTGAATACAAAGGCAGATTTTGCCTCTGAAGCCAAAAACTATTTAAAACATATGAAATGGAGTAGAATTAATCTGTCCAGAACCAAAAGAAATACTGTATTTATAGCAGCTGATTTATTTGTTTGATATACAGTATGTGCTCTGGTTTATAATTTTTAAGGTGTGTGAAAGGGTCACATTATATATTACAAAAATAGCAAGGCAATGATTTACAAGACTTCACATTGTGCCTATTGACCTTCTCAATAAGAAAGGTTGGTGATTGTAACAGCACTGAAAAATTAAACCCACGGGAGTCAATTTAATGTAGTATAAACTCTTTAACAACCAGCAAAATAGCCGTATCAGCTGTTTCATCCTTAGATTATGTTTCAGTTGTAAAGTGCAGTTTTTAATAAAAAGTGCACAAGTTTTCATTATTCTACAAAGCTTCTGTTTCCTCCTCTGTGGAAGTAGCTGCTCCCTACTTTTCTTGTGGCAAAAATGGAAGTATTGTGTTATCCCTGGCCCCCTCTGAGTAAGAAGAAAGAAAACAGAGAAACAGTTAAACAGCAGTGTGAATCATTTTGTCTAGTTTCCCTCTGAAAATTTATCTCTGAGCTCTGAAGAAAAGATGTACATCTGTTTGTCCTTTGTTGTGTACAAATACACTAGTCTGTCCACAAGGAAAACAGTATCAGTCCATGTACAGCTTGAAATAATCAATACCTAGACTTAACTGTTGGGTAATGCTTCATGTTAACACATTTTCTGTGAAAATGAGCGGTTAAGGGCAAGAAATCTCTTTTAATTATCAGAGCTGTGTTTTGTGGACATTCCAGAAATAATGGTATCCGAACACATCTAAGGCATTATCAGGTAAAGGAGAGACAAAATAACATTAAAACTGTGATGTTCCTCATGATTTACCTCAATTTTTGCAGAATTATCTGGCTACCTTAGTAACCTGCAGAGAGGAAAGCCAGCAAGAAAGAATCTTTTCTTATCTCTGGTTTATCGTCCCTAGGATGGTCACCTCATCCACTTTTTGCAAAGAATCAAACAAAAACCAGCCCAGAGGTACACAGAGATTTCTGAAACTATGTGTTAATAGCCACTGTCCTCTAAAACAAAATGAAAGCTATCAGCAAAATAATGTAGCTAACATATCAGGTATTCTGATTCTGGCTTATACCTTAGGAGAGAACATCCAGAGTGAAAGTTAATGGCAGACACACAGCATTGGAGATAGAGCTAGCACCTTTGGGCTGTTGGAACAGTGCTGTGGTGTATTTTTGGTTTTTTTAAGAAAAGAGATAGCAGCTATTATGATTTTGTGAAATGTGGAAGCTCACTAAAGGTTCATGCATTACACTAGAATTTATTTTACTGACTAGGGTAGCAAATGGCAAGAGAGTTGAGGGCAAGAAGACTGATGTTTCTGCAGAAGCATATGACAGCCACGAATAAGGCAATCTGCATAATGCACGCTGGTGGGAGATCTTTTACAATTTAACTCGTCTATGTGGGAAGTTCATTATGGTATTTCCTTTATAACTTATTTCTCTTACAGAGTAGCAGAATAAAACAGCTGATGGTGGAGCAGTAGACATCTTTTTTACATCTTCCTGTGAAAGATCGGTAAATATTCTGCCTCTAATACTCATTCCAGTTACATATTACATATGAAAAGAAGAGATCTCTTCAGAGTATGTTTTAAGTCATACTTTGATGTGCTGTGTACTGTAGCAATCTCCACACATACATTTTAAGTCCTGCTCAATCTGTTGATTATAATGCCCTGGAGAGAAAAAATGGATTAATATTTCAGCACCATGCCTATTAATGGTTAACAATTTCATTGGAACATGATATTCCCATACTGACAGTAGATGAGCTGAAGTAGCAGGGTTGATTGTATTAGCTTATTGAAAAAGAGGCATAGTTAGTGAAGCTTTGACAATAGTTAAAATTAAGAAAGTACCATAAAGTAATAGATGTCTCTTTGTCCTTTTCCTGATACTAAGATATTTGTCAGATCTGAGAAAAACCCGTAAAAGACAGGTGAAAATATCTGTTAGAACCAGTCAGTGTCAGCAGCAGGAGAACAAGTTGCTGGGACATGAGGAAAGCAAATAAATATCAAAAAAATTGAGATTAATAAGGGTGTTTTTCTAAAACACACATATGTTTATCCTCCAAGGCTCCTGTTTTGCTTTGTTATGGAAACTCAAATGAAGCAAAACTAAGTTAAATGCTAGCAAGGTGGACAGTGGTTTCAGCACCAGCTTTGAAGAAGTGCACATGACCATCTCAAACAAAAGATGAGCAGAAGTATATTCTCAAGTTCTTTACCACAATGTTAAATACTCTTTTAAGACACAGTTATCAAAGAAGCATTTTGCTTTTCCCTTCTCTGTTGTTTGCTCAGAATTTTCAAAGTGTTCAATGGGTATCTGAATCTTTAGAAAGCAGAATCAACCACTATATCAACAGCATTGTCTGGAGTCAAGGGGGCAATGAAAGAGGTTGTATTTCTTATTTGATTTGAAAGGACTTTATGAAGATGAAGGTTTATTGCCTTTTGTACCTGAGTTCCCTAGGTTGCACACACTTAAATATAAGTCCCCAAAACCTATGAGAAAGGAACCCCAAGCATTCAACCTGAACTGCTTGGGTCTAAGATTAAAGAGAAAAAACAGGGTAAAAACAACTCCAAAATAGTTGTGTTAAGGGTTCTTGTATTGCTGACCATATGGCTGGTGGAGATAGAGGATTTCTAATCATTTGCCGTCCTGTCACCACAGGAAGCTCATGCTGGGCCTTCTGAAGTTTCACAAATCACTGCGAAATAATAATCTTGTGGAAGGTCATGTAAGAAATGTTCAATAATGAAGAAACTGGGACAGTATCTTGACATTTGTGACAATAAATATTATCAATAACATCAGCTAGAGTTCAGAGAAACACCTGAACTTCACATGTCAAAACTGCTAGTGAGAATTATTGGAAAACCTTTCAGACTGACATTTTCCTGGGAGAGGTGGTCAGCTCCAGGAATCCTTGTGCCTCAGGCATAATTCAATTCCATCTCTATCCTTCTTTTCCTTGATCACAGAAATCAGAGCTGGAGGAGACTCCCAGGTCACCAGACTGCTATGTATTTTCAAGCCTTTTCCAGTGCTCATTTAATGAGAGAAGGTCCACTCAAAGACACTTGTACCATTTCTTTCAGGAGACCATTTCACATCTTTACAGGAGGGAAATAACCCCTCTTGTAGATTCTTCAATGGCCCCTAACAGCAGTATATGGTAATGTAAAGTGTTGCTGTACTGAGAGCTGGAAGCAAATTCCATCCGCTTTGCAATTTCCAGTGGTGTAACTTAAGTGCACACAATGTGGAGTGACATAGAATCTGATCCCTAGGATTTCACTTTAGAAAAGTGCTGCAGTAGTTGAATGTCTCCACTCTTTTGCTTTTTCTTTGCACTTCTTTTATAGATCCTGTCCGTCTGTGAAGTCTTCAATCCTTGCAGGAGCTGTAGTCATATACCACACCAGCCATTGTGCAGAGGGAGGAGTCTCAAGCCTGTTTTGTCTAATATTTCCAAGCACTGGTTTCTTAAAGGGTTTTGCAAACAAGTACATTAAAGCGATAGGTATACAGGAGTAGAAAATCAAATTAAAAACATCACTTTAAATCTACTAATACCCATCTTAAAGTCTATAGTAGCAAAACTCCTCAGCCCAACTAAGGCCAAGATAAAGAACTCAAAACAAAGAGAAAAAAAAGCGCTGATGTTCAACATTGTAGCTTATGAGAATGAGCTTAATAAATTATTTCATGTTTGTGTTCTCCAGTCTCTGCTATATTGCCTGTGTCCCTGAATCCATAAACAATTCAGGTTATGGACATGAAAATCCTAGTCAAATTTTCAAATGGCTTCAATTCTCCTAATTTCAAAGTCTACCTCTTTCTTATGACTTTTGACACAAGCTGAACCAAATATCAGATATGATAAAATAACCACAAGCAGTTGAATCTCTGTAGTTAATTTCCATAGGTTTCCATTTGTCATTGAGATGGAATGACTTGATGTATACTTATATATCACCTAATCCATAGGTGGAACAGAAAAGCATTAGTTTATAACATGTACGTGTATATGTCACCTAATCCATGGGTGGAACAGAAAAGCATTAGCTTAAAACATTGCAAAGGTCACAGTTGCCATTTTTTGTAAATAGCACGGAGATGAGGCTTGGTAAAATAAAATATTTCTTTCTAGTTCAAACCACCTCCGTTATTTTATCTAACACATTTTACTTCTCACTTGTAACAGACAAGGAACCTTCATGAAAATACACGGCACAGCTTATCTGCCAGGTGGTAACTCCTTACGTCTCAGTGATTTGGTTGCTAGGAATAGTCCTGTTATATCCATAGTTTGGAAGAAGCAGGAGACAGGCTTCCCATAGACTGAATGCTATGAAACCTTTCCAAAAAAAGGGAATGGGCATGAAGCATTTCTTGCTCTTCTTTAATGTGACACATCTTTCCAGCCCAGCACTCTCACAGAAGGGGCTGGATCATATGCCAAGAAAGAGGGCACCACCAACACGGCTTGATCACATGTGGCTTAATGCCATGAACACGAAAGCATGTCTGATTTCTTTATTTATACATCAGTGAAGGTATGCTAGGTGAGTGTTCAGAGCCAAATAAAACCTGCTGGTTTTATAGACTGGCATTACTGGCTGAAGCTTTCTCATTTTACCTCAAAACACTGAAGCAAGATAACTTTAGTGATAATTTCCATGCTACAATGCAAACTGTAAGATCTGTTGTAAGCAGCAGTTAAAATAATACACATTCTGCATTGAATAATGGCTATAAATGCCTTGAAATTAAAAATATTTTTTGAGATGTTGCAAGTAATGTGGCTGGATTTAAGTGCAATTTGTTATGTCTGTTCTACTAGGGTTTTTTTGCACGTAGCCTGGCCCCAAGTGTCATTGCAGGTCTGCTCTTCTGCCAATGTTACCCACAAAAGCAACAGTACCTGCATGTACAATATACAAACATCTGGGTCAATCTCAGGTCAAAGCTCAACTAAAGGAGGCAGCATGCAATATATATAAATGAAGTATATTACTATGATAAATAAAAGTGTGCTACATTAATGCAAACAAGCTTGACTGATAGCGAGTACATTTCCAAGACACAGGGTCAAGCTTGGTGCATCAGTGAGGCTGAGGAGCTGAATGAGATATATTGCTGCAAGCAACTTAGAGATAAAAATCCCCACATAGTCTACAATAAAGTCATCCTGTCAGTAGATGTTCTGTCTCTATTTTCAAATCTTAGCTGTCACTGTCAAAGGAAGTGCTATTTCTTTCCTGCTACAACGTTTTTTCCACAAACACCTGGAATTTGTAGTTTTCGTTTGGTTTCATCATTGAGGCTTGCTCTCCTATTTCATTCTTTCATCTCTGCAATACTTACTGCCAGACAAATGATCTTCAAAAAATTACATGAGTTTTTTAGCTATAGTACACTAATATTTGATGTTTTTATCCATGTACTTTGGAAAAATATGGCAAGAGTCATTTTTGATGCAACCTGGACATCTTTAAGTTCTGTGTGTAGTTTATATCCAGTGATGGTCTGAGTTCTGACAAGGTCTAACTCATGTAACCCTGTGCAGACAGGGAGCAGTTTATCCATGAATGTACCTGCTGGGTAGGTTTTCGGTGGGGGTCCACTGTGAAAACAGAGCCGCTGCACAAAATGTGGACATACTTTGTGCTCGAACACTTGGGATATTGCTGAAGGACTTGACACTAAGCTGAGTATCCAGAACTGCCCTCTGGGGGATTGTGGTGCAGAGAAGCACAGTGGGCAAAATATGGACAAGACTAGACAAAAGAAAATAAACAAACCTAACAACTGCAAAAGGGAAAAAAATATCAAGAGAGACAAGTCAAAAGATTATGGACAAAGTCCTGTGGAAAGGAGTGGGAGGCACACCTTGTACCATATCTGATTTCTTTTCCAATCATTGAATAGACACCTGGAGAATGAGGAAAGTGTGATGAAATGGTAAGCAGCAACACACAAGTCTTTGTATTTGGAGTGCAAATGTCTAGTGACATAGGATGTTCTGTTAAATGATGTCCATGAAAACCAAGCATATGGTGAATCATTTATCCACACAGGTTTGCAAAAAAACTGTTGCAGAACTCATCTCTGGGCTGATATCACTGCTATTTAATGTAGTTTCTAGCAAGCCATTTATCATATTTATGGCTACATCTAATCCTTTTTATTATGTTCTTTTTTCAAAAGTTCTCCCAGAGAAAGGCTATTCCACAGCTTTATGAAGCTATGAACTGGAGAATAACGCGTGACCTAAAGCAAATGGAGGTGAATGATGCCCACATTATACTGGTTATCCAGACCTGTCAAAGAATGCCAATACATCAAGCACTGTTGACCAACTTTGCCTATACCATATATTTATGCCTATAGATTTTAGAATAGGTAGTAAAATGCAATTGAAGGTGTGTGGACAAAGCTCCCTTCATGTTATCCTGCATCAATATTCCCAGCACATACATATATTTGCATCACTTTTTGAAAACAGAAATCTCATCCTCATCTCATCCTCATCTGTGCACAACGAGCTCCTGGCTTTTCAATAACAGAAAAGGAGCACTGCCTAACCCTTCTGAATAACCATTTCCTCAGAGACTACACTTAAAAAAATATTCAGAGCTTGTTAAGAATGTAGCTGGCTTTCAGATTAAGTGCCTTTCAATAATTTGTATTGTTGAATAAAATCCAAACACTGAGTAGCAGCTGGTGGACCACACACCATGTGAAAGAAAGAAAAATGTTTTTGTTGAGAGATTTCTCAGGAGTTTCATACCATGCAAATCCTTCTGCCTCAGCTAAATCCCTGGAGTATGTAATCCTGATATAGTTAAACTGTTCTTGGATCATTTACTTCCCAAGAAGATTACTTTGCTGGATGCTTGGTGTGCAATTAGTTATAGAAAAAGCCCTGTCCCTTTGCAAAGCAGAAAGCAGCTTGTGATATCTCAGCTGACACTTGATCTGAAGAGATATGAAACATAACAAGAACTTCAGATTACTTCTGTTAGATCAGACTGAGTGTCCATTTTCCCCTGTATCTGGGATAAGCAAGTACATAACAGTAAGGCAAGAGTCCAGTGATGCTTCCTCAGGTTCTTGAATTTCCTGAGCCTCAACAGCACAGATATCTTTGTGGTTAATTAATGGTCTCTTTCATTAATGTTTTCAATTGCTTTGAAAACCCATTGATATTTTGACATCTGTTACATTTTGTGGCAATTAATTTTAACAAAGAAATGAACATCTTCAGTTCTCTTTAATGACTGCAAACTTAGAGAAAACTCAAACATTTCTGGATTGGATCCTTAGGCTTCCTGTGATTTTCCTCTTCTTCAGCATTTTTATATTGATACTCACTAATCTGTCTCACTGGCATGAGTCATTCTAGAGTTATTTTATTAACATTTGTTAGTGAGACCTGTTGATTCAATAGCATGTGTTAATCTGAAGACATTTAGGTAAGGTGTTACTCATTTCTTGATTTTCTTTTTAATTAAATCTTGTTCATGACAGCTAAAGTTGGATGAACTTTTAGTACGTGTAACTGCATGCAAAACATTTCCTCATGCTGGCCAGTTTCCAAACTCTAGCTGATGAACTCTACATATTAGTGGAAACAGAGAATTTGTGAAAGATTATTGCTTTAAATTATTACATAAACTATGTTTCATTATTAGAAGTTAAACTTATGGACATACTATGCTACTACCTTTACTTTTCTGAGTTTCTGATATCTTTGTTCAACATACTTTTAATATTAGAGATGTGCCAGAGCATTTTATGCATTATACTTCTCATTTGAATTTTATAGATGCACGTGTTTAATACGGCTTAGTCAACGATCTTACCGGAATAAAAAAAACAATGATGAAAAATGTTCTGGTTGATGGGAAGACAAATAATAAAAGGAAATAAAGGATTACAAAAACACACTGAGGAAGAGAAAATTATGATTCATTTCTCCCCAAGAAACTGCTGATTACAGAACTAAAACACAAAGGGTACTTCCTGCTTCATTTCCCCCATGAGTATGCACAATCTGAAGATTAGGTCAGACTATGCTAACACTGAGCTTCTTTGAGTCTAGCAGAAGTTTCAAATGAGGTATTTTATTTGTCCAGTCCCATAACAGCATTCTTTGCTGTAGGCCACAAGGAATGGATTGGAGTCAGGGTTAAGTAAGGAGAAGCATCTTCTGGCCATGGAGCTGGCTGGAGTCAGCCAGTATAATGCTGAAAACAATGCAGGGTAACATTTGACTTGTACTAGGTAGCATTGCAGGCAAAAAAAATAGAGCTTAAATGGTGAATGTGGACAGGCAACACATGCACATGTATGTGTGAGGGAGTGCTCAAAGCTGAACTTCTGAACTCTGAAACAGGAGCCTGTTACTTGTCAGCTCCAGCTAGTAAGGGCTGGTCATAGGTTTTAATAACACCAGCACTAGAAATACATGGCATGTGTTGAACAGCCCTCTTGATAAAGGGACATGAGACAGGATGACAAGTTAGGGGGCTGATTATATGTTGTGCTCCTGCACACAGACTGTCTTGGCTCTGGGAGAGAAGAAGCCACACAAGAATGGGGATGAAGACCTTGGCTGGAAGAAAGATCCTGGAAGAGGCTGAAGATTCAGGAAATCAGGGAGATGGATGAAGATGAATACTAGAGGCACACAGAGACATTGATGAGTGATTCCTATGAGCAGTGGTACCACAGAAATTGACACAACTTTCTGTCCAACGTTCCTGGACCAGCACTGTTCACCCTGAGGGAAAGGGAAATCAAGATTGAGTGAGCACAACGCTGGGGGAGCCAGCAAGGCTGAGACAGTCAAGTAGGGCAAAGGCTCGAATCTTGCTGGTTCTTAGATAAACCCTACTATTCAGAGCCACCATTAGTTGCTGCTTACCCCGTCTTGCCTGTGACAGGCCAGCAGAGCACACATGAGGAGCCCATGGCTGGCAATCAGCAAGCAGTTTGGCAGTGCAACATACTTCCAAACTGGTTCATTTTGTCTCTCTCTGGCTTCACCACATACAGGTGAAGAGGATCCCATTCCACCACCCAGACACTTTCCTGCAGGTAGGTGTAATGAACAGAAGCCTGGTGTATTGGGTTTTCATGGCCAGGTTTTGGTAGCAGGGGTGGGAGTGGGGAGCTGCAGGGGTGGCTTCTGTGAGGAGTTGCCAGAAGCTTTCTTCGTGTGCAGCAGAGCCAGTGTCAGTCAGCTCCAAGCCAGATGTGCTGCTCGTCAAGGTTGGGCCAAGCAGAAATGAGGGTAACGCCTCTGTGATAGCACATTTAGGAAGAAGAAAAAAAAGTTATTGCACAGTTGTAATTGCAGACAGGGAAGAGCAGAGGGACAATGTGCAACAGGAACAACTCTGCTGACACCAAGGTCAGTGGAGATGGAGGGGAAGAAGGTGCTCCAGGCGTTGGAGCTGAGATTCCTCTTCACCCTGGGGTGCAGACCATGGTGAGGCAGCTGTGCCCCTGCAGCCCATGGAGGTCTGTGGGGATGCAGAGATCCACCTGCAGCCTGTGGAGGAACGCATGCCTGACAGGAGGCTGTGACCCTGTGGGAAGTCCATGCCGGACCAGGTTCCTGTCAGAGACCTTCAGACCTATGGAGAAAGGAGCCCATACTGGAGAAGGTTTCCTGGTAGGATCTGTGACCCTGTGGAGGACCCACATTGCAGTAGGCTGTGCCTGAAGGACTGCACCCCATGGAAGAGTGACCAACATTGCAGCACTTTGTCAAGAACTGTTGTCCATGGGGGAGATTCACATTGGAGAAGTTTGTGGAGAGCTGTGTCCCATGGGAGGGACCCCGTGATATACCAGGGCAAGGACTCTTCTCCCTGAGCAGCTAGAGAAACAATATGTGATAATCTATGGTAACCCTCATTTGCTGTCTCCCTGCAACATTGGGATAAGAGGCAGAGCTGGGAGGGGGAGCATGGCAGGAGAAAAGTGGTTTTGAGGTCTTATTTTATTTTTCATTATCCTGCTCTGATTCTGTTAGTAATATATTCAATTAATAGCTCTAATTTGAGGCTGTTTTGCTCCTGATGGTATTTGGTGAGTGATCTCTTTCTGTCCTCCTCTCAACCCATGAACCCTTTGGTATATTTTCTCTCCCCTGACCAGCTGTGGAGGGGAGTGATGGAGAGGCTTTGGTGGGTGCCTGGCATCCAGCCAGGGTCATCCCAGATAATCTTTCTTTTCCAGTACTAGTGCCTGAAGAGGCTACCTGGAAACAGAGACTAGACATCAGTACACATGAGAATAAGAACACAACAGCTGATGGCATCTTCCCTTTCTCAGGGGGACCTGCAACTCAGCCCAAACCAGGCTGTGGGAGATGGGGCTAAACTCCTGACTGCTGCATCTCATTTAGACCTACAACTCCCTGCTCCTCAATGTCTACAGAAATCCCCCATTCTAGAGTCCTTATGAAACTCCTCCATCTGCAAAAAAAGCCAAAACCAAACCAACCAAACAAAATCAAATCAAAAAACCCCAAAACCAAAAACAAAACCTTCAAAACCAAAACAAACAAAAACTCCCACCAAACAAACAAGAAACCAAACAAAAAACCCAAACCAACCAACCCAAACAAAACCGAACCAAACCAAAACCAAAACCAACCATCCAAACAAAACAACAAGAACAACAACAACAACCACCTTCAAAATATGAGAGCAAGGGAAAAAGATAACAACCCCAACTTCACTCAAGATGTGTTATGTGCCAGTCCTGGTCTCCAGTTCTTGGTCTGTACTGCCCATCCATTTTTCCTAGTGGCTCATCATAGCTTGCACTTCCCACCAATCAAGTTAGCAAAGGAGCCCCCCACAGTGCAGATATCCTACCTTTCTTATCCTGGGATTTCTTCAGTCTTCACACAATTATGCGATAGTTTAATCAATAGAGTTTGAATATACCTTTTTCATATCCCACATTGGCCTGTTGGTGTTTAGGTAGTGCCTAAGAAACTAAATGAGAAATTATGGAATTGAGTCTTCCTATCTGGAAGACAGGGCAGCTGCATCTCTTGTCTTGATTGATGGGATGAATCCTGGTAATGGTTTAAAGAGCAGCAGTGTACCCTCCTACATCAGAAGTCCTCCAAAAATAAAAGGCTGCTGCTTTTTGTTTTTTGTCTAACCTGGGAAGGGGAGCGGAGGGCACACAGTGAGCACTTTTACAATTTGTTCATTGCTTAGCATGGGGGATGATATATTCTGAGCTGTGCTTTGGGATAGGCATGGGAGAAAACCAAAGATACTGTAAATTTAAAAAACTTAGTCACAGTTATTGAGGTACCTCTAACTGTCTTTAAATCTTCCTTTCATATTTTGTTCATAATTTCATATTTTCTGTATTACACCTCAGTTTGTTTTGGACGGGGGAGTTGTCAACCCAATCATTATGTTAGTCAATATTTTGTCAGTGGTGGCACTTTTGTTTACTTCTGTGCCAATGAATGACATAAGATTCTGTAAAACATCTACATTCACAGATGATTATTGGTGCCAAGTTACAGAGGCCTGTCTATTAGCAGGACTTTAATCCATTTAATGCACACTTCAGTGATGTTGTGTGGTGGCATTAATTGTGGCAGGCAGTAATAAGACAAATGCCTTCCAAAAGCCTGCTTAACCAGAATAGACGTACCAACAAAATTAATTATTCCCACACATGTAGTTGAGATTATTACAAAATCATATTTGTTGTCATAATTAACTGAACCCTGTCTTGGTTTAGTACTATTTTGCCTATTTCTGATTGCCTAAAGACTACCTGTGCTAGAGACACCTGGATAACCTCACAACTCTGTTAAGATCAGTTTGCTGGAGTTTTTAGGTATAAGTTACTCAGGCCTGCTGATTTGAAGCAATTATCCCCCATTAAAGGGTCGTTTTCTAAAATATCTTTCTCAGTCCTTAACTGAGTACTTCATCATCTTCGTGTGAAAGAAGAACTTCATCTAGTTTCATTTCAAAAACAGAACAGGGATTTATTTATTGCACACTCCTGCATTTGCTGTCTCATTATTAATGACATTATCATTTCTAGTTATGGACTTGTATTATTGCTGGGATTTCATTTGTTCCTACTATACTTTTAAAAAGCTTCTCATTATATGTTTCCCAGAGACATGATGTCATTAGCCTCTCTTATCAATTATGTTCATAAAATATATTGGTTATTATCTGTTTCTATCTTTTCTCTTTTGTTCCATTCTATTTGATTTCTCCCATTTGTGATAGCTTCTTTCAATTCACACCGGCAATAAAAGCATCTAGGAACAAAGTTTCTTCTCTTTTGACTGTAAACTCATAGCTATCTTGCCATATAACAAACCTTCTTGAAGAAACCTAAACTGAGTATTACAATGATTTTTTTTTCCTAGTTGACTCTGTTGTCTTTTGACTCCTTCAAAAATACCTGATCTGCATAGTCCAGATTGCCCTACTCTTTGGCCACAACAAATGCAATCATTACAATTTTGGTATCTATACAAGCACATATTTCCAGCCCAGTGATTTATTTATCTTCACATCTGTCATGGTTTAAAAAAAGCCAACTTTTTTTTACACCTGGAAGGGCTCTTACAACTTCCTTCTAACACGCTTTCCGATAGATCTGGGAAGCCCAGAGATTGGTTGGTTCTGTAACAGGCACTCTGTGTGACCACTTACATATTAGAATCGCTTTGGCAAACCTACATTTTAAGAGCAAGGAAGCCAAAATCTTCCTCTTTTGTTTCCAGTCACTGTGCAGTGCTGGGGCTCCTCCAGGCTGGAGGGGAAAGGGAATACAGTTCCATGCGGCTGGCACGGCTCTCTTGGGCCGGGCCTCTGTTCGCCCCTGTCTTCCACCCTGGGAGTGCCGGGGGGACGCCGAGTCCCTGCTTCCCCCCCCGGCCTCCTCAGGGTGCTGCAAACACCTAACAAGAGAGAGATCAGCCTGCGAGGTATCGGAACCTGCTAGCTTTGGCCGTAATCTTCCCCCCTCCACCCCCCCCATGGAATGCATGGAATTGCAGCTCAACTGAGAAAGGCAATTAACTCTTTAAGTGCATAGAATGGATGTAGAAAGAAAAAGAACACAGAAAGAACCAACAAGAGTGCCTGGGTCAGTAAAAAGAGGACTGGAAGTCTAAAGGGAAGAGAGAGAGGAGGTGCCTTTAAGCTGAAATTCTCTTGTAGAGCTATGGCAATGGACAATTCCTTATAACCCATATTGCATGACTTGGGGGGGTTGCAGCATCTCAACTGTGTTGAAGCAAGCAGATGTTGGAGTAGTTATGGGTTATGAGAAATTTGAACAGAAGAGAAATGGGGAATTTTGCTACAGAGAAGAGAGAGA
>WEKY01035225.1:85013-121303 GCA_013390045.1 Picathartes gymnocephalus
AGAAACATCTAAGGGTTGATTTTTTTTTTTTTCTTTTGTCTGTAGTTCTGTTAATAAACTATCTTTTATCTTTCAAGGTTTAGACTTGCTTTACATTTCTCTTAATCCTTATCTCATCACAGGGGGCCAGCGTATGTAAACCCACTACATAAATTAGTGTTTCCGCCAGGTTTCAAACTCAACCCGCTACAACATCCTACAGTAAAACTGAAAATAAATTCACTTTGCAATGTCTTCTGAATTAGAATATTTTAAATTTGGGGGTTTTAGTACATTTAGTGATCTTGTACAACCAGTAGAAGGAAGCCCTTAGACTCCATGTCCCTGTGTTAGGAGTTTCTACCATCTACCAGCCTTCCTTATGCTGTTTCAATTTAATGCTCTCTTGCCTGTGCCATGCAGTCCTTATATAAAAAAAACCATCCCTCACAGGTGTAGGATTCAGATTATTACCGTATTCGTGGACAGTGGTGGCAAACCTGTAGTGTAGACGGAGGAATGAGCAATGCCACTGCAGCAGTAATTTAGTGCCCTCCCCTCTGCCCTCCTTCCCCACCCAACCCTGCTCCTGAGAGGGCAGTGGGGTGCAGAGCTGCCTCTGAGGGGTGTGGGGCAAGCCAAGGGGGGGAACTTCATTACTCCCCATGAGCCTGTGTGCACACAGAATGGTGATCTCTGTAAATACAAAGCACTCTTAATGAGTAAATAATGCAATTAACCTAAAAACATTTAAAAATTACGAGGTCTTATCTATTGCAAGATCTGTGAACTCAGTTATCTATGGTTGGTCTACCTTTAGCTGAGGTCACTGTGTGTAGCTTCACAAGAAAGCTTTAGAGGATTTTTTAATGTCAAAATAATATTAAGTTTCCTTTTAAACAAGTGAGGGTTTATTTGTTGCATATAAGCAGGAAACAAATGCCGTTCTGGCATATTTATTTGTTTTATGCCAGACCTTTGAGCAAAAGCTATTAGTGATTTCAAATCAAATGTTCTTCTTTGTCTTTGGCCTGAAGCAGGGGAACGTGATGATCTTGAATTCCAAAATTATATTACTGTCATCTAAATCAGACTTTTGATGATGTTGAGTAAACAAATTATACCTTGTAAGTTAAGATTAGTATGTGACAGTATTGGCAGTGGTATGGGAACATAGCCCATTCATTTTTCCCCTATAGCCCCCTTGCTTGAAAAAATATGCCACACTGATATTCAGCTGGCTGTAGTTTTGGATTTATTATGGTCCTGCACTTTTAAGTGTTGCCTGTTGCTAGAAACAGTTTCATTTGGAAGCATTCCTATGGGAGCAAGAAAATTAAAACCACTCAGCCTTTGTTGTTTTAGCAACTCTTCATGGATCCTGGACCTTGATTACAGCAAGTGGAGAGCAGGCGTGGTCTTTCATAGAACCATAGAATACCAGGTTGGAAGGGACCTCAAGGATCACCTGGCCCAACCTTTCTTGGCAAAAACACAGTCTAGACAAGATGGCCCAACAGTCCATCCAGCTGAATCTACCACTTTCTTGGGGATGTTCTTCCAATGGCTGTTTATTCTCATTGTGAAAAATGTTCCTCTTGTGCTGTTACAGTGCAGTTCTTAAAATTATTAGAAATGCCTCTGCCCAAATTAAGGTGCAAATGACACCACAGCCAAAGTCAATAGTACGGATCTTATTTAATGATAAATATGAGCGAGAGAGAGCTAGAGGGAGAAAAAAGAAGAGAAAGAAATAGAAAAGAGGCAGGGGGACAGAAAGATAGTGACAGAGACAGATTAAAGAAAATATCACCATTCCATGGATCCACTGGCATCCTAATCCTCTCGAGCTGATCTTCTTGGTGGTGAGGGTCCCCCAAAAACCACAGAATCCAATTGATTAATACATGTTCAGGCCATACCATATGGGAACGCCCAGATACCTCCCTTGGTAGGGTGGTGGGGCAAGTTTGATACAGTCTCTGGCAACAGTCTCTGGATCTGTTGCATCATTTTGCATCACATTCAGTCCTGTGGAGCAGGGCCTCAGGAATAAGTCTGGGGAGCACTTCAGGGGCTGTTTGATGGATTATGACACCCCCTCAGCTGCTTCTCACTTGAATGTCCCATGGATGTATCCTTCCTGGGGTTGGGGGTTTCAGAGATGAGCCAGTTTGTGTAAAGGAGGATGGGTGTTAACCTGGCCTCTGTGGACTATGGCCTCTCTCACCACAAACCTAGCCAGGGATGATTTTCTGCTGCATCTGGCTTTCTTCTGGATACATTCCTTTCCCTCAGTCTTGTTTACTTCTCCCTAGATCTGAGATGATTGAACAATAGTGTTCTCTTTATCTTATCTAGGTGGTACAGTCCAAAGTTCCAGTCGTCAGGGAGGGTTGGGCTACAGTGACTGTAGCTTCTTTATACAGTTTTTGCTATAATGGGCCAAACTCTTTATAACAATATTTAAGCCACGAACCATTTCAGCCTCTGACAGGTGCCCAGTTGGTATGTCCCCAGAAGTAGCCTGCTACCCCTCATCTTTTCCATGTGATTCCTTGGAAAAACGGGGTCTCTATCTTTTCTATAGCCATCCTTTAAGTACTGGAACACGGTGCTAAGATCTCCTTTAAGCCTTCTCTTCTTGAGGCTGAACAAACCCAGTTCACTCAGCCTTTCTTCACACCAAGCTTTGCAGTCCTTTTGTGGCCCTTCTCTGGACGGTCTCTAGCCTGTCCACATCTTGTTGTGTAGCACAGACCAAAATTGAACATGGTGCTCCTGATGTGACCTGACAAGCTCTAAGTAGAGTGGGATAGTGAATTCTTTATAATGTCAAAAGGGCTGGTGATGCCCTTGATGCAGCCCAGAATCCTGTTCACTTTCTCTGCCACAGCAGGCCAATTTGCTCCTATGGAACTTGTTGCCCACCAGGATCCCCAGGTCCCTTTTCCCTGGGCTGCTCCTCAGCTGGGTAGATCCCAGCTTGTGCTGCACTTGTGGATTATGTTTGCCCAGGTGCAAGACCTTACACTTGTTCTTGCTGGACTTCATAAGGTTCTTGCCAGCCCAGTCTTCCAGTCCATCCAGATCTTTTTGAAGGGTGAGTCCCCTCACTTAAGTGTACACTTCCCCACTCAGTTTGGTATCATTGGAAACTCTGTCAGTGTACACTCAATCCCATCATGCAGATCACTTATGGAAGTCGTAAACGCATTAGGTGCAACATCAATCCCAGGGGAACCAACTTGTGGCAGGTTGCCAGTTTGAAATATTTGCCACTGTCCTCTGGGTACAGCCTGGCAGCCAGTACCCCACCCACTGCTCAGACCAGTCATCTAGAGCCTCACTATCAGTTTCTAGAGGAGGAGACTGGGGGAAACAGTGTCGAAAGCATTGGAGAAATCCAAGTATACAATGTCCACCACTTGGTCCGCATCAGCCAAGTAGGTTACTTTGTCCTAGAAGGCGACCACGTTTGTCAGGTATGATTTGCCCTTGGTGAATCCAAGCTGGATTTTCCCAGTCACATGTTTCATCTACCTTGTAATAGCACTCTGTGCCTTGAACTATCTGCTGATACAAATACTACCATACTGATGAAAGGATTCCAGTAAATCTCTTCAGGCCAATCATATAGTCAAACTGAGTCAAACCTTTCATCCCTTTTCTACCTGTAGCAAAATGGCAGATAATTATTGTCTTAAACTGTATAATAGTCTATAACTGTTAACCCAGCTAATTCTGTCTCATATAATGGTATTATATCAAAGCAAATAAAAGAGTGTACTTTAGGGTAGCCATGAGAAAAGAAGGGAGTGATCCATGTCTCTAATGCTTATTCTTGTGGGATTTTTTTTGTGCTCTGTCTTCACATTGTAAGCTCAGAAATCCTTCCACCATTATTGGTACCATTCACCTTTGTTATTTTTAGGTATTACATTAATTACCATGTTGCATTAATTATCACTTTAACCATGACCTTTCTCCTGTTTCCATGTATGGATAAAATTTAACTGTCTGCTGATTTCTGGCTTTGATATGAATAAAACTGATCCATTAACTCATCATAATTTCAGTCCCCAAAACAGGCTTGTGGGATGCAAATAAGTTTAAGTGATACTCTCCAGCACTGAAAGATACATGTACAATTAAGCATCTTCTTTATTCAATGGCTGTCTTCTCTTGTGTGGAATATAGCTTATTATCATTTATATGAGTACTTTATGTAGATATACAGTTAGATGGAAGAGTAAGTATCCCCTTCTTGCCCAGACTGTCTGTGACATCCCTTGGTTAAAGTATTTTGAATGCTAATTAGATTTTCACTGCCCCTCTCTTTAGTGTCTGCTAGAAGCTATCTCCCATCCAGCAACCACCTTGAAGTTACCATAGATCTTGCTAATTATCTGTTTCCCCATAATTCCAGTGGGTAAGAACCTGTCTAATCTGTGACAAAGAGGCTTAAATTATGCAGCAAGTGCCCTGGATTCTCTGACTTTCTAATGCAGCAAACTGCAAATACTGCAGTTTCAGGTGAATTTAAAAGATTGAGATTATTATTGTCTTCAAATGCAATAATAAATGTATAAAATGAATAATCCATGAAAGAAATTCCTTGCATTATTTGCCACAGTTGTTTTACCCTGCACCTGCATTTCTGCACTGCTTCTGAAAGATAAGGGGAATGAAGAGCTGAGAGTGAAACAATTATCAGGCTCAATGACAGCAGTTATGCTGGCTAGAAGATAATTTGGGATTTGGGCAATGAAGGAGGACCTGGGAAATGATTTGAGGCTCAGGATTCAGAATTTGCTGTGAATGCTTCTGCTTTAAAGACAAGCCAGTGAAAACCTTATCTGGTTAACATCTTAAATGGCATGAAAGTAGTGCAATTTCAGCCTGTCTGCAAATGGGAAAACAATGTTGAGCTGCTTGTATTTGTGCTAAAGATTTGGTAGAATTTCACTATCTATAAAGCAACAGTTTTATGGCCAGGTCGACACAGGGACCATTAATGCTGCAAAGCCTAAGTTTTAGGATGGATGGATGTGTCTCAAATAGTTAAGAGGAAAAACTGAAGAGAGAGTGTGTCTTAAAGATGACACTTTCCATTACAGTGGCACAAGGACAGAGATGGATTGAGATGTCTCCTGACTCCCAGGGCCAGCCAGTGCCTTTGCCTAGGGGACTGCTCTTCCAAAGTCACTGCACCTTTCATCAGGTTGGCAGCAGCCTCAGGACAGAAGGGAGGAAGAAACACTGTCTTCTCTGGTGTAGCAGAACTCGGTGGCCAACTCCCATCACAAAACTGTGAGGTTCTCTGTTTTCAGACCACATCAAATAACTTTGTAGCTGAAACGGGCAGCCCATCACCCTTGCTGCCGGATGAAATGAAATGCCTCTTGCATTTCAGCTTTCCTCTTCCCACAATAAATATTCAGTTTATTAGGACAAGGGAAAAGGACAGGCATGTGTGAAGCACACAGGGCTATGTACCCTCCCCACTGAAATATTTCCAGAGTCACATGAGATCTATGGCACAGATGAGATCTACACATGACAATAGGAACAGTGGTATCCAGGGCGAGCTCTTAATCCAAGGCAATGCTGCTTGCTTTTCTGCTTGGTTTTGTGAGTCCTGATAATTGGTGAGCTCATGAGCTCACTGGGTCAGACTGCAGGCGTGAGACATGCTATCTTCAGAGGTGCTGCATGGACAGAGGTGCTGCGTGGCTTTGTGTCCATCTGCCTTTCAGGGTGCAGAAGTGCATGTTGCGTTTTGGAGGTAAGGCAGTGTCCCTGCTTGAAAAACATTCCTCTCTTTACAGGATCTTAAATATTTATCTTTTTGTTGTTTTGTTCTGGTCTTGATTTTATCGATTACATGCAAAATACTCCAAACATTTCTAGTTTTTGGCCTGACCTCCAGGACTCACTGAGGAGATGTTTAGAACCTAGCTACAACCACACTTAATTGCTCTTTATTGGCATCGATGACATAAATAGGAAAAAGGACTGTTGTGTTTAAGACTCCCTTCTAGCGTTCTTATACTGTTGAAGTATTAGCTGATACAGGGACAGATGTATAAATTGCCTGGGCTGTCTGGTACTGGGGTCTTTTCCACAGGGATGTATTATGATCCAGCCGCACTCACAGTTGGTGAGGATTCATATTCCAAATACCTTTTGTTCTTCTTCTGAATTCTGCTCTACATTAAATACTTGACTTGAAGATAACATACTCCTCTGCTTAAATGATAGCTAAAATGGAGGACTACAACTCCTTTCCAAGTGAATAAGGAGAGACAGTGGAAATACCTGAAAAAATACTCATGGTGAGAAGATTCATTTATTTCTTTCTAGTAGTTCACAGTATTATTGGCTTGTTCCTCTGTATTAAATCTTTTCCACTTTTTTTTCTGATACAGAAATGTAATTTGCATCATGTCTTTTTCCCAGGAAGCAGATGCTAGAAACACCTTAGGAGCTGATTAAGATTTTTCTCACTGAGTTCACATTTGTCATGTAATGATTTGTGAGTAGCTTGACTTGTTTGAAATACTAAGGCTAGAAGGTTGGTTTAATTGACTAAGCCCTGGATTTTCTATAAACTTCATGAATTCTTTCCTAATTTCTTTCATTACAGTGGCCTGCAAAGAAGTAGGTCAGCAATCATCATTAAAATGTCATTTATATTCTGTGTAACTTCATTCTCCAATCCTGCTATATATTATACCTGCAAGATGGAATTTTTGTGCTAACTTCTGCAAAAGTGATAAGACTATCACAGAAAAAAGTATATGCTGAAAACACAAAGAATTGTGGTTAACTTTGACTCCAGCTAAAGGAGTTTTATAATGGAACCATACCTATTGATCTAATACTTGTGATGCTTCCCATTATCCATACAATCCAACACTCCCCCCTAAATCACTTAATTTGGGTCTTTTTAAGACTTCCCTTACATCACTGGACAATGGCATACCTTTCATACAATTGCACCTCTTCATATATCACCTGCTAATTAACACCCTTGGAAACAGTTTCTCTGCTTTCCACTAACTTACCAGGCAGAGAGTCCGGCCTATTAGCCAGTACATTGGTGAATATCTCAACCTCAATATAGAACGAGTAGACAGGGCTATGAGAGGCAAAATCAAATTTGTCTCCCTTAGGTTTCAAGTCAGTTAAAGATAGGCTTCTATTGAATTTGAAATTTGCTGGGATTCCAGGAAACTTAACAGGGCTGCAAGTGAACCCCTTACTCTGTTTAATGCTTTCGTAACGCTTTCCTCCTGCTCCTTTTAGTCATCTACCATTTCCTCACATATTCCTTCACATTTACTTCTGTTAAACTTTCCTAGCTGTTTTTCACCCAGGGTCTGAACTACTGCAATGTCAGCTGTTAATCTAAGTGTGCAGTCTGAGCTTTTAAAATTCCTTTATCCATCGGTTTTGCCTAGATGGGAATAACTACTTGCAAATGAAATACACTTTTGATTACACCTCTGAGGTATATCCTTTTCAACACCCATCAAAATACCCCTCTAAGTGTAGGAAATGGTGATTTCTTCAGTTATGCTGAAGACTAAGGGTGATAATGGAACCGTTAGGATCAAGGAAAGATTTTAAGCTGCTAAAATCCAAAAGTCATCCTAAACCTAGGAAGAACTTACTGAAAACAGCACAAAACTGCAATTCTAGTAGTCTCTGTGTAAGTATACCTTGGGTTAACTAAAATATTTTTTTAATTATTTACATTGGTATTCAGCTTCCTCTGTCTTTACAGGATGGACTAACTGGCATATAAGCCAGCTGTCTCACTGCCCAGACCCTTAGAAGTAGATATTCTCAGACAGTGCCTGAAACATAGCAACAGAATTAGATGTTTCATAAAAGAGAGATGTTCCAAACCTTCTTTTCTGTCAGAAATGCAATAGATCTTAGTGCGTATTGACCTAATGGCTACTACATTGCCATAGGAAAAGGGAAACCTACATAACTTCTCCTTCTGTCCAAGAGGATTCAGATCTCCTTCAGATCTCAGGATTTATTGGATAGATAGAGAAAAGGATAAAGAAAGGACACCCCTGTATCCTAAAATTATCAGCACTTCTTCAGGAGTAAAGAAGCCAACTTTTTAATCACTGGTCCTGAGACCATGACTTTTTAATAGAAAATTGAAAAGCAGTTCTGGGAATGGTGCTTCTGGGTTGGGAAAAGTGAGGTTGAAATACCTCAGGTTTCCTCGTTCATGGGCAGATATGGTTAGACATGATCCTTTCCTCTTTCTCTACTCTCAGCTGTCATATTTTTGCAGGAAGAAATGAGCCGTGCTTGGTGCTATGAAAAAGAATGTGTGTGTCTGTCTTGAAGATCTGGCTATGGGCTCCCAGGTAACACAGAGATAGGGAACTCATGCCCCAGTACTGCAGTGTGGCACTCAGCTCCCTTACCTGCCAAGGGAAGCTTCAAGGTCAGTGTCTTGGCTCTTTGGAGTTGCCATTTTGTGTCACTTAGGTCCCCATGAACGGAATGTTATACTTGTTTAGGGTTTTCTTGTTGCATTATGTTATGATTGGGTTTGTTATTTAATAGTTTGACCCAAAGTTTCCCCCTGTGTTATGTTCCTAATGGTTTGTTCAGAAGTTGATTGCCAGTTATTCTCCTCCCTTTCTTGGTTAACCAGTTCTCTCTCTCTCTTGTCATTCTTAAGAAAACCCCTCCTCTATTTCTAGAGAGCTCTATGTTCCTCGGTTGATGATTTGTTTGTAAAGTTTGAATCCACCCCTGTTCTATTGTAATTGGACCCTTATTCCTTCAGTCATACTGTAAACCCCTCCTTAATGAATCCTATTGGTGATTTCCCTAGACTCCACCCACTCCCTGAGTCCCTTATCTACCAATGTTCCCTTTGTGACTTTGTCTTTTGGACCCAACCCTCCATCGGTAAATAAACTTTACTGGTACAGAGGTTGGCCAAAGTCCCCCTTTTTTCTTTGCCTGCACGCACTCTTCTTATCTGCCTTGAGGTGGCCTCTGGCTGTCTGCCACTTGACTACCGAGGGCTCTCAATCTCAGAAGCCTCCTCCACGGCGTGGTACTGGTGTCCGCCGGGCTCACCAGGCAACTGCGTCATTTTCTCTTCACTCCTAGGCATCCTAGCTCTCTAATCAATGCTTCCCCTCTTACTCTGCTGAACTCCATGCTCATCTATCATGGAATCTAAGTGGGATTATCATTTTTCACAGTTTAATCATTCCTGTTAAGTGTTATCTTTTCACTGGTATGGTCTGAAACATAGTGCAAAAGCCATGGGTACTTGAGCAAAAGCCCATAGCTCTCTATAATGTGTATGAGGTATCCCACCTACACATATCCAGAATCTCTCTCTCTCTTGCTCCAAAGTCCCTTTTGCAGGAATTTAACATCTTTTGAAGAGACCCTCCTTCTTTATGTCAGTCAGGTCTGGGATTTCTTTCAACTCAGTGTTATTTCTTCTTCCTCAATTCTCCAAATTATCTATTTTTCAGGTCTTTGCTTTCAAGATCCTGAAGTCTCTTATCTCTATCAGTAACTGTGTCGGAATGCCTGTTTAAGCCTGTCTCAACTTCAGTCACTCTACCTTTTATTGTAATTCCCTGAAAGAGGCTTGCATCAAAGCTTCCATTGATGTTAGTTCAGACAGTAATTCTCTAATGTCTGCCAATCTTCCTCTGTTGTACTTTGTTTGCAGCACAACACTGGGCCTCTGGGGCCTCCTGGGGTCCCAGTGTTCCTCTTTGGCTGCCTGCAAAGGCATCGTTAATACCAGAAGTGCACCTCTGTACAGGTGCGCTGCCATAAGGGATCGCCAAATATTATAGGAGGGCCTTTGGGATGGTTTGCATTTTCTCACAATAATTGAAAATGGCATATTGATGGCTGCTTTGAATAACTGCTACAGCCTTCAAGACATGCCTATTGCTCTGAATAGCCTCTACTATCCACTTTTTCTTTTAGATTCCTCAACTTTTCAGGCTTCAGCAAAGAGTGAGATCAGTCTCTCTGATCCAATTTGGGACACATCACACATGACTGCACCTTCATGACACTTTCACATGCAGATAATATAGAATTACTCAGGAAAATGTGTCATGAGTCCCAACCCCACTTACCATGTAAAAGTGGCTGCCCAGCCTCAGATCTACAGCCTGCTTAGCCTGAAATTGTTCTCTCCTTGGCTTCTTTTACAGCCAGTACCTGTCCAGATTGAAGTCAAATGCTCCATCCTGCGATGAGTCTGCCTGATGTGCTTTCCCTGGCCAAAGTGAAAAAGTATACATCTAGTTATCCAGTGCTGCAGTGCCCAGGAAAACCTGCTGTAAAATGAGTAAATAGGAAATTCTGAGGAGACAGGTGAATCCTAAACACTATCTTCCTCTGGACCTCGCATGTCTTTGTGTGAGCTACATAGAGCTCAGAGGGGATTAATTTCCCAAAGCACTTATCTGGAAATAGATACCCACAGTGTGCAAGAGGACACCACAGGGCCTGCTGTTAAAACTATGCTGAAAAAGATCACAGTTGTTATCTGCTATAAATTTGCTCTTTGGTAAACAGTACCCCTTGCACTGAAGCAACTCTGACACCAAGGGTATAAAGCCCAGCTACATGCCCAAGTAAGGCAGAGAAACTTGTAACAGGAAGAGCACCCCACACTGTGCTTTGCATGAGAGCCCAAACTCACGCACAGATCTCAGCTCATGCTGCTTTTTGGGTGACTTTGTGCTCTCTAGAAACACAGCAAAGCAGACAAGAGTCTAAGCAGTGTCTGCTGTAGCAGCCCACTTTGACCTGATGGAAACACCATGTGTTTCATACTGGCCCTAACTATTGCTGCGAAGACCCTTGCTTTACTCTGAGAGTGTGTTTATAAGAGTACTGCAATGAATCCTACAGCTGCTCTGTTCCCTGTCACAGGTACTGTAGACACAGCCTAAAGGAGAGAATTCTGCACTGGTGATATTATTCCCCTCTAAATTAAAACATGGAAACCCCTTATCATTTCCTCTGGAGATGAAGAAATCAATCAGCAATCCTCAACCTCCAAGAACAGAAACGTATGAAACTGTTTCCTTTGCTTTAATCTACAGGGCATTCTGCTCTTGCTTTTTTTGTTCAGTTTTCTCCTGGTCCAAAATCTCATAACCCTGATTTAGGTGCTAATATGCTGCAGTTAGTTCCAATCCCCAGGCAACTTCATCATCTCCAAGCTGTGCAGGCTTAAACTCTTAACCTGTCATAATACCATGATTAAGACCCATCATACATTTGAACAGTTTGAAGGCCCATGTCTGCTTCCCCACCAGACACTCTCACTCCCAGTGAAAGGCAAAATCAATTGCTCCCCACAGGAAACAGAGGGAAGCCAAGTGGGTATTTTCCACGGCCATTTATAGCATTATAGCCCAGCTCCCTGACCAAGTTTATTCAAAACTTTTACTGTTCACAGTCTTTCTGGTCTTTGTGGATGAAACCAGACCTTCACACTGCTGATATTTCCAGGTGACTTTAAATGACCATAAACTTACATTGTAGTATTATATATGTCTTATGACTTTTAGATCAAAATTAAGCACTTTGCACTACTCATTAAGTCATAGGTCTTCCCAATGCATTATTTGTGATTTCGGTACTCCTAAAACAGCCCCATTTATAACAGTAATCATAAGGATTGAATAATTACATAGTGTCTAGTCTAAGAAGGTGATGGTGAGCCATGAGCCCGTGAAATCTCACCAGGAATGTTACAGGTAGCACTGCTCTACTTGCAGAAAGGACTTCTTGCTTTGTGCCCTGCAGTCTCATGTGTGTTAGTTACCTCCTACCTCCCTTTACAGGAGAATAAAAGAAGTTGAACTGGATGCTCAATGCCAGAAAACAGCTTAAATCAAATCAAAACAGGAAAGCCATGCTTCTGCACATCTCCACAGATGGTAGATATGCTAAAACAGAGTATTTACAGCAGCCAAACAAAAATAACTACATATGTAAAAAGCCTCCTTTTTTTCCAGTTCACATATCAGTCCAATTTCTATCTCGCCTTCAGTGATCAGGAAGAAAAGAGGTCTTATTGTTTAGTGACATTTCTGAATATTTATAGTTCTCTGGTAGTAACCTTTTGTTTGGTAGATAGCAGAGTTTGCACAGTATGTTGAGTATGTCATTAAACATTTGCCTGAAGATCTGAGTGTTAGCATCAATGACAGAGTTTTCTAAATGTGTTGCATTTTCTTTGGCTGTCATGAAAAATTATAGCTACTGTGATTCACACTTTAATAGCAGCTATTTGTGATATTTTAACCTAATGTACAGCCCCAGAGGAGAAACGAGACACAATAAAGCATCTGCCACTGACTTGCTTGAATGGAGGGATTCCAAGCATTATTAGGATGCCAAATTAAAGAGAAATGGCTCTTGTGCCAGATGTCAAAGGGTCTTGGTCTTTGTTAAGTTTGCTGTAATATATATATTATCTCTGAAAGCATATAAAGAAAAATAAATATTCCTTTCCTTTCTGGTGTCTCTTTCTCTGTACTTATCTGCATAGTTCTTGTGATAGAAAGGGTTAAATACTTTTTGAAAAACCCACACAATTAATCATTACACTTTTTAACCATTAAATACATAATGGAAATGTTTATTACCTTCTAGTTTATTTTATTTTTTTTCAATGTAAATTTTTAAAACTTAAAAAAAACAATTGAACCATATGGGTGTTCTAGGTGCCAAATGGAAAAAAGACATTTGTGATGTATTTCTCCATATTTTCTCTTAAACATATTGCTCTTTTGTGCAAGAGAAAGCCAAGAAATGAATATTTCAGGTGTCTGTGACTTGGAAACTGTTCCTTTCCTCTTTATCTGCAATTTTTCCCTATTTCTGTCAAAACTTCTTCTGCCATCCTTACATACATCAGGAAACTTATTCATGTCATGTCCATGTGTAAAATGAGAATAGAAACACTTACCTTCTTCTAAGTTAAATTCAGCCTCATTTGGAAATCTTTTAAGAACATGAAGACAAGATAAAATAGTGTACAAGTGCACAAATTAGTTTCTATAAATTCAGAGATTTAACCCTTATGATTAGGATGACATTCCAAAAGCTGAGCCCCAGAGGAAACACAAACAATTGTCACTGATAGCAGCCAGTTAACAGATTTTCCCATGACGGAGCTCTTGAAATCTATTCTAAGAGCAAAGATTAATACATCATTCTGCACCAATATGATCAGCTACCTAGAAATCTTCACCCTAGAGTAAAGGAACCCTTTAGGTTTTATAACAAAGGACAAAACTCTGCAGTCCTGTGTGTGGCTTCGCCGTATATCATTTTATTACTTCACAGAAAAAAAAAATCTATGAAAAAAATCCATGAAATGTGATGTTGTTTTTGCTTGTCCTCATGGACATTCAGTAAATCAGGCTGCCCTGCAGCAGCTATGTTCACATTTCAACATAAAACCCTGATATCACCTAAGCAGCTTTGTGAAATATGTTCTCAATAAACAGGACTGAAAAGTGAAGCTGTTATATGAATTAAAGAATAAAACATTCTTAAGGAAGCTTGGATTCCATTTTCAGACTTTATCATCCAATATATTGTATCTGTTAGGCTGATACCCTCAAATTTATAAGATTTTATCAGAAATTTGATGGCACTGTTTAAGCAAGGCAAACCTAATCATGATGTTCAGGAAACCAAAAGTCTGACTGACATCATCTTTTTAAATTTCCACAGACTGCATTTTCTATTTTCATTGACTGCACCAACCCCTCTGAATCAAGTCTTGTGTTTCTATCAGATGAATTAGCACAAGTACATCCACCACTATGGGCCTTAACTTTGCATTATAATGCAGTTTCCTTGCAGAAACACCAATATGCATTTCTGACCTTGTATAGTTGGATGGGAGCTATCATAGAATAATTTTTGTAAGAAGATTATGAAGACAGTGCAAAAATTTTTTATTATAGTTTGACCACAAGGAACATGCATGAATGTTGAATTTCTCTCCTCAAAATTTAAATGAAACTGTTTACTAGAACAGAAGGATTGCAGCTGTCACGCATTGCTATAAAATCAGAGAGAGAACTAAGACTTGGAACCCCACTAAAATTATCCTTTCAAATGAAGATTGCAAATAAAGAAAGAGTACAATCGCTATGGCAATTCTCTTCAAAACAGGTTTTTCAACACTTTGTAAAAGGATGAGGAACAGGAATTCAGCACCTAATCATAAGGACAGAAATTGAACAGGCAGCCCAGAAAAACAGAAGCTATGCTTGTGTAGGACCTCACTTTTTGTCTCAGTCCTGTGAGAAGTCATATTAGCAGTTATATCTGCAATGCAGTCTCTCACTGGTTATGGCTTGGATTCTATCCATGTTGAAGTCTTCTAAGTTCTTCAGAAAACACCATCAGTGTGGTCTTGCACTCACACAGCAGTGCATCCTCCTCACTGAGATTCAGACAGTTTAGCAACAAAGACCATCTACCTCTAGCGTAGACCAGTAGCAAAGCATAATTTCAATGTGAGTAATTATTGATCAAAAATTTCCTCTGAATTGGACATTTCCCTCTCTAGAATGAAGAGGGACTTAACACTCAGAACATTCTATAAACTATGCTTTTGCTTTTATAACACATTCAAATGTTGTGAGAAGGTATATGTGGAGGTAAGCAAAATTGTTCTGAAGGACAGAGGAAGGGGGAGAAGGAGGGAGGGAGGTTACAGAAGGAAAAGCAATCTACAAGGTAGAAGGAAACATAAACCATCCTGATTTATACTTTTTCTCCACCCCTTCTGTTGATTGCTTTTCCTTCTAGAGACACATCTTTTCTCTTCTTCTACAAGGTGGGATGTGAACTGATTTACGCTGCCTTTCCAACAGATAGTTAACCCACCCTCCTATTCAAGAAAAAAACATTAAAAAATTAGTAAAATGTACCTTGTTCAGCTAGTTTTATTTGTCTTCACTGGCTGGTTTATTTTTTTGGTTTTTTGGTTTTGGTTTTTTTGGGGGCTGGATTTTTTTAATTTCATGAAAGTCAGCTATGTTGGTAATATATAAAACACCACCTAACTTGTTGCTTTATCTAGTAATAATAATAATAAGTATGCCATATTGACTTAAGTGAACCATTCAGCAGTAAGGACTTGGAAAACATTAGATGCAAAGGAGCCTTGAATTATTCTGCGTATCCGCTGTGTAATGGGTAAATATGTATAACACACAGAAGTCAATTTATACCCTATTTAACAACTCTGATGATATAAATTGCTATTCTTTCTTGCAGAAACTGCTCAATGGGTGGAGTAGTAATTAAGAAGCAAACAGGTCTCACAAAGTTGCCCCATCCTTACCCCTACATGGTGTTAGGGGAGTCTGAAGGCGGCTATATGGGAAAACCCACAACCTTACACGCAACAGTAGAGTTCTCCTCTCAAAAGAACTGAAGCCAGCCCTGGGATCCGTAGTGCAGTCTGGTGGGCAGGGGAAGCTCCCAGGTGGTCATGGCCTGGATGTAGAATGAATCAAAACCTGTAGGAGGTCGTTTTTTCAAGTGTGAGATTCACCCTCAGGAAACACTGTTTTCCTTTGTACCAGACAGTTTAAATAACACTTCATGTAAACACTTCAACAATACAAGTAGTGACTGCTTGTGATGAGAAGGAAGTTTCAAACTTAAAGACAAAACATTGTCTTTCCACAAGGAGAGATTCTGGATCACATCTGGGAAATGATGCAAAAAAAAACATTATTACCTTTACAACCAAACTTTTCTGAAAAATTCTCCAGTTGCATATTAACATTTTAATACAGCGCCAACATTTGAGAAGCCCAGGTGTCATGAAAGGCAAACCACAGTGAGTCAGTGTTTCCAGTAGTGAATTACAATCAGGATTAATTTCTTCACCAATTCCTCTGAGGATTCAGATGTGACAGTAGATGTACAGCACAGGATAGGAACGTGCAGCTCCAGTTTTTATGGTACTGGAAACAGCAGTTTCCCCTTAGCACTGATGAGGCTGCCAGGTTGAGGTATCTTGTAGCAGGAACCTGGAGCCCTACTGCTCCAGGTAGTGATGCAGTGGCTTTCCTGACTTAGCTGCCTGATTGCAGAACCTACACTGGACCTTGCCGATTTTTGATCTGCTGAGGCCTCATGTGTTTGTATCAGAGCCTCTGCCCGCTGCTACTGGTAGAAGAAGAAAGGGTCTAGACGGGTGTTGTTCCAGTCACAGTTAGTACAGCAGTATTTTTTCACATCACCTCCTATGTCCCATTCACCTTTTAATGTGAGGTCCTTTTGGGCAGTAGTCTGTGTTACAGAGATTTAATAAAGCACTTGGTTGACAGAGCTGCACTGCCTGCTGGGGGTCTCCAGGAATACTAAAGCTTAAGAGCACATGGAAACAAAGACAGCTTTACAAAGGTCTCTTTCTACAGCCTCCACCAAAGTGACCTGTCAGGGTTTCATCTCAACCTGACATTTTGACAGTGCTCTTCAAGTAAGAACTGAGAAGACTGGATTTTGTCAGAACTTGACTTGAAAGGATTTTCAACAGTTCAATTTCTTATTTATTCCCTTCTGGCAAGAAAAGTTTTACATGGAGAATCTCATGAAGCAGAAAATCCAGCTTTTAAATGGCATTCCCTCTTGGTTACAGAGAATACTAGAGCGACTAGGTCTATATCATGGCCTCAACATGATTTGTGTTTGGAATAGGGCTGCTCACACTCCCTGCAGGAAAGTTGTGTCTTTTCTCAGGCTGTCTTTGTCTAGATGGCATATTTTTTGAAAAGTTGCGTTCTGAGTCTGCATAAAACTTCAACCATCACCTTCTAGCACAAGCAGCATATTTTTAATACAAAACAGACCCCTCGGCTGGGGTCTTAGGTAAGTGATACTTTATGAAGTAAACAACGTTACATTTCTTTTGTGTTCCACATTATAGCACAAGATATTAGAAATGATACTCTGGTGCAGTAGTGCTGGCACGTTTGAAAATGGCTTTGTGCTGGCTCACTCACCATATTTGCCTTCCATGTAAGAAAAATATTGTGAAGCCACTTAGGAGGAAATGAGTTCTGGAGGTAGTTAATCACTTGTGCAAGTGCAAGGTGTGGGATGTGAGATAGGATTCACAGGCAGCAAACAGCAGGCAAGACACTGAGAGAATGTCTATTCTGAGTGCCATTAATTTACATTGAGTACATGGGGCTAGAAGAAGTGATCTGGTAAATTAAACCATATCACTGAAATGGATTCAAAAGAGTTTTAGTTTAGCATTAAAATCAGTGTTTGCCTACATTCCACATGGGTTACATTAGGATTATTTATTCTGTATCTGAAGAAGTTCAGATATAGACTGTGCAGTAACACTGGCTTTGTAGAGCAGAGTTACTTGTGAAAACATTCCTCGATATCTGTATGCCATTCCTCTCACTTCACTCATTTGAAAATAGCAGTACAGACAAAAATTAAAGGGTGAGTTTCATGGAAGGCTGATTGCTACAAGAGAAAAAAGTGAAGTGGCCTGCTTTTCACCTCTATGTATCTGTAACAAAAACTACTGGAGTTTGATATTGTCTGTTTACTCCTTTGTGTTCACCCAGTAAAACACAATGCAAGCCAGTAGGACTAGCTCAGACTTATAAAATTAGCAGTGATGCATGTCTGTGTTGATGAACACTGATGAGCCAGACAGAAGTCAGACTAAAATAACATCTGTTTGATCAGCACCTGTCTCTATTCACTTTCATTATCTTCATCACATTCCCCAAACAACAAAATGGGTGTTATTTGTGTAGATAATACATGAGGGAAAGGAGTCCACTATATTCACAGATGGTAGTCCTTCATCTCAAATTAAAATTATCATTTTTTGGTAGCCCAAAATTTGCTTAAATGAAAGCAATAATGCCCACAAGAGTGCAAGGAACAACCTTATTATAGTATGTATACCCTATTTTCTTAGACAATGAAAGATGATCTTTAATTTAAATATTTTTAAAATTTTAATTTCATCTGAGGTTTTACCATCTGTGTGTCTACCGAATTCCTCCCTGTGCTTTTAGTAGGGTTCTCAGTTTCTCGACTTGGGACCTAGAAATAAGGCAGGCTGGAGAGATGTTCAGCATAGCTTATCAAAATTGACTTTAAAAGAAAATTTTAATACCTGGAAATTTACAGAGCTATTCAATGTGAAGTGTATATACTCAAATTTTCTATTTTCTGAAATATTCCGTTAAAGAAGAATGAATAACAGAAGGACACTAGAAAAGTTGTCAATAATTCCAAGAATTCTTAGAGAAGAATATGGCTCACTGAAAGCACTACTCATTATCCGAAAGCTTGAGCTTACAGTCAGATGTATGTACAAGGGAATGATCATCTTTTCAGTCGCCAGATCCGTTCTGCTCCTGTAACCTGGAAACATTCAGGACAAGAAAATTAATCTTGTATGGGTTTATAGGACCAGCTACTGAGGAACCATAGTCTGAACCATAGTCATAGTCATAGGAGAACTGAAGGTATCCAAACCACACAATGCAAAGACAGTTAATTTTGTACTTAAGTAAACCCCTGTATAAAAGTGTTTTCTCACTTCTGTTATTCAGTGCGTGAGGCAGTACAGGGAGAAGAAGGAATTAGGTATTGGTATTGAAAATGCCTGTTACAGAGAATTTGCTTTGTGTCCTATTCCTAAGCAAAACAGCTGCAAGCACAGAGAGCAATGGACACCCAGAAACTCACACAAAATTGAAGTCTGAGAATATTTAGTAATCACATAAAATGTTTATCACACCCTCCACACTTCCTGCTACATAGCTTTTCAGCTGACTTCATTTTCACCAGTTATAATGCCAGTTCCTTTGTGATCAGTGTGGTGTTCAAATTACAAGCTATAAAAATCATGGTATGAACATGTGAAACAAGGTTCCTAAACAGGATATGACAAAACAATTGGTGAAAATGGAATATCATGAAACAAATGGTCATTCAGATCAGAGAACAAAGACATCATTTATAAAAAAATTATTTAAAATAATTATTTTAAATTTCCATCTACCAACCTCTCCCAAAAGCATGCATTGCTTTTCAATATGCAGTTCCAACATGCAATTTCAAAGCACATAAAATTCCTAATAAGAAGCCATATACTAATAAGAGACAAGTAAATTCAGATG
The DNA here is from genome assembly GCA_013390045.1 of Picathartes gymnocephalus. Lineage (NCBI taxonomy): Eukaryota > Metazoa > Chordata > Aves > Passeriformes > Picathartidae > Picathartes > Picathartes gymnocephalus. Next base: position 104,240 of record WEKY01035225.1, read on the forward strand.
CAAGCTAGCTGACAGGCCACAAAATGCAAAACACCAAGAAAATAAGCATCTATTTCTTCTCTCTTTGTAATGTCTCCTTCATTTGTAATAACTGGTTTTAGTATTCTGACAGTAAAATAAATACCTACAAAACTAACTGCAGATAGGTGAAGTATCATTAATTAAGAGATAATACCCCTCGAAATCAGACATTGCCAGCAGTTTTCGGTTATGACCCATTAATATTTTAACTAGCAAGTCATTAATAGTGGTAATAACCAGTTCTAAAGAGATTATTGCTTGAATAAACTATTTTTAATGATTTTAAATATTCTGAAAAGCTTGGTCTGCTTTAACTTTAAATTTTGATCCTTTTTAATGCCTCCATAGGACGAGCTGTTTCTAGTCACACTGAAATAGAAACATTTCTATGAGTACATTACACAATCTTGCATGGAATTTGTTCACAAGGTGTACAGCAAAAGGTCTCTCCTGCCAGTATTATTATATCTGTGATGCTGGTAGTCAGTCATGCCTTCTGTCATCTGCCTTCTTTCTTTTCTGATGACTGCTGCATAGCTTGCCTTGATCAGGGAGGCCTGAAAAACTTCAGTCATAGCCTCTAATCCAATCTCTTGCTTCAAACTGTGGCTCTCTTTTGATTTAGCTGCATATGTACAATTACACTCAGATGAGCTTCTGAGGAGCAAAGATATAGTTTACTCCAGGCAACATTATTTTTTGTGCCTGTACACAGAGTAAGCCTAATATTTAGACTCTGTCCCTCTGTATCTATTAAAACACTGGGATTTATTTTACAGGTATCTCCTCTACAAGGTTAAATCATATAACTCTCAAGAAATAAGTTGACATAAAAATGTATATTTCATGAGAATGGTCCCAGGTCTATATCATGTTCATATGAATATAACTACAGATAGGAAAGACAGATAAGAAAGATAAGACATAAAGAGCCTCTTACCCCTCTGGAAAGCAGAGATCACTTTCCCTCAGGAGACGGTATTTCCAATCTTTGATCCTATCAGGCTAGCCAGGAAGGAAATGGTATCTGTTTTATGACACTCCCAAATTCCCATCTATAAACCTCTACTGGAAATACAGCTTTTTAAGCAGTCAACCCTTTCCTTGACTCAACAGAGGTATCAAAAAGGCTACAAACAAAATCTTGGCCTCTCTACTTGTATCATAGGCAAGAGGAACAGGATCGAACACTGTCCAGAAAGCTGTACCGAGAGAAGAGAGATAGCATCAAGGCAAAGAATATCAGATTTTCTCATATTTTCCTATCTTAATTTTCTCACCCTCATTAAACTACAGTCTGGCTTTTTCAATGGCCATTTAATCCAAGATATATACAGGAGTTAAGTCTTTGTAACAGTTTTCTGTTTCTAGAGACATAAAAATGCCTCCTTCCCAATATGACAATTATTTTGCACAGTCAAGAACAATAAATATTCTGGTGGGCAGGTGTTCTATTGAGGCTCCATCCCACACTGTTTTAGCAATAAATGTCTCCTGTGTTGGGCCTGGCAGTTCCTGAGGGTGGAAATGCTGTCAAACACAACCCAGCAGCGCTGTGAAAGGGACTCTGCTGAGGAGCCAGTCGAATAATCTCAGTCACTTCACCATCTCATAGGAGATGATTTCACACAAAAATGTGAGAATGCATGAGGTGTCTTTCACAAATAATGAATATACAATCAATTGGCACCATCTGCCCTTCAAAGCACTGCTTGTGTGCATTATGAATGTACTATCCAAGAAAATAAAAGCATGAATGAACCAGTACATTTGATCTTTTGAGACAGAATTGACATTGAACATAAACAATGCAAATATCTTCACCAGCCGTTTGCATGATTCCTCAGAAGCCCAGGTAATTGCAATATCTGCCAGGAAATCCACAACTTTATTATGTCCTGGCTTTGATGATTTGCTTCTTCCTAAAGATACAACAGTAACCCACATCTTACAGGTTCAGACTGTTCCCAGCCTCTCCATTTGTTCCCAATTACCATAGTATGTCTCTCTCCAATTCCTTCTTTAGCTGTCCTTTTTAAGAAAGCTTTTTGCAAAGATAATATTTCCATTTTCATACAGGAAAAAAGTCGTTTATAGAAAACAGACTATGTATGAGAGGTTTATAAATTAACTGATAGCAGTCTGGTAATTATTACACCTGGGGGGGGGCGAAAGGGGGAAGGATGATTTAAGACACTGGTAATATGACAAGGAATCTCACTTCTAGTCTGTTAGTTACAAATCTTCCAAGTTAATAGGTACTGAAGGATATTACCTCGTCCTGTTTGGACAAATTGTTTGGTGGCTTGCAAGGCAGTGTTGACAGGCAGTCAGTGGCAGACTTACATACACAGAAGTGGAAAAAAATACAGAAGAATTTCTTCATTCTTCCCTCTTCTGCTAGGAAACACCAAAGCTCATCCCATTCCCATGCATCTAGTCTTCTGCTTTTTAAAAGGAAATACTTTATGGCAAAAAGCCTTTGCTTTCAGGCCTAGAAACTTTATCACTGAGAAGAAGTCATGGTTTCTGGATGAATAAGTAGAAGCCTGGTCTTGACACGTGTCATAGGACAGGGCACAGTTTCACCTCATGGTCCTCTGTGTGTCTCATTGGAATGCTAATCCAAGACTGAGAAAGCCATCATCATAGAGAATACAGATGGCAACATAGCAAACACAACAAAATACAGAATGGGGAAGCCTTACTGTTAGAGTTCATTCCTCCAGGTTATGGTGACGCTGGGAATACGTGGGGGAAATATGTTAGGATCCAAAAGCAATTGTACTAAACTTAAAACTGTTGCAGTGGGGAGGCCAGAAATCAGTAAGGTGAGAGTAACAGTGAAGTTTGGCTTCTCTCCTTTCCCTGTTTTTGCTGGGTAGAAGAGGATCTTTGTTGCCATGGCTGCCAAGAACCCATGATGCAACTCACTAAAAATAACTCTCACTGCTCAGAAAGATACAGATCTTACAGATCAGACAAAAATGAAGTATTTCCTTCTGTTATTTACTCGCTTTCTCTCTCCTCCTCCAGAAACACTCCCAAAATGGAAGCAGGACATTAGAGCAGCAGATATTTTTGTGATGATTTACACCCAACCTCCATCAGACACACCCTTAGATTTGCAGTCTCCCATGCACAGACCCCTGGAAACAGGATATAACTCTATGACAAATCCTTGCAACCCACTCTGAGGTCTAGCCTCCAGAAGTCATTTTCAACTCACCATATACATTAAGTTTAGTCAGAAAAAGCATAACATGTTTGATGGGAATGGATGAGGATTTACCTCAGGAATAAAAAGGGTGATAAGTATGAATAAGGATGAAAAAGAAATAATATTTGAAATGCATATGTGATACAGTGAATCTTGTCCTGCACCAATCTGCTCAAGGCCACCTTTGCACAGCAACAAAACATCAATGCTAAGCACCAGTTGTCCCTGCAAGACATGTTGAGATCTGCAGAAAAAAGACCTGTCTTCTGGTGTAGCATGTTCTCATTGTGAGTCGCTCTGTGAGACTGCGTAGCTGGGGCATTCAGTGCATAGCTGTGAAGTAAACGGAGTTTCCAATTTTCTTTTTAGCTCACCTTTACAATGATGCTGTCAACTGGAAATGGAGAAGGAAGGAAGCAATGAAGAAAGAATATTCAACCACAGCTAAGAACAGAAAAAATTGGGGTAAATTCCGGCTACAGGTACAGAGGAAAGAAAAGAACTTTTATGTTCTATAAAGACAAATATGTCAATGAAAAAAAGAAAAAAAACAAAAGGGAGGGAAGAAAGCAAGAAAGAAAAATATGTTTTAAAAATAACCAGGCACGAAAATGTCTAGAGACTGAAATACACCACTGGGGTTTAATCTATTTTTCACAACAGAATAATAGGTAGGAAAGTTGAAGAGCTACACAGACAGAAAATTCTGCAGGTTTTTATACTTTCTACAAGTCATGAGTATTTGGTTGATGCAGAAGTCTGCACCACAGTTAGATGGTGACTGTGGGACTGAATATTTTGGAGAAAGTACCTAGAAATCTATATGTGCATAATTTGAATGTAGTCTCTAATTAAATTGCCTTTCTTAAAACTTCACTTACTGGGAAGGGCAAGACATGAGTTACTAAACACTTGAGCTATGTTTGCCTTTTGAAGAGCTTCAAGTTAAAACTCCTGCCTGTCCATGCTGCTATCTGCAGGCCTCAAATTAGTCTGTGATTATGAACAACCTGATCTACTGGGTGGTCTCCCCATGGTGGGGGAGGTTGGGACTAGATGGTATCTTCAAAGTCCCTTCCAATCCTTGATTCTGTGATTTTATGATTTAGAGACATAGACGCATTTTGTAGAAGAGATTGTGTGGTGTGCAGAGGGTATGGGCATAGGCTGGGGCTTTGCAAAGAACTGGATATATTTTGCTGAATATGTAAACTAGTGACCCATCTTCTAGATGACCTGCCCTCTTTTCTGGCTTCCATCCCAATTTCTTCTTTCTTTTGTGTTTTCCAGACCTTGAAAACTGTGTGATCCTACTACTGGTAACTGGAGCAGAAGCAGCTCTCATTGCTCATAAGTACCTATATCACTATATATTTATTACTCATTCTCTCATTTCCTTCTGTTATTGACCTAAATATCTGGTATATATTTGCTGAGATAAGAAGTTGATAAGTACCTATTAACCTCGCATAAAGCCATCTTTGGAAGACACACCTTATGTAAAAGGAAAAAAAAAAACACAAAACCTTTTCCCCTTCAGTCTTTTGCCATAACCTCTCTGAAGATAATATCTGCAAAAACAGTTTATTCTTCCAATGAATTTCCATGTATACTTGAATTCTGTGCTGCTTAGTGAGATGACTTTTCAGTCATGGTAGCAAAACTTGTAAGCAAAGTTGCACACAAACAAGTAATTTCTACTGGCTGTTCTCCTCTTGCTGTGGAGCAATATCAAGATGTCTGTTCTGGAAGAATGAGTGTACAGATGATGTGGGGTACCCTTACCGTGGTCTACTTGAATCCAGACTAAAAACTACTTTCTATACATAAGGGGAAAATACCAGACATTCTTATCAAACCAATAAGAAGTCAAAACTTGGTTAATTGCATTCTGTGATGTTTTCTAAATCTCTGGATATCTGAGGCACAGTCTGTATCACAGATATGGATTTTGGTGAACCAGTTATATAGCAAATTACCATACAGACTAGATTCATGTGGAAGTCCACAAAGGAGAGGGTAATGCCAGGCACTGCAATCCGATTTCGAGGGGCAGGGGAATGGGGCATGGATGTGAAGGGGAAAGTGCACCAATATTTACTTTATTATCTTTATTAACAGTCATGAAGATTTCAAATAAAATCACATTCATTACATTTGCAGATGATGTTAAATGGGGAGACATTATGCAAGTCAGGATCCAGAAATGTAATATAAAGCGGCACAGGCTGAGAGTACCGAAATGAGATTCAGCTTGTAAAAATGCAAGCTAATGCATGCCACAGGGGAAGAATAACTTGGACTGGGAGAAGCCACAAATCCAATAGAAGGCAAAAGCCTCAAGGTGACAGTGGGCAACAAATTACGTAGGAGCATTCCCAACAGGATGGGTGCAAAGGGTGGCACAATTGTGGGCTGCAAATGCAGAGGCACTGGCTCATAGTCAGAGAGATTCAAGCCATCAGGTTTTATGTGGGTTACCAATTTAGCTTCAAGACAAATATATGTGACAAGCCCCTAACTCAGATGTATTTGTGAGGTGAAATTTCTACAGATAGCTTCTGGTGTATAAATTGTTTCTAGAGTTTGTGATACAGAATTTGAAGGCAGGCAAAGTGGAGTGAGCTCAGAGACAGCAACAGTGATTCAAGGATGGTAGAAAGTGACAAAGGACACTTCCATGACCTAACTGTGTATGACACAGAGAAGGAAAATCCTAAAAATGCCTGGAAAAAAGAGCAACTAAATCCTGCAAAAGAATCACATGTAGTCCTGTTGTCATCTTTATTAAGATGCAAGAACAACAAAAAAAATATTTACTAGTGTAAACTAGTCATAGTATCTGGAAGATCTTACCTGTGGATTGTTTTTTGAGTAGAGGTGATGAGCAAGAGAACTTTGGAGAAGCAGCCCTGCACTGATAGGACGATGATGACAGAAAAAACCTTTTCCTTCTTTGATACCTGTATTAAGTTTAGAAGATCTGTGTCACAGCTGTGTTCTGATATTTACTTCCGTGAAGTAAACAGAGATTCAGGAAAATATAAACAAAAGCAGTAAAAGAAGAGAAACTTCTAAGGAATCAGCATCTAAGTACAGGAGCAACGTTTAAAAAAATTTTAAAAACCCACTAAACTAAAAAAAAAGCCTTGTAGACCTCATGTTTTTAACTAAAACTAAAGTGAACGAATCATAATAATAAAAATAAAGATGTTTAATTACTTCAGATTTCATTCTGGAGGAAAATCAGGAAGCTGTGGGGAGGATACACAAGGGAATGTGATCAAAGATGGATTAATATCCTACATGCCCAAAGGTTGCATATGCCATCTCACAATAGATACAGCAAGAGTGAAAATGGCCACTGGGGATAAAAGGAAATTACTAAAACAGAAGGACATTTAGAATTATAAATTATGCTGTATGAAAAATTGTATGACAAAATCTAGAAGGCCCCTAATGTATGTTCAGTTCAAAAACATGGGTTACTACAGAATAAATAAACAAAAAAATAAACAAGAAAAATAAACAAGAATGTTCATGAAATCCTTTGGTTTCTAACCAAGCTAATCAGGTACATGACAAGACAGTCAAAGATATTTTTTTCCTGGGCTTTCAGTTTTACTCAGGTTAAGAGTATCAGTGAAGTTGAACAAATTGTGTGAAAAATATTGTATCCATGAGTGAGTGTGTTCTTGATTTGTCTGACATTATTTATGCCTTGCTTAACTATTTCTGAGTTCAGAAGTGAATGGAAACATGTCCCATGTTATGAAAAAATGTCCCCAAGCAAATCTCAGCTGGAAAAACTTATAAGCATTTTGTCTTAAATAATCTTGGATGGTAGATTTGAAATTTTAATTTGAAAATCCAAGCTACTAACATATCTGCACTCAGTGTTAAAAGTATGTGAACCTTGAGGTTGGTTCTGTGCTGTGCAAGTGCTTAACTTTACGCCTGACAAGTGGTCCCTTTACCTCCAGCTCAAAAAGGAACTGACTGGAGCTCCTGGCAGTGGGTGGAGCAGAGCTGAGGAGCAATTCTCTCTCAGGTCCGAGTAGGTCCCAGCCCCACAATGAGACCGTGCTGGCCCTCCCTGCCCTCGGGCACTTTTCACAGTAGGGTAAGGCCTTTCCAAATGCAGTTCACGATCAAAAGCTGATCCTTTCCCCTGCGGGAAAATAAATCAAGATTTTATGTATTTTTCAGATAGTTAGAAGCAGTTCAGGCTTGTTAAACAATAGAAAGTATTTCTACAGAATTCATCAAATATGAAATACATTACATGATAATGAAAATATAACTGATTTCTAGAACTTACTCCATTTTCCCTACTCCTTTCTCTACAGAATAAGGCAGAAAAGAGCTGCAAGCTACTATAGCTTTTGTGTATCCTCAGTGAAATATTCACTAAGCTCAGGCAGAAAACCACTGACATTAAGGGAGCTGCACGGGTGTCAATGAGAGCACAATTATAAGTCAGTGTGTTACACAGTCGTCTCAGGGGGACTAATTTGGCCTGCAGGTCTTTATTGCTGCTGATGGTAGGCAAAATGGGGGCTGACAATAAAAGCCCACGGTGACTTTGTAGGAATGGTAGATACACAATCCATCCTTTTGTTTGTAAGCTACACCTGTTTGATGAGAAGAGAATAAACATGGAGATATTTTTACAAAGTTACTTTTTTTTCAGAACAGAGATGAATTTAACTATACCTCACAAAAGCTCCTGCCAAAATCTTCTCCCAGTTTTCTGGTCCTGCACGGAATCTTTCTGAAGCCAGGCTGTAACTTTGATCTTTCTTGTTATAGCCATGAATTAGGGTCAGTTATAACTAAGAGCTTTAGAGACCCCACTGCTCTTGCACCGGGATGTGGTTTTAAATAATTTCTAGAGAAAAGATAACTGAGATTTATGATTCAGTAGTTTGATTAGAGGGTCATCCAAAACTTTAGCATAGAGATACATGATGAGACACTGGGGCAGGGTAGAAAGCACGTAAGAGAAGGTACTGCTAGAGAAGGTTGCAGCAGGATGAGGAAGAAGACATAGAAACAGGTTGATGTTCCTCTCCATACAGGTGGTATATGTTCATATATATATATATAATTAATATACAAATCCTGATTGTTCATCTAGGGGTTTATGGTATAGAGACTTTAAGATCTCAGATCCTGCAGTGCTGAAGCCCAGCATGCTCCCACACTCAGCTGCGTGCAAACCTGAACTCAGACTCAGCATAGATCTCCTATCCCTCTTGCTCTGCTCAGGGCTCCCCTGGGAAGAACACTGAAGCATTTGCTTTGCCTCACATCAGCTGATATGGTATTTGGAAATGGGGAGGAGAAAGACACAAGGTCACGGGAGGAGTCCGCGTGACAAATAAGTGTGCCCTTGGGTGTGCTATGAAGTACAACCTGTGGATGTTCCTAGGCATTTCAGAAGAGTGGTTATAGAGTCAGAATCAGAGTTATTTCAGCTGGGATAGCTTGGGCCAGCTATTCTCTGGTTCAGAAGGATATCCCTTTAAAAAGTGCAGGACCTGGAAACTGTAACTTTGCAGACTCCTTATCTAACCCCATCTTCTTTTCCGTAATAAAGAATGGGGCAGAGAATCCCACAGACAAGCAGCACAATTCTGAGCCTCCAGCAACAGAAAGAGAGGTTCTCATTAGCTTCAAGAGAATCAAGTGCTTTAATATGGTCTGAGATTACTAAGAGTTCTCTTTATCATTCTAATCTTATGGACAAATCTGTGCACCAATCTCCAATTCAAGTAAAATTAATGATGCCATCTAAATATGACCTCTATGCATTAACATAATTCAGTGAGGGAGGGACAAGTCCTAAGGAAGGATGTGATACTTTTTTCAATTTTTACAATTGCTCTTTCTTTTGCTTTCCCTGTTAAAATTATGAGGATTATTTTTTTTATTGATATTCATTGTATGTATTTGGAAACAGGAAAAAAATTAATGTCATGCTGTCCATGTAAAAGTGTGGAGGAGTTGTTGGAAATAATGATGAAAAAGTGTTTCTGTTTCTTGTTTGTTTTCCTATGGTGATACTAGGACACATTGGATTGCACTTGGACCTATAAAAGTAGCTTATCAAGTAAGATAATCCACTAAAACAGGGACAGCAGGAGGGAGAGGATGAGAGAGAGAAAATCCTGTTCATTCAAATTTGAAAGTTATTTCTTTCTTTTTACAGGATGACACACCTGAATGAAGATCAATCACAGCCCTCTTTACAGGTAGATTTCCACCTTAATGAAGTGGGTTCATCTTGACTTGTTATGACAATACTTCATTTCTACCCACTGTTCCACTCCTTTTTTGACTCTTTTGATTAAAAGGATTGTTCTGCAGCGTCCCACATGATAACTGTATTAGTTAGGGTAAGTAGCTGATCTATTACCACAGGAAAATACAGTTGGAAGGCAATATAATAGGGGCTGGCAGATTTCAATATTATTAGAGGGTCATAGAGTGTCTGACATTTCAATTTGTTACCAGACCACTCATATCGCTAGGGCAATCATTAAACATAGACTCTAATAAGGTTTCTGCTTTGTAGGGTCATTCATTATTGACAAGGAGAAAAGAAATAAATACTTTCCCAGGGGCAGCCTCAGTATGTAATACAGCAAAAATCATCTGAGTCTGGAACCATATTTTCTAGATTTGCTGGCAAATCAAGCATTACATTTTCCAATTAAACCAAATGAAGGACTACAGATAAAAACATGAATACTTAAATTCCCTCTTTACATACTGTCAGAACACTCATTATAATCACATATATATATAAAAAATTGATAATTAGGTCATGTTGGCTTATTTTACCACTGTGATGGGAGCTAATAGAGCACTTGTGTTGTCTTCAGCTTTATGAGGTCTATCCGCCTGGGACATAGTTTGCATATTATAATTAATCATCATATATCAGATAGCTCCAGTAGCTATTTAACAGAGGAGCCATCTTCACCTTTCAATTAGGTAGGCGTATGATTTAGCTTGGAAACCAAAGGAATACATTCTTCCTAAAGGCTCATTTATATTTTCCTCCTTAGATTAATGTTTGGTTTATTTGTGGTATGCTTTAAAGTTCCTGTTTAATTTCACATTTTCCCTGAATGACCTTAAGTTCACATTCATTTCCCACATCTTTTAAAAATTAACTGTGTCGTACTTTAAACGCAAATTGAGAAGAAGGGAAGATATAGTTTGGAAGAAGGTGAAAGATATTGTTAAAACCACAACTAAAAGGATTTGGACAGAGCTTTTTAATTCTAGAAATTTTGTTTGGAGAAATATTAATTTGTGTGATTTTTTTTTCTTGGTTTCTTGGAATAAGTATAAATTACACAGAAAATAGGGTTGTTAGGATGTACTACAGAATTTGGTGAAGAAAGAGCAGTGTTGCACCAATGGATACAAGCCAGAAAGGTACTAATCCTGCAACTGCACACTGTCTTAAGTAGTCCCATTGGCCTGATCAGGATGCATTCAGAACAACAAACCTTCTAACATGGTTTCTGAATCAGATGGATTGGGCCCAAAAGAGCAGTTCAAGAGAGAACCAAGCTCAAGAAGAAATGAGCTATTTTCATTTACTGATAAAACAGATGAACTGTAGCATCCATGGTGAGAGTGAATTAGTTTATAAAATTTCTTCCAGATTTAATAATATAAGGTGTTATTAATAACTCAGATAAAAAAAAAGAATGTCTCCCACAATTCAGTAAGGTGATCCTTTCTTTTTAATTCATGACAAGAACTTTAATTGGATCAGAAGAACAACCATCAGACAAACAAACTGACAATATAATTTAATTCAGCCAGTGTAGTGAGAAGGAATCTTTACTACTATTTGTTTATTCAACCTCACTTTCATTCCTGGGTACCAGCTTAGTCAACTCCATCATGACAGCTTCTCTCTGGCTCATCTTTGGGAGTCCCCCAAAAATAACCATTTAAATCTTAACAGTGTAGTACCTTGGCTTCGTGGAACAAGTTGTTCTCATCACATCTTCTACCTCCCTGATGAGGGAGAGTAATGTCCACTAAGTCAAGAAAGAGGTGCTGAACTAAGAAACCATTCTGCCTGCAAGCTGTCACAAGGTACTGCAGAAGAGGCAGAAGGGGATGTAGCCAAGATGGCTTGAACATATGTAGAAGGACTCTGTGTTAAAGTGTAAATGAGTAAGAGAGACTTCCTGGAATGAATGGAGTAAAGAAATTTGGTTATACAGTGAGAAGCTTAAAGGCTTGTCAACAACATCTGAGATTGTCCAACTTAAACCTGGGAATCGTAACAGCATTCAGATATGCTGAGGTACTTTCTTAAAATGTAACAATGCTGTTAAGTATACCACTGTCTTCTATAGCCAGTCTATCACAAGCATACCTTATATTCAGCTCATATTTCTACATAACATTGTACATTCCATCAGAGACTCATGCAATATCAGAAAATGAAGTTTTATGCTATTGATCATAATGTAAATAAGATATTTATTTGGAACCATGATTCATATGTTCATTTAGTCATTGTTGTCCTCAAAATAATTTACCATATATCTAACAACTAGTCAACCATAGTTATATTTTTGTCTGGTGGAAAAAAAGTTGTCTTCTAGTATGCTTATCATTGGTAATTTAGGATTATCAGACCAAGACAGAATAAAAAAAAGTATCTTACAGGAAATTTTTCTTCATATGAAATACAGTGACAGAGTCACTTAATCACAGAATATTTGAAGTTGGAAGGGATCTCAGGAGATCATCTAGTCTAACCTGTTTTATAGATTCCCAAAGAGAGAGTCTCCATAACCTCTCTGGGCAACCTGCTCCGAAGTTTGACCCCTCTCTCAATTTTTTCTCACAGAAGATATGCTCCCATCCCTTAATCACCTTTATGGCCTGTTCCTTCACTTTGTAAAGTCCGTGTCTCTCTTGTACTGGAGAGCCCAGAACTGGACCCAGCACTCTGAGTGTGGCCCCACCAGTGCTGAATAGACTGGAAGGATCACCTCCATTGATCTGTTAGCCATACTCTTCCTCATGCAGCCCAGAATACCCTTATCCTTCCTTGCTGCAAAACTATATTGCTGGCTTGCATTCAAGCTGGTATCCACCAGACCCCCAGGTGCTTTTTGGCCAACTTACTTTCCAGCCAGTCTGCTCCCAGCCAGTCAGTGTTGGAGACTGAGCTTATTCCTCATCACGTGCACGACTTTGCATTTCTCTTTTCTGCACTTCAGAGGATTCCTGTTGTCACATTTCTCTGGTCTGTTCATGGCCCTCTGAATGTCAGCACAGACATCTGGTCTATTTACCACTCCTCTGAGCTTTGCATCACCTGCTGACATATTGAAGGGACACTCTGCTCCATCATCCAGATCATTAAAGAAGCTGTTAAACAGTACTGACCCCAATACCTGCCCCTAGGGTTTCAGGGCTAGTGACTGGCCTCCAGCTGGACATGTGCAGCTGAACACAGTTCTTTGAGCGTGGCAGTTCAGACACTCGCTGTCCATTTATCCTGTTTTTCGACGAAGATGTAATGGCAGACAGTGCAGAAAGCTTTACTAAAGTCAAGATAAACAACCAAGCGAGTCATCTCATAATAGAAATCTATCAGGATCAAGTTAATCAGGCATGATTTCTCCTTCATAAATTCATGCTGATTATTCACAATTAGCTTCTACTCCTTCAGACATTTGAAAACAGTTTCCAGGATTATCTTTTCCATCACTTTAGTTCAAGAAACAATAAAAGATAAAAGATACACACCCACTTGAAAATTACTTGGAAAATGGAAAAAAATGTATTTATAAAAACAGAGAAATGCAAAACCAGTATTGTTAGTAGTTTTGTCATCCCTTTAGTGGCTGAGAGACTTATGAACAAGTTTGAGAGCAAAGCCCAAAAAGTGATTTTGGGATGCTCCCTGACTGGACTCAGTCTGAAGGGAGCTGTTGCAGGCTCAGGAGATAAAAAAGTTTTTTACTAGACAGAAGAGGTAGCATAAGTATAGGCAAGTGAGTTCCCACTTGTCATTGTGGCACAGAAAGAAAAGATAGAGGAGACAAAGGTAGGGAGTAGGAGTCAATTTAAATTCAAAATCACCAGGATTTTTGATTGTTCTGGAGGCAGGATCAGGCCCATGACGTTTAATTGTCTTGTGATCCTTTATGGAGATGTATGAAATATGCAATTGTTTTTGAAGTTAGATTATCTTGCATTTCCTATTTGGTTAACCAAGAAATGATAATACAGAGCATTATCTGTTGAAGTGTGAATGCAGTTTCTGTGAACACTGACAATCTAACAGCCCCCACTCACTGGAGAGAAGACACTAATCCAAAGGCACCATGAAAGGGGTAGCTGTCAGATCTCAGCAGCAAAAACGAGCACAGCTTGTGCATTTTAGAAAGAGGAAAGAATTCTGCAGAAAAAATTAATTAAATTGTTGTGACTAATTTAATTTACACAAATCAGAAGGAGAAAGAACAAGTAGTTAACATCTTGGCATTACCTGTCATATGCAGCGCAACTACTGTTACAAAACATAAGGAGTATTGGAGACCATAAAATTTTTTACATTAGCAGCTACTAATTTACCAGCAAAAACAACTTGCTTCAGAGTTGCTAACTTCAATGGAAATAGCACCTCCTCATGCTTGTTTGAGTTGAATTTATTTGTTTAGATGTTTCAGAAAAAGAAACTAGGTATTTTTATTCATATTGTTATAAAGCATTTCCATAGTAGCAGCAGTTCTAAATTCCTAGAATCCTAACAACAGTCAAACTAATTAACATCACTACCACTGCAATATCATAACTGTTAATTTCATGCTCCATCCTACATAATCTTCTGTAACCAAACCCTTTGCACTCGCTTCTCTTGGCCTTCCTCTTCCTGGGCCTTTGCCTCCATTACACCCCAGAACCACTATCAATAGCAGGGATGCTGCTGCCTATATGTTTCTGCTCCATTGCTGGGGAAAGGAAGGGACTGGAAGTGGATTACATCTAGATTCCTGGGGTTATTTCCTCCAGACAAGATAACTCTATTTCCTTTGCAATAACATGAGGGAGAAGAGCAGCACTACCACCCAGATATGATCTATATGATGTAGGGGTCTAAGAAAAATCAGTACTGGGACAAATAGTGATCCCATGAAGGGTGATCTGAGTGTTCTAGCACAAAATCCTTCACCATAAGATGAGTTCTCTCACACTAGTGTAAGAGTAAAGGGATAGAACTACCCCATGGTAGACCAAAATGTCTTAACAGAGTCAAGATGTTTGAAGGCTTCATGATCCTTCTTAAAGTCTGTTTGTGTCTTAAGTTCTGCCAGAATAATCTGCTTGGGTTTTATCCATTAAATATAAACATCTATAGGAGTACTCTGATCTCATAATAATCAAGAGAAAAAATACTTTATGGTGCATACTTCACAAGAAAATGAGGCTAAAACAGTCTGTAAGATAAATAACACAGCTATAGCAATTCAACTGGTTAATCTTTTCTGATGTAAAAAGACAATCATCAAAGACATTCTCATGTTAAACCCTAGCAGACGCTTCAAACAGAGAAATGGCCCAAGCTGACCTAAGGGATATCCAGCCTGGGAGAGATATCTAACTGTATGCAGGCAATGTCTAGGACGTCTGCACAGGCTTAGTGCCTGAATTCAGCATTGTCTGGGCACTTAACCAATGCAAGTCAGTTTTCTCTACTTCACTACCAAAATGGATCAAACTTAATTGAATTAGAGCTGTTTTAATGTTGAATGAGAATGTCTCCAATAAGGACCAATGCAGTTTAACAAACCCATTTTAACCAATACTATTATTTCGTTCATATGTACTTTCTAGCTCTTCCCACACAGAGGAGCTCTCAGGGAATGGTACATAATGAAAACACATTTTAGACACCATCATTGTAGGGTTATGGAGAGTGGTTACCTACAAAGCTCTTCCAAATGAGTGGTGCACATCAAGGTCTGCTGCCCCACTACTACATGTCTGTAACAGATATTTCATTGGATCTGAAAAGCAGTCCTTTGTCATGTGAGAGGAATCAATTTGTGTAGGAGATTACTATGCTGTAAAAACCTTCCATCACACTCATTGCAGTGCCACAACTAGCTGTGGTTGCTAGAGCTGGGATAAAAAACAGTAGCAACTGTTCTTCAGGGTTTCTTCAGTTTCCTTCTCTCATCCCCAACATACACAAAGGCAGCTTCTGGTTGTACAAAGTCTGTCACATCTGAGAGAATGTGCAATTTGTTGCTATAGCAGTACAGTAGCTGTTGATGAGGACATGAAACTGACTTATGAACCATGCCTCTCATGCCCTTTCAAAGACCTACCTTATGTCTGACTTTCTGGTTCTTGGCCAAAAATGTGAACAGGAAGAATTCAGAAGCAAGGAGAACTTGGAAGGATCATGTACTGAGCATAAAAAAAAACCAAAACCAAAACCAACTAAAAAACCCCCAAACTGAACAAACAAACAAACAAACAAAAAAAAAAACCCAAAACACAAAAAACCAAACCAACAAACAAAAAAACCCAAAAAAAACAAACCAAAAAATCCAAAAACCCCACAAACAAAGAAAAAAAGGAAAAAAAAAACCAACCAAATACACTCACATACACACACGAACACACTATAGATAGCAATCAATGGACATTTTTTATTCACAAGTGGGAAAATTATTTTGGAGATAACAATACCAGAATAACATTGGAGTCAGTTTATTTGTTTCTCCCTGAGCATCATTGACACTTCTTGATTCTCCACATTATCTCAGAAGTTAAGTATCTCAAAGAAATGTGATTAAATGGAGACTCTTACAAAAAAATCTCTATGGAGGTCAAGTGGGAGATCTGAATTCTGTTGGAGATGCATGGGAAGAAATAGGTTGAGTGATATGCAGAAACCACTCTGACAATGGAAAAGACCTTTCAGTGACCTACAGCTATTCAGTACCCCATATGACATTCACCTGTGCAGCCCATCCACTGCATCTAATGCACACATCTATTTAGCAGTCTTCTGCTGGTTAAAATGGATGTGTTTTTTCACTCATTTAATCACCAACCACCTTCCTATAACTAACTCTTTACTTATGAGCATGTTAACTAGGGCTGATCAGAGCCATGAGCAGGAAATGTAATTTTGTTCTCCAATTGCCCTATTCATTATCCTCCTCAGCATTTACATTCTGCACATTAGGATGCTGCATATAATGTGATCATTTACTATGTGGCTGTGACTGCCAAATACAATGAACAAAATAGGGTCTTCTGAGAGAATTATTCTGCAGGAAAAACAGAGCTTGTTTTAATGGGATCTAAAAGTGATCAAGTGTAGAGCAATGTTTGTAAAATACAGTCTTTGTTATCAGTGTTCTTTTACATATAGAATAAAGTTGGTTAATAGGCATATAAGTCAAATGATTCATGAAGCAATATATCACTTCTCAGACCAATGTAGGTCAGGATGTAACATGTACCAAATTGCTCTGTTTTTAATAGATCCCTGCAGGGATAGGCAAAAAGAAGAGTATGTTTTTCCTTTCCTATTCAGATGATTTTAGATATAAAAATATTATCAGTCTCTAGTGACTAGGGAAACACAAAACTATTTTGTTCCCCTCCACCCCCTCAAAAAGCTGCTTCAACTCAGGCAGAAGAATGAAGAAAGCATTTATCGAATCTTGAAACAAGATTTCAGAGGAGCTCTGGCTTGCCAAGATTCTTTCTGCCATTCCTTCTCTTATGTCCTGGTTTGAAGGACA
>WEKY01035233.1:0-16455 GCA_013390045.1 Picathartes gymnocephalus
AGGCTCCTGAACTTTAGGAAAGCCAACTTCTGGCTGTTCAAGGTCAGTCAGAGAGATCTCCCGGGAGACTGCCCTGAGAGAAAAGGGAACACAACAGAGCTGGCAGATATTTAAGGACACTTTCCCTAGGGCACAAGAGGTGGCAATCCCCAGGGGTAAGAAACTGTGCAAGGAAGGCAAGAGACCAGCACGACCAAGTAGGGAACTGCTGGTCAAACTGAAGAGAATGAATCAAATACAGAGATAGTTGAAGGTAGGACCAGTGACCTGTGAAGAGTATAGAGATGAAGTTCAGTTGTGTAGGGATAGGGTAAAGAAGAGCAAGGCGAAGCCAGGACTGAGCCCAGCATGGGACACAAAGAACCTGTAACTTCTACAGGTATGCTAACCAGAAAAGGAAGGCCAAAGAAGGTGAACCTGCTTAATAAACAATGTCGTAAAACTGGTAACCAGGGGTAAGGAGTAGGTTGAGGTATTCAACAATTCTTTTGGCTCGCTCTTCAATGGTGGCCTCTCCTCCCATACCTCTCAAGTAGATGGACAGCAGGATGGGGAACAGGGGAGCAAAGTGTCTCCCACTCTACGTAAAGATCTGGCATACAGACACTTAAGGAACCTAAATGTGCTTAAGACTATGGGACCAAACAAAATACATCCCAGAGTTCTCAGAAAATTCCCTGATGTTGCTGCCAAGCCACTCTCCATGGTATTTGAAAATTCTTGGCAGTCAGAAAAAGTTCTAGGTAGCTGGAAAAGGAGAAACATATCTTCTAAAAGGGTAAAAAGGAGAACTTTGGACACTACGAAAGCATCAGCCTCACCTCAATGCCTGGGAAGACCACGAACTGACCCTTTTAGAAGCTGTGCTAAGGCACATGGAGGACAGGGAAGTGATTCAGCCAGCATGGCTTCACCAAGGGCAAGTCCTGCCTGACCAACCCAGTAGCCTTCTGTGATGACATGATTCTACCAGTGGCCAAGGGAAAGGCTACAGATGCCATTTATCTGGACTTCTGTAAAGACTTTGGCAGAGTCCTCCACAACATCTCTAGCTCTAGCTCTAAATTGCAGGCAGATGGATTGGATGAATAGACTGTTAGATGGATTAGAAAATGGTTGGAGGTTGCATCCAGAGGATAGTGGTCAACGGCTCCGAGTCCCAATAGGCATCAATGACAAGTGGTGTTTCTCAGGAATCAATTTCAACCAGTGTTATTTAACATATTCATCAATTACATAGACAAAGAGATCAAGTGCATGCTCAGAAATTTTTAGATGACACCAAGCTGAGAGGTGCAGTTGACACACCTGAAGGATGGGATGCCATCCGGAGGGAGCTGGATAAACTCAACAAGCGGGCCCATGGGAACCTCAGGAGATTTAACAAGACCAAGTTCAAGGTCCTCAACCTGGGTAAGGGCAAACCCCAGCATCAATCCAGGCTGGGGGATGAACAGACGGAGGGCAGCCCTGGGGAGAAGGACTTGGGGGTGCTGGTGGCTGAGAGGCTGGACATGACCCACCCATGGGCACTTCCAGCCCAGAAAGCCAAACGTGTCCTGGGCTGCATCCAAAGCAGCGGGGGCGGCAGGGGAGGGAGGGGATTCTGCCCCTCTGCTCTGCTCTGGTGAGACCCCACCTGGAACCCTGCATGCAGCTCTGGCTTTTATGTAAAAGCCATATTTGTGTTCTGTTTTTCAAGATTCTCAGGCTGTACATCTTCACTTACAAGTTCTTTTATTGGTTCACAAGTTCTGCTTCTAGAAGAAAATGATTCCAAGACTGTCAGGTTTCTCTCTGTTATTAAAAATATTTTAGATGGCAGTTTATATTTTTTAAAAACAAGAATATACAAGACCACACAGACACTAGTTCAAAATCTTGATTACAGCAATGTCTAAGCACAAACAGCACAGAAAGAAAAGGGCCATTATGAAAAGGGCAAACCCGATGAATGTGACTGTTGACTGCTTGTGTCTGAGGGATGTCCTGATTCAGACATGGTATCTTCAAATTGAAAGATTTTCGTACCGGAAACTCTTCAGAGAATTCTCCTTTGTAAGCATGTCCATTTTCCTCCTAATCTAGCACCAACTTTTTGAAGTCTACAGCGAGATGTACCAAGGCTTCCTGCAGCTCCAAAGTTCAACACTTTGTGAAGAACGATGCCTTTGTTTTGAGCATGTCCTCTCAACTTCAATTGATCACTCTATGCAACTCAATCTTTTATAGACCTCTATGAAATCTTCCCTGTCTGACTGTTAGGTTGAAGAGGCTTAGTGATTTCCTCTCTATCTTAATTACTGCTTTCAAGAAGCCTTCATTGCAGTAGCTCTCATACTGCAAACAGCTGCATTTGAAGTACAAATTCATTGGAAAGGTAAGGCCCAAGCATAAAACAGTTAAGTGGCAATATAGAAGGTTTTTCTACAATCACATAACACAAGACTATTCTTAGCCAAAGTTTTTTTCCCCTTAAGTGATACAGAAATGCATAAACAAAATCTTAAGGTCTGTGCTTGCCCATCTACCTAACCTACCTAACCATGAGATAGAAAATGTCATAATAAATGTGCCTCAGAATCTACTTTTCTTGTCTCTTTCTACTTTTTCTTCTGATTTTCTAGCCAGAGAGCCACGTGAACTCCTGCTGTGGAATATAACAAACAGGATTTTTCTTCTAATTTGTGCATGGTTCCATCACACCCTGGCAGCTGATTTACGATGTAATCACATCCACACAAACACACACACATACACACACAAACACACATGCACACACTGTGGAAGTGCATAGTCATTCTAGACTACTTGTACAAAATAATGATTTTTTGTCACTGAGTCTCTGGTTGGTAAGTAATTTTCTCAAAAAATCCCTCTTTATGTAGAACATGAATTTTCTTTCTGGTATGAACTAACTGAAATTCAAAAAAACACATTCCATGTTGCAAATGAAGATCAAGAAATGTTATTTAAAAGTAGATCACACATAAACATCTATGTGCAAAGTTATATTACATAATTTTGATGATATAAACATATGCAAAACCAAGAGTCTAACAATTCTACAGAAAAGCCAAATAAAAATGAGAGTTAATCCAAAAGAAAAATGTAAGACACAGCTTCCTCTACAGACCTTACAAAATTATATTATAAATCAGATGTAGAACATGAATTTTATAACACAATATATAGAGAGCATGAAATAAAAGTTTTATTCTAGAATGGATACGTAGTAGTGGAGAAAAGCCTTCTTTTCCTTTTCAAAGAAAAAAAGTGGGTCAGTTTGTAAAACTGAAACAAAATTATTCCATTTAGTATTTATTTTGAATATTCAATGTATGTATCAATATTCAATATGAAATTGTGAGTTTCTATTGTGATGTAGTATTTACAGGGACTATCATCCAGGTTTTTGGTAAAACCCTCATTTTGTCCTCCATGTTAACATTCAGATCGGACTATATTCTACCTCATCTATCTAAATAAAGATTGAGAGAGACTTCGCATTGTTAGACAAGTAGCTGAAGAAGAGAAGCCAAAAAATCAAGCAGGAACAGACTCCTAAAGGACTATGCTGATGTATGAACTGCAGGCTAATGTGAGCGATTAATTTTTATTGATTGTTTATCAGTCTGGTTTACCAAACATGACTTCTGCTTCTGCGTATACAAGAAGACTGCTAGGCTTGTTAGCAGAATAGTGGTGCACTGGGACAATTCACAGAACCCAAGATAATCTCACTGCACAGTTGTGAGGAGCCAATTTAGTTTTGCTTTTTCTCAACACAGGTTGTCAGAGGCATGTGGAGGAGAGGTGCAGATGTGCCCCATGCAGGAGGCAAGTTAGCAGAAGCCTGGCCTCTGGGGAGGCTGTGCCTGGCAGCCATTTCACACCTCCCACGGGACAGGCAGTCAGCAGGAGACCACCAAGAGCTCTGGGCCCTCCAGAGAGGCTTCTCCGGCCGGGTGGAGAAAGGTCTCCACCTAAGGACTGCAGTGGGACACTGGGCTGGGCCAGTGGTCTCCTGTCAGCAGGCAGAGCTGGGGATGGGCGAGAGCATATAAAAGTAACTGCACCACAAGACCTGTGAGCTTTCAAGACTTGCTTTTTGGCTTTGTGCTTTTTGCTTTTGGGGCTTGGTGACCAGGCTGTTTTGAGAGTTGTCTTTTGGAGCTTTTGGAGACTTGCCTTTTGGCCTGAGATTTTTGGGTCTTGTGCTTTTTGCCCTGGTCCTAGCCTGCCTTTTGACCCTTCTGCCACTGTTGGCTCTTGTCTCCCCCTTCATTCCGTTTCCATTTCCCCATTTCCTTCCCTTTTTTCTGTCTTTTTTTTTTTTAGCCCTCTTTGTTTTGGGCAACTCCTTTTTGGTTTTTGTTACCAATAAACAGTTCTCAGATACAATGTTTGTCTTGTTTCACTTAATTTTGTTCTAGACCATCTATTTTTAAAAGAACTCACCGTTCCCCACAGTGGAACGTGACAACAGTGCACCAGGAAGCAGGACTTCAGGAGCATAGGAGATGATGCCATCAAGGAATCCCTGGACACACTCACACTTAACCAGGTCAAGCTGAGCCTTTTCAGGCAGTATGTGATCAGCACTGGAGCCAAAATCAAAAGGTGTGAGAAGAGTATGTCAAAAGCCTTGTAACTGGGAAAAGAGAAAGAAATATGAACTTTCAAAAATGCTGTTGAGTCCTTCAGTACCAGGAAAAATTCAGAGGCAGTGAGGCCTGGAGCACGGGAAGTTTCCTCTGCTGAGGCTTGCCTACAGTGAGATCACAAGCTACTTACCTCTCCTTTAGTGTTGTATCTGAGTGAGGAACTGATCTCCAACATCACTAAACAGAACATGTTGCAATAGCCCTGTGAGCTATCTCCCAGTGCACACACCTAGCATAGCATAATGGAGGTAAGGGACCATATAATCTGCTACGCAACACTCATGCCACCACAATGTATTCAGAAAGGACATTGCTGAGATCTCTGACCATCACCCTGAAGCACCAGACAAAAATGCTGTCCCTGCAAGACATCAAATGCAATAACAGATTCTATAGTCACTCTGACAATCAAAGGATATCACAGGACTTCAATGATATCAAATGGACATTGAAAACACAGTGAAAAAATTTGTCTCTTGGTGCTGCTAAGAAAAGTGCAGGCACATGGAGGAGAAAAAGGAATGGAATCCTGTGCCCTTTAAGATGAATGGAAGTTCCTTATTCATATCCAGTATGATATCTTATTCCTGCTAAAGCTTACTGAGGGTTCATCATGCCAAGTTTTGCTCAGTATTGAAATATAATTGGCTAGGAAGCATTTTTTGTTTTAAAAGGATTACTTTTTCTTTTCTGGACATTAAAACCTAAATTATGAAGTTCTGAATAGAGTTTTGTTAGCAAATTAATTTACCTTTTGACCAGCCCACAACGGTAAGGCATGGATTAAGTAAACGGACTGTACTTTCAGTGGTCATGCTTTATAGCAATACTGATATATTCTAACTGAATACAGTCATTACAAAATGCTATAACTGGATAAAAATCCTGCAAGTAATACATTGAAGTTTTTCCACAGAAACCTCAGTATGATGTCCCCTGCTTGAATAGTAGCCTATGGTCAACTCCCACAAGGAATTACACAAAGGGATGAAAAAATTATTTCAGGCAAATACTTCCCCACTGAGAGTGAGGAAAGATGGAGACTCCATGATGCCCATTAACTGGTACTTCACTGATGACAGTATTATAAAACATGTGTATGCATGCAGCAGTTACAGACATCTGATTGTATAAATACTTTTTAACCCAGATGAAAAAAGAAATAACCCTTAGAACTGAGAATTTTTAGTCCTTATTCAAGCCTTTTCTGAACAGCAGTCATCAATATATCTCCCTGAATGAATGTTGATAAAAAGCTAATGGAAACAGCAGAATATGCTTTATGCTCACAGAGGAAGTAAACAATTTATGGAGTACAATATAAAGCAGTGGACTAATATAAGAGTTAAATGGCAGCAATTTTATGGCTGTAAAAGCTGCATTCTAGGTGCCAGTTGGATTGTATTAATTTCTACAGAGGGTGAAATGCTAGTTAAGATATTGCTTCAAAAGCAGTAATTCCTAAGATAAAGGTAATGACCTCACTAGATGCTGTGGCATGTAACCATAGAGGGATGAACTGAACAAAAATAACCTTGCAGAAGTGAGTATTATGAGAGGAGTTGTAAACCAGGAGGTGAAACTGCAACTGAGGTCACATTTGGGAAGTAAGAACTGAGGATATTTTGAATCTTTGCCCAATTCTATTTTATGGATAATATATGCAAGTATTTCTTATGAATTCACGAAGATATTACAAGAGCGCTCCATAATATTTCTTTAGAACTTACCCTTTACCTGGTGCTTTGCTGATTATTTCAAAGTACTTTGGCTATCAGGCTGTGTATGACAATATTTTGAATAAGAATTTTTCCCCATAAACCAGAAACAACAATACTGAGTTTGGTGGTTTAAACCCACCTAGCAACTAAGCCCATTCACATCTGCTCAGTCACTCCCCCCAGGGGAGATGGGGGAAGAGAATCAAAAGGGTAAAAATGAGAAAACCAGTGAGTTATGATAAAAACAGTTTAATAATGAACATAAAATAATAATGGAAATAATACAAATACTAATGCTAATACTAATAAAATTTTTGTGAAAAGGGAAATAAGAAAGGGAGAGAGATAAAAGCCAAACAAGACAAGTGATACAACTGAAAACAACTATTCAGCAGCAACCAACCAAAGGCTGGCCAGCCCCTGAGCAGCAGCCCTTATAGCAACCTCCTCCCTAGTCTGCTGAGCACAGTAGTACATGGTGTGGGGTATCCATTTGTTCAATTGGTGCCAGCTGTCCTGGCTGAGTGACCTTCCTATTCATGCTAAAAAATAAACATTAAAAAAAAAAAGAGAGAGAGAGAGAGAGTGAGAATAAGAGCTTGTCAGGTTAATTCTTGCAGAATCTTATGAATCTCTACTTGTTGTTGACACACCTCCTAGCTAAGACATCCAAGAAAGCAGATACAGATGTCAAAATAAACTCTGTAAACCCATCTGACTTTTCATATAAGTACTTTGACCTTCTTTCAGATTGCAAAAATTGTAGCCCAAAGCACAAGTTAGTATTTTATTTTTGGACAATACAAATTAGCTTGAGCATTGAAGATATTAATATGTTCCTTTGCTAAAAGCAGTGGTTGCACTCTTGTCTTCACAACTGCTGATACTAAGAAAAATACATCATACAATATTTAATATTGATGCTTACTTTATAGATGAATTGATGCCTTAACTTTAAATAAATATTTAAATGTTTGTAGTCACTTATAGGAAGGTACATAGTTGACAGAACATGCAGATTTATTTAATTATTGGGAATGGTCCCACACTTCACTGATCGAGATTAACTCATTAATTCAAGCAAGCTACAGTTTTGTCATCTTAATCAAGTCCCTGTCTAAATACCATTAATATATTTCTCTATTTTGGTCTCTTTCCTCAACTGCTTATATAAAAAATCTAAGTAAGTTATGACATGATTTTAGAAGTCTGTGAAACAGAAACCCATGTGTCAAAATGTATGTCCAATAACTTTAGTTGGGTATTCTTCCATCAGCTGTGATCTACCTTCCTAAATGCTATAACTGAGAAGACTCCACAGGTAAACCTGTAGTTAGACTTTCATTCATCCAGTTGCAATGAAGAAGAAATCACTGTTCACATAATTTCAGCCTTTTGGAAGTTAGACATTTAGCCTAAACTGTTTCCAGATGTAAAGAGAGAAAGAAAAAATGCACAGAAAATTAGATTTCCAGTTAAGTAATTGGTCATCTTTCAGCACAGCGTTTCTTCTTCGTTGGATTCTAGATGACTTGTCTTTCCTAGATATACATACCATTTAGATGATGAAAGATGTCTGGAATTAGGTGAGATGACTCCCACCTTTTCTGTGTGCTGTGGATTAACATGGAGTCTTCATGCAGAATATGAACTGTGTAAATTTGCATCACAACAAATTACAAATTATTCTGCTCAAGCAGGCTACCTCCAAGCATGACACACTCATTCTATCTCTCAGAATTTTGTCCCAACAGATTCATGCTTTCACCCAGGCATGAGATTCCAAAAGATGGAGCAATGCATTATTCCAGTGCTTTTGCTGCAAAATATGATGGTAAGAGAAGAAATCTGCAAAAAGTGATGTTAGCAGTGTACCTGTATGGCATATGCTGGAACACTTTTCAGTTTATTTTATGCAATTTGTAACTTCCAGATACCAAAATGTCACCTCAAGAATATTTTTCAAGTTACATCTCTTTAGCAAAATAAAGCAAAAAACTTACTCCATGTGCAATCAGGAAACAACGAAGGATTGTGAACATTTGCCTGTGGCTGGGGCTAGGAGTGCTATAAACTGCCTGCTGGAAACAAAAATAAATCTGTTATGGATCTCTATTAATTTCAAATTCACTGTACAAGTAAAATTTAATACTAGAAAACGAAACCTGGAAGAGCAAGAGGTCCTCCATCTCAGGCTTCTTTCCCAGAAGAGGACTGGATGAGATATATGCCAGAGAATTGTTCTGTAGACTTTCAGAGACAGTGATTCCACAACATGCCCATATTATCACTCTGCTCTAAACAGTATCTCTACATATTTCTTGAAATACATGTGCTCACAACTAAAAATTGCACTCCAGCCACAGTTGTAGTAATGCTGTTTAGAGTAGAAGTATTCCAGATGCCTTGATGATTGTTCGCCTTCTCTTAAGTTCCAGTACAATGTGTTTAGCAGTATCATGATATTTTTAATTCACATTGAGGGTGTTGTAAAATGTAACATCTTGATCGCTTTCAGAGCAACAGTTATCTTTAGCTGACTCTTCTTCATTTGTGTCATTGATACTCATTCCTGCATGTAGTTTCTGGTATTTCTTTATGTCAAAAATTGAATTGGTTTTCCTAAACATTCCTCCAATCTGTTGTCTGTTTTGAAATCTAACACTGTTTTCCAAACTGGAATGCCTTCCAGTTTCACCCACAATTTTTACTAAACACACTTCATATTCAGGCATAATTGGATAAATATTCTGTGCAGAAAAATGACAATACCGAGAGCTCCACTGTAGTGTGAGTAAAAGCCTGCAGCTCTGTGTAACTATGTACTCAACCACACTTCTCTAAGTATATAAGTTAAGGACTATAGAAGTTGTCACTGCTGTTAGGGAAGCTCGAACCACCCTATGGCTTTTTTGTGTTCTTTTTTGTCTGAACTACTTCTTTATCTCAGCTGACACATTTTAAAGACAAAACAGCAGCAGACAGAGATTTATTGTAATGAAGTGCACTGTTGTATTATACAGCTCTCTGTCTCACTCGTATTTTCAAGATGATCCTTTTCTCACACTAGAGTTTGGTTAAGGAATGTGTGCACAGTGAGAAGGCAGATTGTTGTTATTGTTTCTTTCTGTGACTGAGTAATGCTTATAGTGAGGTCAAAATGGCATTAGCGGAGTCTTCCTCACCACACCATAGATCATTAATATTCGCTTTTTCTAAATTAACAAATATTTGCATAACTAATTATTATGCCAAAAGTGGTTCTAGACCCCAAAGTCTATTTCATCCACTCTTTTGGCATTCAACATCCAAGTACCAAATTAAGAGCATTTAAAAGCAAATTACCGGCACTGTCATCTATTAAGAAAACAAATCAAAAAGAGAGAAACTGTTGATGCACATAGCAGTAACTACTAGTACTACACTGACAGTATGGGATAAAGATGCTTTTTAACTGATTCACAGAACAGGTATCATTTCAGCATGGTGACACTATTCAAAAAACGTGCCTCAGGTAAAACTGAGCTCAACTGCAGTATATGCAGATCCCTCTACCCATCATTCTCTCTTTTCTTCAAAACTACCAAATGGGGTATCAGTTCAACACCTTTTGTAAAGGTAATGATTTTCATTCTGCAGATACTGTATTTTTTTCAAGTAGAGAAAGACTTCTATATAAGCCACCAGTCATCAGCCATCCATTTCATGTTACTCATGTTTACCTGATGTATATATTGCCTCTCTTCAGTTTAAACTCCTGGGAAGATGCAGTTCAGCTGATCACATGGTTCACAAATTTTCTTGTAGGTTCTTCAATTGACAAGGAGAGCTTTCAAGAACATTTGTGAAACATAAAAGAACATTTGAAAAAAAGAAAGTCATATTAAACAGTTACTTAGCTTTTCCTCCTTCTCACATTCAAGTTCTGAAATAATCTCTGAATATTTTTACCCATTGGGAAAAAAGAATATAAACAAAACATAGAAAAAGGGAAATGCTGTAGATGGAGTTGTAGTACTGTATAGCACTGAGGTTCATGACCTTTCCAGAAAGCTCTGATGTCAGTTGTTTATAACTTCATCAGACCATGACCTTTAAAAATGATTTTTTGCATGGTTCATTTTCTGTATAAAATTCAATCTTTCATAATTTCATTTAAACTTTATCAGAAGCAGCTTGTTTTTCCCCTCAGAATGCCAGAATAAAGGGGTATTTTTTGCTATTCAGCCATTCAGTGATGAATTGTAGTATTTTGTACAGTGAAATAAGGATCCAATAAATGTTTTGGGATATATTGTGAGAATTTAATGGTTTTCTCATATTAGTCTGGCTAAGTTATGCATTACAGTTACAAAGCTAGGAACCCAAAAAATAAAATTCAGGGCTGAGGTCACATGTGTATCCAACAATAAATCCACTACGTGCATGCTGTATAGTACACAACCCCTAGCTGTGTAAACACTTTTTTTTTGCAAGACCCCTGCTTCATTGACTTCATGAGGGCACTGGTAGTTATTCCATAAGCAAGTTGCCAATATTTCGGGTTTTTATTAATGCTCATCTACCATCAAAATGTGCAGTGCAGTAAGCTATAATCCAGGCTGACAGGACATCAGCTGTCCTCCTAACCCCCTTGTGCAGGCAGTCACTGACAACCCCAGTACAGGGAGGGAGGAGGAGAAGCAGATGGGAGGAAGGGCCTTCCTCTCTGAAAGCACAGTAAACTAACACACAGAAAAACACTCTCAGCTGTAGTGAAGAGTAACCACAGAGAAGGCTCAGTGCAAAATTACTGTCCTTTAAAAATCTATGTGTATATAATGTTTAGCACTCCCTTCATAGGCAAAATCCTTATTCATCAAACTATGTCCAGTCCAGCAAAAAAAAAAAAAACAAAAAAAAACCCACATGAATTTCATTGGCAAAGTTCATGTCAATCCAACCTGATTCACCACCAGAGCAAGTCTACTCTATCTATACCATGAGTCAGGGCTCCTGGAAAAGACAGTTTATGGGCCATGCAATTTCAGAAGACAGATGCAGTCAAGTAGGATGACTTAAAACACTGTATAGAATCTTCAATTCTAGCATTTCTTAACTTCAGATATTTAATTTTGTGACCTCAATGATCTTTTATTGCATTGTTGCTGTATGTATGTCAATGCATACTGTTTAGGCAAAATCTCTTTTTTCTTTTTATCTTTTTATTTTCCTATTCCTATCTACACACATTAACATTATTATTTGTCATGTTTGGTTCTACATCCCCCACAGGACTGGGAATTTGCCTTATAAATCCCTGAAATGTGATGCATCTCCATGATGTTATATAAAAAATAATAAATGGAAAAAAGAAATCAGAAACTTACCTTGTGGAGTCCCACTATGAAGTATTGCTGAACTTCTGAATTAGATGTTGTTGGGAAGAATGGATTGAAAGCAGAAGAATGGTAAGAAAGCAGAGGAGGATGGTAAATTATCTCAAATAACCCTGCAGCTGGCAATGCCAAAGCCTGGAAAATAGTGTGGGAAATGCCATATTTTATTCCTACTACTGTTCGTACTTTGTCTGTTTTGAGAAGTAGAATTTCTGTGTAGAGATAACAGGTGTTTGGAGAGATTCAGAGGCACTCTCATGGACATGCTTGAGCTGTCTGTCTTGGAAAAGAGAAGATAAAATCTCAGAGATCGTAAAGAAGTACATGGAAGGTCACAGCAGGGTAGTAAAATACTGGTTCATGAGTCCTTGATAAATGGGCACAAACCAGAGTCCCACTGGCCATTAGGGTGGGCTGAGCCTGAGGGTGTCTCTGTTCCTGCTTTGAGTGTCTCAACACCTCCTGGTGTTGGTCCAGCATCCTCCCACTAGGGAGGTAATGAAATAAACTTACTCTTTACATTTCAGCCATGGTTTTGTGCTGCCTGCCTGTGTCAACTCACACAGATATTTATTGACTTGATACAATTGAAAGCAGATTTGATGCTCTGACATAATATTTTTCTGTACTTTATTGTATTCAATACAAAATTATATTTCCTTAATTGGTCTTAACACAGTGCTACTAAGGAGATAGAAATTCAAAGGTAATAATACTTGCAGCCTGTACTTATATATGCACAGAGTTCTTCAAAAAACCGTGCTGCCCTTTCACTGACATTTACTTTACTGAAAAAAATTTGTTCATCTTACAAGAGCACAGATGTGACAAAAGAAAAAAATATATTGTGAACAGAGTGGAAGAGAGAAAGAGAGAGAGAGAAGCATGCTGAGAACTCCAAATCTACGCATGTGCGTGAATGGATGTAGGGAATCATAGAAAGTAAATGGACTCTCCCGAGACTCGTGGATCTACCACTGTCTTATAGCAATATAGATACATACAACTGAGATCCTAGTATGTTCAAAACAATGCTCATCACAGATTTCTAAGCACTGAAACATGAATAAGACAAGATATATTAGCAGAAATACAGAAAATGAAAATTACAATATAAATGTTGTAAACTAAGGCAAGAGCAACTTTAAAAAATGTGAACACAGCGTTAGCCTCGGAGTTGACTAAAATCTCTCATAAAAAGTGCTTATTCCATGTAATCAAAATCACCTCAGTAGTTCATTGTTTCTCTTAACACAATTATTGAAGAAACATGGAGGTACATTCAGGATGTCCTGAATTCCCTGAAATTCCCAACTAATGGAATTGACAAGCTATGTGGCTCCTTAGATCCAAAAGCCATCTAGGACCACCTGTTTCAGTTTCTACTGATCCATTTTTCAAGCTATAAAAATTGTATTAATAAGTTGGGAAAGCAATTACCCTTTGGCTGTAACAACTGCAGCCCACTAAGAGAAACAAATAATTAATTAAGATAAAATAAAATGGTATTTTATGAAAATAAGTGGGGGGGGGGAAGAAATCAGAATGTGCTTCTAGGTGCATTTTGGAAGGCCTAAAAGTGAGGTCTGAAAAAGTGTACAGTCCCCAGCAAGAATACAGTACATCTCACAAGCACAATGGAAATGCCACTTCAAAATAGAGTCCAAGGAAAGCTGTAACAGTATAAATATTTCTCTAAACTGTAGCCTTGCAATCACAATCTC
This sequence comes from Picathartes gymnocephalus, assembly GCA_013390045.1. Lineage (NCBI taxonomy): Eukaryota > Metazoa > Chordata > Aves > Passeriformes > Picathartidae > Picathartes > Picathartes gymnocephalus. Next base: position 13,491 of record WEKY01035233.1, read on the forward strand.
CTTCATCCATCAGCATCTTTTAATAAACTTTTTCTTGTATGGCTAGTGAGATTGATAAAAAGTGCCACCACTGTGGAGCTGCTTTTAAATTATTTGAAGGACTGCAAGATGGAAGAATAACTGAATAAAATCTAGGGCAATAGTATCCATTTACAGTGTCTTTTTAAAAACTTGGTGAAATTCAATTATTTCTGTTTTACTTGGTGTATGTCTTCCATCCCTTGCAAACACATCATGTAGGGGTCAGAAACACACTTTGCTTTAGCACTCTGAGTTCTACACTGTTGTATGACTTTCAAGAGATGAATCAGGCTAGGTAGGGACTAACAAACAAGCATCAGCTCTCCAGGTATTTCAGTGAGACTCAAACACTTCTGACCAGATCTGAGTGTTATTTGGGTGTCTGGAGCCATCTGGAGTCTTTTGAACACGTCTTCCTCCAAACTTTTCCCACAGTGTATCTGTCTTCAAACACAGTCTGATTTTCCCCATTATAACACGACAATATGTACAGCATTCACACATAGACCTTCGTGATTTGCACTTGAAAAACGTTAAATACAGAAGAGGGATTTTTTGCTCAACAAAAAAACCCTGACAGAACCACCCCATCTGGCTCCACAGATGCCGAGAGGCAAAGAAAACCTATTGTTTTAAATAACTCCAAATTTAAACTCTTTTATTTGAATTATTTATGCCTGCTGTATCACACATTTAAATATTCATTAAAAAAAAAAAAGAAGAAGAAGAAAGGAGACTAGCAAAAAAGAACTAGCTTTTGATGCTTCACATATAGCATGCCTTATTTCTTTACCCCTCACTTGCTGTTAGAAGTGCTGTGATTGTGACTCTTCTGGAAGGAGATCATTCATATGTGATTAATGTTGCACGGCATAGTTCAGTGCCTCTACTTTCACCCCAGTGAGGGATACCTGCAGTAAAGACTAAATGCTCCAAGTGCTGCTTTTTGAACTATTGTCTTTTTCTCTTTGTCGCAAGCATCATGTCTACATTTTAAAAATAATCTAGGCAAATGTTCATTTTTCATATAAGGTTTGTTCATTCCATTTCTCTGTGCAGCTTCTTAAGTGTTTTGCTTAACTATGAAAATGGCTAGAAACAACATATAATATAGGCATAAAGGAAATTTTGACAGCATTAATTAAGATGGCTACCAGACATACAGAAGTCACTGTTGTATAACATCAATGTAAATAAGATTAAAATCAAGGTAACTTCTGCTTTCTGTTTCAAACCATGAGATCTCAAACAGTTTCAGTTCACAAGGAGCTACAAATACTTTTATGTGTGCACTTGGGTCAACTTTGACAGAAATTTGGTTGAGATTGTATTTCCCTTGTTCTGATTTGGGGAAGATAAAAGAGATCTTTCAGCTTCCCATATTCATGATTCATTCTAAGTATTTTTTAAGCCTCATTTTTATTTAAAATGGATGTTGCTCCTATCTTGTCCCCTAGAGCTCAAAAGCTTTTCTATGGCCATCTGATGCTTCCATTCTTGCACACAGCACCTGCACCTTTTCTGTGGTGTAAAAATGGGAAAAAATAAAAAAGCTATTATGTTGATTTAATTCTTTCTGATGACTCGGCATAATTCTGTAAACAAGTGTGTTTTTAAAGTAATGCTTGAGTTCAAACTGATTTAGTCCAAGCTAGAACATTAGAGACTGTTTAAAGACATTTAAAGTGTGTGTGTGTGTGTGTGTGTGTGTGTGTGTGTCTGTATATGTACACCTCAAGGTAAAAATATGTTACTAGACATGGTCAAGTGGTGTATCTTACTTATCATCTGGACTAAATAAAAACTAGAAAACCAGCCTAAAACCTCAGGATTAGTAAACTCTGATTGAGAAATCCTTCTGCTTTTTGGCAGAAAATCTGTCTTCTTGATGGCATGTATTATAGCTGTTAGAAGTACAGCTTCTTTCTGGTAAAATTCTTTTGTATGCACAAAATTAGGTAACAAGTACCAGTATAAATGGCATATTCATTTAAATAGCCAAACTTCTGTTCTTCCTGTCATTGAAAGGAATGTTAACATTCTTGCAGTCCAAAGATTCCCAAATCAATTCCATCACAGATAAGATAGTGGTGTTTGAAGCACTGGAAGAGTTCAGATTTTTTCTTTTTTTAACACACTTTAGTGTAGTTTTTATTCAGAGACAGGCTGTGGAAAAGTTAGGTCACTGCTAAATCAAGTCTCAGAAAATAAAATACAATTTAAGATTGAAAAATGCCATTTGGGAAACTTCAAGATATTCCTTAGACTACATCATCTCAGATATATTGCTTCAGCATGAAGACCCCAGATACCTTGCAGCAGCAAACAAATGAAAATTAAATTATTCATGATGAGACTAAATTAACTAAATATTTATTCTGACTGTAAAAGCAAAAATTTGGGTCATCGTAACAGATAGTTAATATTTTGGTTTATAATTTTACAGTATTTTGTAGCCTCATTCATTTGACAGTGAATCCTGGATTGGAGGTGCCCGCCCTGTTTGGCTGGAAGATATTTATAACTGGGATGCAAGGTCAGCTCAGATCTGGCAGGATTCATTAGTTGAGGTACAGTGATGTGGAAATGCTTCATAGCACTCCCAGAGTTAGCACAATCCAGAAATAGTTCATCTGCCTTTTGTGCATCAGTCAGATACTGGGACAATTATAAACTGGCTTCACAAAAAGACCTCTTGTGTGTCTCCACAATTTGTTCTCACAAAGGGAAGGATTTCTTGCTATTTGGTATACTCTTTCTGTTTCTTCAGAAAGCAGCATGGGTCCATCTCAGATTACTAGTTCAGGGCACTGTGGGTGACAGCTGATTAATTTTCTAGAAGTGTTCAATAGATTAAAGCTTAAATGCACAGATGCAGCCTCTGCCAGCACTGCATTTAAGCAAATAGAAGATCCTTGACCACAGCGCAAGGATCGAGTGACTG
>WEKY01035233.1:16689-32722 GCA_013390045.1 Picathartes gymnocephalus
TATATATGTATATATACACTATTGAAGTAATTTGTACTATTTGCAGTTTATACTTAGTCCAACCATGTTTCAGTAGAAAATAAAAAATCAGGAGTTTTGTGTGCCATTGGTAGAATTACAATGGGAATATTTTTTACTATTTTCATTTCTACAGCTCCTAAGGACCTGAAAATTTCATCCATTTGTCTCTATTTACTTTTGTCCTTGATTCAGCATAAATGTGTCTACTTCTTTTATCTGTATGAATATAAAGTAGACTTAGAACGGAATTGGAGATGCTTAAATGGCAATGCCTATGACCAGGAGGCATGACAGCTAGTAACAGCACCCGTCTGGCTCGGTGCAGTCACCCCTCACAGTATGTTTCCTTCCAGTACTGCTCTGATTTTGTATTTCTGAGATGGCAGCAAAGGAATGCCCATCTAGGCATCAATCATTACAGTGCGCAAAAGGGGGAAAGGTGGATTACCCCATCCATTTACTGATCCTGTGACCAGGGGGAATCACAAAAGGAACAGGATGAAGAAAATGTGCCCTCCATGCTCTGAGTACACAACCAGTGATGAAAAAAAAAGGTTTCTGTTGATGGCATAACTACATGTCAATGCAATTGTCAGCTCCGACACAAGGGCTTCCAACAGTATTCTTTTTTGCTGATCGTGAGAGTCCAAGATGGTTGTCAGAGGCTGCATGCATATCCAGCATTTTACAGACTGAAATACCCTGAAAATGGTGCTGAAACAGAATCCAACCCCAAAGTTACTCAGTCTGCTGACAGTTAAAAGGTGATTATGTATCCTCCCTCCTTTTTTTTTCTCGTCTTCATGGTGGTTTTCATTCAAAGCAGAGATTGCTAATGCTAATAAATTCCTCTTAAGAATTTTGCTCAAATCTTCTTAAAAATCAGTTTATTATCTTCTTGTTGCCCACTGTCATAGTTATTTTCTGTGCTACAATTAGGTAATTATTTTACAGAAAGATTTACTTTTTTAAAAGCCCTGGGTTTTGTCCAGTCATAACTTGCTATTTTATATGCTTTTCCTTCTTTCAGCCATTGTTTTCATGGAAACATTCTTTAATATTCATTTAAACAGACACATCATTTATACATATAAAAAAAAAGCTAGAACCAGTAACTCGCCACGGACATGCAGTGGAGGAAGTCACAAAGATCAGACTGGCCCAAATTTTCATTTCCATGTAAGCATGTATTTTGTAAAGTCACCTAGACTCAGAACACATCTTTTTTCAACTAATCTACAATGTTAACCCACATTGTCCCACATAAAATTTTAAATTTAGACATCATAACTCCTTATATCACACTCTTCAATGTGTAAAAAGTACATCCTACAGCTACTCTTAATCACTGGTGAGCAAAACTATCAACACTATTGTAACAGATATGTCTAAAAAGTGTGACACATTTCTTGTTTTAAGGTAAAAATAAAGGAGAAAGGTGATAAATGTGGCAATTGCATGCAAAAAATATAGTATTAAAATAGTTGTATTTATATAAATATAAAATAACACAGATATAACTACAATTACTGTGAACTGCTAAAGAAAATACCTTTACAGTCCTGAATTTTCTTATTACTCTTGACTTCATATAGCAAAGAGTATTGCTACCGACATTTCTGGTCAAAGCAGTAAATTAGTATGCAACCAAAACACCTATAATTTATAGATTCTTACAATGAGCAGGCAATTCAATTAATTTATTGGACACCTCCCCCAGTTTACTTCTGTTTAGCTGTGCTGAGTTTCCCCTAGGGATTACCATCAATTTTCCACTTAAATTGATCTATAAATAAGCGAAAATTTTATGGAACACATACACCTGGTATTTAAAATCTATTCGATATGTTCAGGCCTGGTTTTTATATAAAATAGGGATCTTTGCAACTCCTTGGATAACAGAAGGAGGCCAAAAGGTTTGAGATTATGGTCCTTACTTTTTGAAGCTTCTGGTCCAGTTCAGTTTTTCTGACTCTAATACAGGATATCTCTAGTGAAAGGTGTCTCTGCCTGTGGCAGAGGGTTGAAATGATCTTTAAGGTCACTTCCAATCCAAACAATTCTGTGATTCTATGATTCTATGACATTTGCTTTTGTGTCACAACATTGCTCTCAGGTTATTAACTCTTGATTTTCTCTAAATGTTGTTTACTGCTATTGTGCTGACATGGAATCACTGCTTCCATCAAAATTAAAATGAAGTAGATAATAAATAACTCCCAAATAGCACATATTTTTGTTCAAATCATGACTGAATTCAATGAGCTGTGCAGAAATTTTATATGCCTTAAGCAAAATGAGTCACTTCTGCATTCTTCTTGTAGAGATGTATAGTCCCATCTTACTGACACTAACTTCTATCATAGGGACCCTTTACTTTTAGCTGCAGGTATGGTCACATGTTGAGAATTTGAACCTCAGATAAAACTGTCTGTCAGTGGCATTGTATCTCCTGTTGCTATGCATTTTAGGAAATTTCACATTTAATCAGAAAACAAAGCACCAGTTTAGCTTCAGCATTCCCTTCCATAGAAATGGAGATGGCTCTTCAGAAAATGCCCACCTTCAGCCTGTGATTACCTAAAGGATAAGCCACAATACTGCCACTTGTGCTCGAGCAGAATTCTAGCAGGGCAAACAGCATCTGCAAAAGTTGCCCACACTTGTAGGACACAAACCAACCACAAAATTCTCTCTTGGAGGATGAAATAAAAAATAATGCCTCAGTATGCCAACTTCACTGAAGAAAGTCTTATTTCAACATACCTACTTGCATTTTCTCCAAACCACCTAGTCCCTGTAACAATGAAGACAGAGGGAAGGCAACTGAAGTAGTAGGAAGGCAACAGAATAGACACTTTATAACTCCAAATTTGCAAATTTTGGAGAGGCTCAATTGCATGATTCATTTTTATAAATTTTTCTGATCCTGGAGTCAGTATTGTTGTCATGGGTTGAAAAGTAATATTCCCTGCAAGGAACTTGACAGCTTCCATCAGGCCTGAGAGAACCAATTAGCTGGCTAGTTCTAAGACGGACACTGTTTAGCCACTTAAGAAGCTGAGTTTGCCTCTGTGATTCACATTTAAGAAAGGAGAAGCCTGAGAATCTCTCTCTTGCTTGTGGCTTCTGAACAGGAAACACGGGGCCTGCACAGCCCGGCAGGGCCAGCCTGGGCCGGGCCAGGGCCAGGCCCTCTTGGTTGGGCCCTACCAGCTCCATGGGGTCGGACCGGGCTGGGCTGAGCAAGGCCCACTTGGCTGGGCCAGGCACGGCTGAGATCCTGCCACAGCTGAATCTTGGCCTGGCTGCTGAGATCCTGCAGCCTCTGCCTCCCCTCTCCCTGGGAAAAGTCTGCAGCAGCTTCGGCCGCTGCCCAGCAGAGATTGTGTGACCAGCAAGGCCTGGGAGAGATCACAACTCTCTCAGGGCACAGATGAAACTTACAGACACCAGTCCTCTCTGGAGTAAGAGGAAGGGAAAGAGTGAGGACACGTGGAGAAACCAACATGGAGCGCCCGAGGTCAGTGAAGAAGAGCCAAAAACCCAGAGGGAGGAGAAAGACGAGATGCTTTAAGCTGAAATTCTTTTGTAAGGCCAAGGTGATGGACTGTGCTGTATTAGACTATTCCTTGTAACTCATGAATGCAATTGGGGGGATGCAGCATTCTAACTGCAGCCTGAGCAAAGGTACCCATGTTAAAGCAAGCAGATGTTGAAGCAGCTGTGGTCTAATGAGACACTTGAACAGAGAGAGATGAGGAACCATGTCACAGAGATGAGAACCCTTGCCCCAGGGATAGAAAAAGAAAACCCTTACTCCAGGGATAGGAGAAACCTTGCTTCTAGAGAGAGAAGAGGAGCTCATCCTTACAATAGTACCCCAATAGACAGAGATGAGCCCTCGAAAGCAGTTGTGAGAAGAACTGTGTGTCGAGGGAAGGGACTTTCACACTGCGAACAGATTTCCTTTTCTGGGCGGCTGATATTGGAGCCACGAGAGTGCGGTTTCTCATGAAAAAGTCTCCATGGCATGGCAGGAAAGACTCCTCTACCTAACGGAACTAAAGAAAGACTATTTGAGAGGTGGTAAACTGACTAAAAGTCTCAGGCCTTGTCTCTTTATGTTGTTGGTAGGAAAGAGAAAATGAGGTGGTGGGACAAGAAGTGTTCTGAAGGTTTATTCTGGTTCTTATTATTTTCCTTGTATTTCTGTTAATAAAACTGTCTTTACACCTTTTAAAGTTTTGAGCCTGCTTTGCTTTTCTCCTAATCCTTATCTCACAGCAGAAAATGAGTAAATAAGTTTAGTGGGTGCACTGGTGTGAGGCCAGAATGCTCAACCCACTACATTAAATTAGTGTCGTGTGAGAATGGCGAACTAAAACCACTACATTAATAAAGAAATGAGATTTGGTAATATTTTAATAAATCATTTAAGCAAGCAATCATGACTGCTGAAAGCAGAGATCTTTCAAAATATATTGGAATAGTAAAAGCATTAAAATGCCTTTACTCCCAAAATATATGGAGTATTACAAAGTTAATTGTTGCAGTTATTATACTGCACAGCTAGTTGGACACTATGTACAAATTATTAATTTCTACTGTATATATTCATGTTGGGTAGGAAAATCCACAATTTTACTGAATCTTTCCAGAAAATGGAGATTTACACTTGTCAAACATTTCCAGAAAAAGAGGAGGAATTATTTTACTCTACTGATTACTGGCCTTAAATAGAGCTGGCCACACATCACAGGAAAGCTTCAGGATGATAATATACGTGTTAGGGTATGCTAATATACAACATTACATGTCACACATTAAATAAGATACTCCACTGTTGTGAGCATCTTACCAAAAATCAGTATCGCATAATTCAGCTATTTGTACTAAATCTCATATGAAATGAAAGAAAAAGTAAACTCTGGACAGCCTAAAAATTATTTGGTTTGCTTACTGGACTTCCCCTCTACTGGTGCCATAAGCTGACTTGGTCCAGTAGCCAAGCACCCACATAGCCAAATGCTCAGTTCCCCCTGCCCAGCAGGACTGAGGACAGAGTAGGGAGATCAAAAAAATCCATGTGTCAGGCTAAACATAATTTAATTGGTGAAGGTAAAAAACCCAAGTTCACAACCACACCAAATGATGCAGAGCTGGTCACTCACCACCTCCCATAAGCACAGTGACAACCCGCAAATCTCAGATTGGTGGCTGGCTTGGAAGAAGCCCATACCCTTCCACCTTTCTTCCTCTATCCCCAGTTTTGAGTGCTAATCGTGGTAAGAGCTATCCCTTGGTTCAGTTGCAGGCAACTGTCCCAGCTCTGTCCCTTCCCAACTTCTTGTGCACCTCTAGCTTACACACTGGGGGCAGGGGCAGAATGAAAAATGGAGAAAGCCTCGACATTGTGCAAGTAGTGTACAGGAATAGACAAATTATTAGTGTGGTATCAATACTCTTTTAGCCAAAATCAAAGATATAGCACCATACTGGCTGCTGTAATGAAAGCTAATTCCTTCCCAGCAAGGTCCAGTACAATTGCTTATGTAGTACTGGTGATCTTTTAACCAATTTAAGATAAGACTTCCCCTTAAAAAACAGTTCATAGTCCAATAATGACTTTCCAAAAGCTTTTCTTGGAGATCTGCTCACATTTGGATGTTGATACAAAAAGAACAATACCATGAAAGTAGGTCCAAGAATTAGGTTTTCTAAGTTATTCTCTTTTTTCTAACATGCAGATAGTGCCAATAAGAAAAGTACTGACGTTACAGCAATTACTAAAAGTCTCACTGAAACAAACCAAAACCAGAGACTTTTTAAAATGGCATGAAATATGAGAGATTCGTACTTTGGTAGCTATATTGAATATCAGGTGGGGGTACAGTCGATTTTGCAATAAGGAAAGACAGACAGTGTTTTGACTAAAAATAATGCCTGTATCCCACATTAGTGCTAACAGCAATTTATTATGGGGAAGAAGGAAGTGGACTTTTCCTGCTGCAAGCACTGCCCATCATGAGACACCACACTGTCATGCAGCACAGTCACCACTGAAGGAGACCTGCCCGCTCTGGCCTCACCCTAAGCCCCCGTGCCACTCAGTCCTGTCTGACCCACATCAGGAGCACTTTGTCCCTGGGCAGTCACAGGCAAAGGATAGTGGCACTTTTTGGCTGTGTGGTCTCATCTGTCACAGGAATTAATTCTGTCACACAGGGAGTTGAGGAGGCCTTGAAGAGGGACTTTCCTTCAAGCTAAGTGTCTGGGACACTGGAGTCTCCTTCACACCTGGAACTGCTACAAATGTTTGATCAAAATGTGGGAGGATTTTTTTGTGTGTGAAATAGAGTAGGAAGGGTGATACTGTGCAATGGCAGGCCCCTGTGCTGCTCCAAAAGGAAACCTGCTAAGAGTCCTTTTCTCGGCCAAGTACGCACAAAGAACCAAAGGACACAGAACTTCAATATTCCAGAATTCATCAATTTGTAATTGACGTGTGCACCAAAAAGCACACACTCGTTTTTACCCTTCTGAGAAGCCCGCAGTTGACGCACTTCGACCCTCTGTCCCCAGCGTGGTGCTGAGCATCGGCACGTCCATCTTCCGAAGCCAGATGCCAGCCAGGCGACAACGGCGCTACAAGGAGCCCAAGCCAGGGCTGCCAAGGAGACCCGGCACCGCGGGGTCCCAAGAACAGCCCCGTCAGGCGGCACCGAGGGACACACGTCACGGGGATTCGAGCAGCCCGTGCCGCGGGGTTCGGAGGAGACGCCGGTCCCGCGCCCGCGGGTCCGGGGGCTGCAGCGGTGCCCGGCCCTCTCTCTGGGACCGCCGCCCGAAAGAGGGGTCCGGGGGCACGGCGGCCTCGCCCGCTGGAGAGGAGGGAGCGCTCGCCCACACCGCGCTGAGGAAGTGGCCGGGGCTGCGAGCGAAAACGAGGAAGCGGCGGATCCGGCGGCGCTAAGAGAGGGTCCAGCCCCGGTCCCGGCTTCACCCCGGCACGGCTCGGCACGCCGGAGCCGCCCACCCGAGGGCTGCCTGCCAGGAGGAGGCGGCGGCGCGGAGCCGAGTGACCCCGAGGCAGCGGTGAGTAGCGGCCCTGGGCCGCCAGCACGGGGAGCCGGAGGGCGCCGGGGCCGGGGCCGGGGCCGGGGCCGGGGCCGGGGCCGGGGCCGGGGCCGTAGAGAGCGGGCGGCGCTGCTGCCGCCGCTACGGAGGTGTGGGTGTGGAGGCTGCGGACACCGGCAGACAGGAGAGCCGGAGCGCTCAGCAGCGGGTAGGTTGAAGGGTGAAGCGCTTGGGACACAGAAGAGTCCTAAGGAGCCGACGGCAGACAGGGGCATTCGTGTCGGGGTGGGAGCGGGCGGCTGGAAACGCACCACCAGCCTGAAACCTTCCTGTATTGCAGTGCTCCGAAAAATAAATATCACTAGCCCAGCGTTTCAGGGATTTAAATCTAAAACTTAGGTACAAAAGAAAATTGATTTTGCTTTATCTCGAGACATTACTGTGGTGGCAGGTTTTAAACAAAGCCAAGTGTGCACAAAAGTAGGGCTACTGTCTGAATGTTACGTAGCCTATGAAAGCTTTATGCCTGGGAAAAAACAAAATCTTTAAAAATGCGGGTTTTCTTACCAAACTTCCCTATTTTGTTTCCAAGAAAACAGCTGTGGTTATTGTATCACTAAAAGTGCTAAAAGTAGTCGATTCTACAAGCCTGGTGCTAGAGAAATTTCTCTTCGTTTTGTGTCCTGCCAGCATTATTCAGTTGTCTTTGTTACCACTGTACTGTATACACTTTATGTTGTAGCTGTCTAGATTAGTTTGAAGTGATGTTATTTTGAACAAAGTTAAAGAATACTTTTGTTAGATGAAACAATCCATTAGAGGAATGGCAAGGAGAGTCCTAATCTGGCCAAGTTACATGATATATTGTAAAACAATTATTTAAAATAAATGTAAAACGAAATTATTCTTCTTTAGGGCATTAACAGTTTATAGGGGTTTTTTTAATGTTCTCTTCTATTAGATTTCTTTCATGCACTTTTTATCCACAGAAGCTTAGACCTCCTGAGTCCTTGGGTTGAATCCACGGAGTAATCCATAGACACAGCCATCCAGTACAGATGCATGTACAGCATGCAAAGCTCTGTATTTTTACAAGATTGGAAGCCATACAGTGTAGCAGTGTAGATTGAGCTAGTCCCCTCAGAGGAACTGTGACTTCTTTTTTTTTTTTTTTCCTTCATGTGTCTGTTGAGCATTGAGAGATAAATAGGGAAGTTTGAATGTTCTTTATATTGTGACAGTTATCTTGTGAGGGAGAAAGATTATAGTCGTAGATATGTATATTTGAACCAACGAGTTGGAAATCAGCTCTGATTCTTTAAAAATGGCTGAAATAGATAAAAGTATATAATTCTTTTTATTTTCACAATCACTTGAAATAACTACAAAATACCTTGAGAAATATAGTTGACATGTTATGTTTTTTCTTCAGTCAAAAAATACTAACACTGTCAAAGCCTGCATGAACTGTGCAGCTTTCCCTTGTGCACATTGTTGCAATTCTGATACAAGCGTAGAATTACATCCGAAGTCACAGGAAGACAAAAACAAATTTATTTTTAGAATTAGCTAGCAGTTTATGTTGAGCACAAAGTAACAGTTTAGAAGACTGATGGTGAAATTATAAGCTTGTGTTAAGCACCTTTGAAGACACCAATGACCAAAAAAAAAAAAAAATCTAGAGTAATTTCCTTAGTCTCCCATTCTTTCTTCTGGATCTGTTAGGACAGAAGTATTGGAAGTGGGAGAAATTACCTCTGAAATGTATGCTGTGTTCAGAAGTCATGGTCTCTCAATTTTCTCCTTTTTTGTAAACTAAACTTCTTTTTTTCTTCTGAATCCTTTTTCAAGATGCAATATTTAGCAGAAAACAATGAGTCTGTTGCCACTGCTTATTTGAATAATGTGACTGTAAGAAATTCTGTTTGCATCTGAGTCTACTGAAGTTTCTAGGTAGTGTCATCCTTTTTCCAGCTTTACAGACTTTTGGATCAGTGCCCCAAGATCTGTTGTGTACCCATTACACAGACTGTGCCTACACAGAATCTGCCTTCAGTTGCATGTGTTTAGCTGCAGAATAGCACAGCTGAAAAGGGGAACTTGTCAGACTTTATATCATAATTACAAGGAATACAAGAGTTATCTATGAATGTGAGTAATAGTCACAGAAAAATCATTCCAAATGAGTCTTCTAATCTGTTAGGTTGTTCTCGACATAAACCGCTAACTACTTTTAAAAACTAATTCTTTGTTGCTTAAATGTAAGCACGTGCTTAAGTGAGTTGCTCCACTGGGGAAAGAGTACTTGTACCACTGAGGTATCTGTTACGAAGCTGAAGATGGACTTGCAGGTGTTTGTGGGTGTCAGCAGTAAGGTTCAGTCATAAGAACAAAAACTTCTTTTCTTGTAAGGATTTACAGTATCATCTTCTTAATTTCTAATTTAAGAAAAAGTAAAATACCACTTTATTGTAGGCAAACAATTTTGTAGTTCAGTTTAACAGTAGTTTTGCTTGCATTTCTCAAAAGAAGAAAATCTTGGTGGAGGAGGAGAGGACAGCTCACTAGATGTCTCAGCTGGCATTTCCAGAAATCTTTTTACAAAAACAGGTTCTTAATATCTGTACTACTTTTACAGAAAAACATTATTAATTTCTGCAGTTGGATTTAAGCCTTTCAACCATTCTCATAAGAAAAAGAAAAAACTTGGGTTTTGCAGAATCCTTCCCTAATCTTTTGTGCAGTGTAAGATAGTACAATACCCAAATATTAATATTTATTTGAGGCAAGGTAAAATAATTTGATCACAAAGCTCTTGCTTAGTATTTGCATTTTATTTTAAGGTTCCAGCAGCAAGGGCACATAGTTGATAGTGTTTACCTTTTAATTTCATGACACAGAATAATGTGGAGGCATGCAGTTAATCAGAAGAAAACATTTCCCACTGACTTCTTCATTGCATGTTGGGGTGATTGGAAAACATCAGCATTGCAAATGCAAGAGGTGTGAAGGAGCCTGTGTGCCATTAAACCTAAAAGAAAAAATTCCAGGATTTGCTGTAGGAAATGATAATTGATAAATAAATATTGTGTTTGACACAAAAATGTTGCCTGCCTCAAAGAAATAAAATACAATTCTGTAATTTATCTTTACATTCCAAATTTGAAATTAGATTACAACTTCTTGTGCCTTTACATACAAAGATTAATGCTACTCCTTAAAAGTGGCTCTTGTAAAAATGAAAGAAAAGGTAAAAATACTTTTGAGACTCACAGGGATCCTAATATTATAAACAGATTTCAGTATATCTATATTGGGACCAGTGTTATTTAATGTATTCATTAATGACAGACAAAGGGATCAAGTGCATGCTCAGGAAATTTTTAGATGACACCAAGCTGAGAGGTTCAGTTGACACACCTGAAGGATGGGATGCCATCCGGAGGGAGCTGGATAAACTCAACAAGCGGGCCCATGGGAACATCAGGAGATTTAACAAGACCAAGTTCAAGGTGCTGAACCTGGGTAAGGGCAAACCCCAGCATCAATCCAGGCTGGGGGATGAACAGATAGAGAGCAGCCCTGGGGAGAAGGACTTGGGGGTGCTGGTGGCTGAGAGGCTGGACATGACCCACCCATGGGCACTCCCAGCCCAGAAAGCCAGACGTGTCCTGGGCTGCATCCAAAGCAGCGTGGGCAGCAGGGGAGGGAGGGGATTCTGCCCCTCTGCCCTGCTCTGGTGAGACCCCACCTGAAACCCTGCATCCAGCTCTGGGGTCCCTGCATAGGAGGGACATGGACCTGTTGGAGTGAGTCCAGAGGAGGCCACCAAGTTGATTAGAGGACTGGAGCACCTCTCCTATGAGGAAAGGCTGAGGGAATTGGGATTGCTGAGTCTGGAAAAGAGAAGGTTTCAGGATGACCTAATTGCAGGCTTGCTGAGGGGAACCCACAAGAAAGATGGAGAGACATTTTATAAGAGCATGTAGTGACAGGACAAGGTAGAATGCCTTAAACTTGAGTAGGTTTAGATTGGATATTAGGAAGAAATTCTTCACGGTGAGGTTGGTGAGGCACTGGAACAGTTTGCCCAGGGAATTTGTGTATGCCCCAACCCTGTAAGTGTTCAAGGTCAGGATGGGGCTCTGTGAAAACCTGGTCCAGGGAAAGGTGTTTCTGCCCATGACAGAGGGATTGAATCTAGGTGATCTTTAAGGTCCCAAGACACTCTATGACTCTATGATATGCAAAATGGTGCAACCCTTCCCTTTGTACCAGGTACCAGAGCAACTAATGAAAATTTAACGTGTATTAGAACCTAAATAACCAGCATACAGGAGTATGATTACAGATAGTTTGTCCAGTTTCACTATTAGTGCACAGTAAACTGACATTGGAATGTGTTGATTGACCAGCTAGGACTACTTAGTCATTTCTCCAATTTTGTCCTCATTTGCTTTGAGATAGTGTTCCTCCAAACAGATATGGATTTCCAGGTGTATTGAGTGGAAAAAATGTCCAGCAAAAATTCCAACAACTTCTCCTCCGTTAAAAATGGAAAGAGGCAGCAGAAGGAATTTTTCTCCACTGACACTGAGCAGAAGTAAGATGTGAGGTGCTGAAAGTTTTGATAAAGAAGCAGGACTTTTGGCATGATAGTATGTAAGTCCAGCCATGTAAATCCCTGAGACAATGTCTAGGATAGGGGTGGAGTTGAAATTGACAGGAAACACAATCGTGGTTGGAGGCAACTAGAGAAAACACATTCAGGAAGTGTTAGAGTAGGATATGTACAAAGGAAACAGGCAATTGCTTAAATATTTTAATATCACGAGTCTTTATCTTAAAGAATGGATTCAGTAAAATGAGGAAGGTGTCACCATTTCATGCATCAGCCACAGCCTATTCCAACTCTCTTGGATAGACACTCTCTTATTTTTCCCCTCTGTTTGTATAAAATAATGAAGTAAATGAGTGGAGGGGTGGGGAGGGAAGAAGAAGAAACCACAAAGCTTCTAAGACCAGAGCCTATAGAAGAAATAGAATCCAGAACATATAGAGAAAGTATGTGCTAAAGTAGCTAAAACCAGTGTGACTGAGAACATACTAAGGGTATGCTAGATCTAAAATGCTATAAATGTGTGTTGCTGTTGACCACTGAGTGTGTAGTTCTGCTTTTAAATATTCTAGTATCAGGTTCAAAATTGACTCCATTTAAGACAATGGTTTTTTTACAAAATGGATTTCTTGAGTTTTTGATAGGGTTGCCTGAAAATCGATTTCTTCATCTAGATTCAAAAACTGAGGTTGGAAATATGCTATAAAGACCCTTTCCCCCCTAAAATTCTTTTAAAGTGCATTACAGGAAAGCTTCAACTGAAAAAAGGTCTTTTCATCATTTTGTGTGGAGAGAACATAGAAAAGGAAGCTGGTATGTATGTAATAAACAGTTGCTTATGGGTAAGTTCCTACTCTGGGAAAGAGACCAAATTTGATAACTTGAATCAAGAAGTTCACTCCATGCAAAAAACCCCAAATATAAAATTTTGTCAAGGTGGTAATCTTTGATATCATGGAATCACGGAAAGGTTTGGATTGGAAGGGACCTTAAAGATTATTTATCTCCAACCGCACTACCGTGGGCAAGGACACTTTGTCAGACCAAATTGCTCAATATCTGAAATACAGGGTATGTAGAGCAAAGAAAGCAGCATTAATATTGTCAACTTCAGCATAAAATTATAGATATCTCTGCTGCATTTCATAGAATTCATATTAATTCCACAGTGTTTTGCTCAAGAGTTGGAAAAGCAAGCAGGATATTTAAGTAAAGATTATTTTTGCAAATCGGATAACCAGATTAGCTGTCTTTTGAATCAGTGGAGCATCTTGCTGCTGTGAAGTGAAAATGATCCCTTACTTAAAATAAGTATCAAGTGGAAGAGCACTGCTTTGAACAGTTCTGACACCCCAGAATTGAGGTGATCATTGAGGGAGGCTTGGAGTAACCTGTCCATCCTCAGTTATCAGGTGCAGTTGGCAAGAAATCTCATGCTGCCTCACGTGCCCTGAACAACTGTATGACAATCATCATTCAGTAAATTCATCAAAGATCTGCAAAGGTCTGTGCACAGAAGTGCAGGGAAACCCCCCCAGAATGGGATGAATGAACTCAAACCCACTGGAACATCCTTTCTGAAAAGGATGCAGAGCTGTGTTCACTTGGAAAGAGTAGTGTCTTGAGGCCATGATGCTGCTAGTGTGAAATCCAGTTGCCTCCAACTCTCAAGGGACAAATTTCATCAAATGGAGGTGGCTTTTTATTATCCTGACATAGCAACTATCCATAGTGACCATTACCAATGGACTATTTAGCAATGTTGCTGTTGATGCTGTGCAGAGAACAACACACCGTGAAAAAAGAAGGCCTGACTATGAGCTGTTTTTTTCCAGCCTGGCAGTTTGTCATGCAAGAGATAGGGAAATACTGCCTATTGGCCCAGAACGTGTTGAGGCCAGGTGCATCCTCTGTCTGCCCAGAGTGATAAATTAGCCTTGTCAAGAGTATTTAGTTGGTCCAGGGGTTGCAAATGGGCTTACTTTGCAGGATGGGAGGAGAGGGCTCATGCTTCTCTCTGTGTGTAGTGTTTCTGGAACATTCTATGTTTTATGTGGGAGGAAAGGTTAGGTTTCAATTTGCTTACTGGCTAAAATGGATTCCTGCCTGCTAAGAGACTGTTCTCTCTTTTTACCAAGTTTTTCCTGTGCTGCTTGTTCTGATGATAAAGGCTGATACGGGGAGAGATACAGGCTTAGTCTTTCCTGGATGGCTGATTGGCTGATGATGTCCGTGTCCTCATAAAGCCTAGTCAGTAACAGCTGGCACAATTGTAGGACAATAGTATTTTTTAGGAGAATCATTCCTTTCCTAACAAAAATGCTTTTAAATTAAAAATGCTTTACTGTGGGGATGTTAAACAGGTTGCCC
Source organism: Picathartes gymnocephalus (assembly GCA_013390045.1). NCBI lineage: Eukaryota > Metazoa > Chordata > Aves > Passeriformes > Picathartidae > Picathartes > Picathartes gymnocephalus. The sequence goes on from WEKY01035233.1 coordinate 30,779, forward strand.
AGGGAAGCTGTAGATGCCCCATCCCTAGCAGTGTTCAAGGCCATGTTGGATGAGGCTCTGAGCAACTTGGTCTGGTGAAAGGTGTTTCTCCCTGTAACAGGGGGGTTGAAACGAAAAGATCTTTAACGTGCCTTCTAACCTGAACAATGCTATGTTTCTCTATTTCCAATTATTAGATAGATTTTAAGAAATTGATCACTGATGTTGTCAGCCTGGCTGTGTGAACTAGTATCACATCTTCCTTTAAAAAACCAGAAATGCTTGGCCTTTTTTTTCATACCTCTGTGGGTGTGAATTCTTTCTAAGTGTAATTTCCACTAAGAGATGGTGCTTAACAGTGTGTCTATAGCAGAACATTTACCTGGTCTGTGCTCCTAGCAGCAGCTTTTTGAAAAATAAGGTAATGTGGCATGGTTTTTATACACTCTAGAAAGTGGCACTGAGAAGGCTTGGCCAATTTTGTAGAAGTTTGCCTATTCTAGGAATATGAAAGGCAAGTTATTTTTGTTCCTGCAATAATTTCTGTGCTTTATAAATAAAGCAGGATACTGCAGACTGTTTCAGACGACAAAATAACCTTGGTCTGAAAGAGGAACCTGCCTAATTTTGCCATTCTGACTCATGGGGCCACTTAGGCATCCATTCAGCAATGATTTTAGCAATTCTAAAGGTAGACCAATAAATTTAAGATAAGGGAATGAAGTATAATGGGGTCCAAGTCTACATAGCTTGTTGTTTGTTTAACAATAAGTGAAAGCTAATATTCATGGCTGAGAAACTGAGATCATTTATCTATCTGTAGTCTCTAGACTTGGACCTAAGTAGAGACAGACCTGCACAAAGGGGAGTTCATACCTTCGTAATAGCTTTGGAAATGCCAGCCTGCAACAATTACTCGTTTTAAAAAAGTTAAATGAAGATACTTACTGGAATGTAAAATAAATCTGTCTTTATCTTACTAGTCTGCTGACTAGTAAGACCACAGTGGTCTTTATCTGAAATTTTGAATTAAATGTGTCATTTTGTCTTAGTCCTGTAAGGCTATAAATCTTTGACACTGCTGTAATAATGTTGAATTTCTCCTGGGTTGTTTTTTTAGTGGATGAAGCTTTTCATTCCCCTTCTGTTTGATTGTAGCAACTGCCTCCTAGAATTCATGATGCTTTAGTTCTAAGATATCTTGTTTACCAGCAAATTTGCCAAAAATGTCATAAGGAAGGGAAAACAAAGTTATGGATTGTGGATCCATCCACACTTGGACCCTGATCCTTCTGGATGAAGCCAGCCTTTCTCAGTTCTCGTGGTAATGAAAATTCACAGTATCATCAGCTCTCTGCCCAAGGTAGCTTCTTGTGTATGTTTGGAAATTCGACAGATATTCCAGGTTTTACCTTCCTGGAAAAAGAGGAATGTTTTGAATCAATGTTTCTGGTATAACACTGTGATAGCTCTCCTTTGTCTGGCAACTTCTTCCTGAGTTGTGAAAAAGAATAGACCATACTGAACCTTGAAAGAAGGTTTTGAAGTAATTTGGGGCTGGGGGAAATTTAGTGATAGTTGGATGTGTCTTTGTTTTACTGTGCTATCACTATCTCATCCATAACAGTTTTGTTATTGCTGTCTCTGTAAAAGCCCTTCTGTAAAAATGAAAATATATTCCGCTTGGCAACATGCTATACTGTTGTATTTAATGTCACTGTAGCTTTGAACCTGAAAATATGCAGACCATTGACTGGGCAGTTCAATCTCTTTTTAGTGATTTTAGTGATTTCTTGCAAGAAAGATGATAAATTTTTTTGTTTTGCTCTTCACATATTTTTAATGACTTTGTAAGTTCATTTCACAGCTCCCTCTGCGCAGTCATAGTGGGGTCTATGGTATGGAAAGGAGTTTTACTTTTTACTGTAGTTCTGGAAAGGAAATATATCTTTGAAACAAAACCAT